>JAMXBD010001557.1:0-342497 GCA_024138025.1 Combretum micranthum
TGGAACAAAGTAGCTAATTGAAGCTTTGAGTTGATCAAGTAGAAGTTGACTTTGACGCTAGTATTAGTGCTACCATACTTTAATAAAGTTTTTGAGCTTTGACGTGATACCTCTAATGTGGAGTTACTGTAGTTCTTTTGCAGGAGAGGCGTTCAATTGCCTACTTCAGTAAGAAGCTACATGGAGTGGCTTTGAATTCTCCATTCTATGATAAAGGTTTATATTCTTTGATTTGAGCTCTTATAGTATGACAACTATCTTTTACCTAAGGAATTCATCATATTTTTAGATCATGAGTCTTTGAAGTATTTGATGATCAAAGTAAATTGTCAAGCCGCATGCAAGATAGGTGGAATTCTTGGAGACCTTTGCATATACTATTAAGTATAAGAAGAGTGATTTAAATGTAATAGTAGATGCAGTGTATAGGAGACATGGGTTGTTGAGTTTTATGCAAGCCAAGTTGTTGGGATTTGAACATATTATGGGGCAATATCTTGAGGATAAAGTGTTTTCATTTATAATGGTAGTTTGCAACAAAGGGAGATCCATAGATGATTATCATATGACCGATGGATATTTGTTTCAACATGGAAATCTATGTATTCCATCTATATCTATATGTGATATGCTTGTTAGACAAGTGCATAGTGGTGGACTTTCTAGGCATTTTGGTAACCATCATACTCTTACTATTGAAAGAGCACTTTTATTCGCTTAGTATGGCTAAGAATGTTTATAGAGTGATTGATGGGTGTTCTACTTATAAGAGGGCCAAGAGTAGAAGTGAAGCAAAGGATTTGCACATGCCATTATCTTTTTTTACCAAATCATGGGTGGATTTGAGTATGGATTTTGTTCAAGGACTTCTTAGACCTAAAGGGATATGATTTGATTATAATGGTAATGGATCAGTTTAGAAAATGACACACTTTATTCCTTTCTATAAAATCAATGATGCGGTCTATATTTCTCGTTTGTTTTTGCATGAAGTAGTCAAACTCCATGAAATTCCATAGTCTATTGTTTTCGATAGAGATGTCACATTTTTAGCTATTTTTAGAAGGCTTTATGGAGGAGATTGGGTATAAAGTTATTGTTTAGTACTACATGTCATCCACAAAACTGATGGATAAAGTGAAGTTATGAATATAATTTTGGGTCCTTTATTATGAGCCATGGTTGGGAAGAATATAAAGGATTCAGATTCATGTTTGCCTATTATGGAATTTACCTATAATCGCTGGTCTATGGCGTGACAAGCAAGTTACTTTTTAAGTTAGTTTATTGTTTAATTTCAATATACCGTTAGATTTGCTTCTTAAGGCTCTGACCACTAAAGATAGTAAAAGTGGATTTGACCTTGCTAGACAAATTTAGCAACTAAATCAAAGGGTGCATGATTGCTTGGAAAAGCACAATGACAAGGTTAAAGAAAGAAGAGATAAAGGTAAATAAAGAGTTGAGTTTAAGTCCAATGATTTGGTGTAGATTCACCTTAAGAAAGATTGCTTTTTGAGAAAAAGAGGAAAGAAATTAACACATCAAGCTAATAAATCATTCAAGATAGTTGAGTGGGTAAATGAAAATGCTTACAAAGTTAAATTGCCAGATGATTTTGGAGGAACTTTAGCTACTTTCAATGTAGTAAATTTATCACCTTATTTTCTGGATGAGTTTTCCAAGATTTGAGGGCAAATCTTCATAAACCTAAGGGAGATAATAGGAGTCATGGTTCATATGGTCTAATAACTTGATCCAGAGCTTGAGAATTGATGAATGTAGCTCAAAGGATCCTTATGGATGAATCGAATGATGGTGAAATGGAGTATTCTCAAGGTAATATGATAGACTTTACTATTGGGTATGATTTAATGTGTTTAAGTGTGATGGTAAGGCAAAATTTGAAGAAAAGCCCATGACCTTTGATGAATATGGCCATGATAAAGACAGTGGTTGAAATTAAGCAAGTAAAGGAAGTCATAGACGCATATACAACTTTCCCCATGCCCATGTCCAGATCATATATAAAGAACGATTGTATGCAAAATAGTGAGAACATTGTTTATGAAGAAATGAAGCTACAGTAGAGGACATCACCTTTGGCATGGTCATACCTAGGTCAGTGCCTACACTACACAGCCACATTATGGCCCATATCAAGGTCTACTTGTGAGGTAAGTTGGAGATACGTACTGACGCACAACCATGTGATGTAGTGTGTAATCTATTTGTTTCCAAAACTTTTTTTTTAGTTTTCTATTTTATTTGTTTTGACTTTTTTGTTCTGTTATTGCCTTTACACTTGTGAGAATATATAAGGGTCATTAAGGTTATATTTGTTGTAGTTTTGCCATCTTTTGACATCTTGACATTAATTATGATAAGCTATCCTTTTGATTAATATTGAGTTTTCTTTTTATGATTATTCTTTATTGTTTCTTTAATCCTATGTCATATCAATTGGGTGGAACAATTAGTTCAATATGTCATATCCAAGGATAGATAGTTCATATCTTTAATTTTAGTTTCACCTAAATCTTAAAAACCCAAAAATATATTACAAATCCTTATATTGCATTACCGCTAGATCCATTAAACACGCAAATTCTCTAATCCATATCAAACCTCCTATCTATAAGTTGAAAATAGAAGATAGAAGGCATAAATTTCAAAGAATCGTATCAAACCCACCCCGTTAATAATGTTAGCTAAAGAATTTCTAAAAAAGATATGGTTCCTATTTTTAAAGAAGTAAAAACAATGGCATGAGGTAGACCCCCATCCAATCATCTATTAAGAATTTCTCAATAATGAAAAACCCAATTTATGTGAGCTCATACTCATATAAGAAGCTAACACATCTCTTCAAAATTTGGTCAGCAGTAGGTAATGAAAATTTACAACATTGCATAGGTCCTAACTATAGCTAAATGTACCTCCTCGCTTGAATGACTTGCCTTCTAATATATTTGCTAAAAAACTTGAGGTACTCACCATGAGTAACTTGAACAAAGGCTATCTTAGCATAAGCATTTACTTCACTTCACTTGACTAAAGACCTTGCTTAAGCAATTTTGGGATATCCAATAGGTTAGAATTTGACTAGGTTTTCTTGACTTTTTGAACTCCCTTTGACTTATGCTCAAAAGGAGTGAGGGGAAAGTGTTGATAGTTAATTTTTCGTTATGGGCCTCCCGAGCTCATTTCAATCTCTTTAATATTTATCCTAATTCAACCAACCTAGGATCACTCAACTTAACAAGGTATTGGACCTCGTATAGAACCTAATGACCTTTTGACATAAGAGGAAGATACCTGGCCCTGCCTCCTTGCTATTTTAGACAAGGAGAATAGTTAAGCTCAACACTTTCATAAAAGAAGGAGATACTTGTTAAAGGATTTATGAATAACCAAACTACACTTACCTAAAATTCAAGTGAGCACATCCCTGAATAATTAAAAAGCAATTGGGTAACTTAGATAGATACACTTTCTTAACAGGAAAAAGGTACTTGACTATATAGGCTATTTCTTAGTTGGTTTAAGTATCGAGTTCGCTCTCTCCACCTTGCTATTCGTATCTCTACCCATTTATTGACTTAAGTATTGAAGTAGTCATGCTGGACACACTATCGACATCTACTAACCAGCTTCTATCTTATAGGTCTATAGATCTTCAACCTGAGGCCCACCTATCTTAGAGTAGAGTAGAGTAGGCCATTGCTCTAAGGGATTCAAAGAGTATTGGCTAAAATTCTATTAGAACAATTTTTATACCACAATTGTTCCTTTACTTAGATGTAATAACAATTTTAATGTAATCTTATTTCTTATGAAGTGTTATTACGACACTTAATTAGTGATAATAATGATTCAATAATAAATCCTTATTTTAAAAAAATAAATAGTAATTTATTACTTAAACCTATGAACAGATATTCAATGATGGAATTGATTTTTTTCCAAAAACATCCTTAGTTAAATTAAAAATACATTTTCAAATGAAAATCCTATTACATTTATTCCATTACTTAAAAATTGCAACAGTGAAGTGAACGAGCAATAAATCTTTTTATTTAAGTTGACAAATTTGATTAATTTGGCAAATTTTGTAAATTCCATGTTAAATATGGATCCTTAGCTAAGAACCAAGAAAAGATGATTCTGGTAATAGCAAAGAACTAATGCTTACTTAAGGACTTGACTTTATTGATTAAAGAACCTCAAGATAAACATGATTTTAACTAAGTAACAAGTTATATTATGGGAAAAAAGAGTCAACTTAGATGCAAGTATTTAAAAGAACTTCCTAATTATTCATCTATAATATTAGGTAGGTGTTAACAGGTAATGGGTAGACACCTATAAAGCGTTATATGTATTATTTTTTTATAAGGTATAGGTGTTGATGGTCTAATATGGATCGGGCCTTCTAAGCTGAGTCAGCCCGTTTGCCACTTGAGCCGACTAGTTGGACTAATATCTAATATATATTGGTAACGACTTAAAGCCTCGTTGGGATGCCTTTTACCTTGGTTCGATGTATGAATGGACTCTTGCACTCTTAGTGTCTCTTAGTATATTATCCTTGATCAGGCTTAGCAAGTGTAAACGTGTATTAGTGGGTTCACTCCATGTCCATTACAACTATCGCTAATGACCCACCTACCCACTCTTACATGATCCCACGATACACTCAACCGTCAGAGATCATTCATTTATAAATAACATTCTCTCATCTACAAGAATGCTAATGTTGCCTAGACTCTCTAATAGGGATCATGGTTCAGTTGGACCAATATCTTGATCTAGAGCTAGGAGATTGATGAACTTAGCTTGATTGATCATTCTTGATGAGCTGAATGATGGTAAGTTGGAGTATTTATAGGAGTATTTGATACACTTTGGTACTTGGCAAGATCTAGTATACTAAAATGAAGAGGAAACACAAAACTTGAAGGAAAATTCATCAATATTTTAAAGACCATGCCTATGCCAAAGGTGATGATTGAACTGGAGTAAACAAATAAAGACACAAGAGAGATCACTCCTTGCATCATTGCCATGACCAAGCCAATCATCTATGACATAGTCGTAATCGAGCTCCTGGCAATGTTGTCATTAGAGCAAATTGAAGGTCGAGAAGAACACAACCCTACAGTATGTTCATGCTTAGGACTGTGACTAGGGATTTTATAGTCGTGATAAGTATTGTTTAGCATCTAATTGTGTGATTATGGAGTTCACCTCTCGATGCACCTTTGTGCAAAGCAGCATGCCATTGTGCCTTGTTTCTGAAGCTTAATTTTAAATTTCCTATTTTATTTGTTTTGATTTTTGTGCTTCTATATTGTCCCTACCTAACTTGTGGGAGTATATAAGAGTCATTAGAATTATGTGAGTGGAAGCTAACTATCTTTTAACATTGATTGTGATCAATTGCCTTTGTTAATTTTCTTGGAATTGTTTCTAAAACCTATTGAGTTTTTCTCAAGATTATTCTTTTTTGTTTCCATTGAACGTGCGTCATGTCAATTCAGTGAAACAACTAGTTCAATTTTTAGTTTGGTGAATCATTTTCAAGAAGATAAATTGTTCATATCTTTTTAGTTTATTACATTTGATTGTAAAAAACCCATACAAAACATAAAACATAAGAATCCTATACTTATATACTTTGTATTCATTTGAGGAATTTCATTGTGTAATTTCGGCAAGGATTTTATCCGGATCATCTTGGTATTAAAGCTATGGTTTGCTATGTGATGATTTGAATGTTAATTTCAAATTATGGATTGACACCATAGGTGTGGTTTCAACGAAGATTACTTAGGCAAGAAGGTAAGCTAGGGTTTGTGTAAACCCTTAATTTTTAGGGTAATTTCAAGCTTAAACCCTAAACCGGAAAGTCAACCGGAAACCCTAAGTCAACAAATCCCTAGGAAACCCTAGTAGTTTAGATCTGGTAACCTCGTGTTCTTATAACAAGAAGTCGAAATATGAGTGGAGAGTGTAAATTGGTTCGTAATAATATTAGGATGCTTAAAAAATCAAATTAGTGAATTTTCGACTTATTTCGAACCCGATCGGATACAAACTTTGAAAACTGTATCCCAGGGCTCGAGATACTAAAAATATGTTATTAGTACGTTAGACTCATAATTTCATAAGATTTTCAAATTTATTAGTTATATAATTTTTCGGGTTATAAAAGCTACAGTTATAGTATTTTTATCGTATTTTCATTACGACTGGTACCTTAATTGTCTAATCTACTTTTTATTTCTAATACATTATTCACAATTACAACCACCTATACCTTATTCTTACATCCTTACAACCTATTCTTATAATATTACAACATTTTCCTTACATTTATCTTTCCAATATATTTTATTACATAATATACTTTTAAATTTTGAATTTTATTACACAAATTATCACACATCTCTCTCTCTCTCCTTTGTGAACCGTGCCCCTCCTATTTTCTCCCTCTCAATTTATTTTATTTATTCCTTCTTTTATTACACAAACCCTAATCCATCCCACTATAAATACTTCTTTATGTTTTTCACCTTTCACTTTCTCTCTTTACTCTCTAAAACAAACCCTTGCAAATTTTTTTTCTCTCCCTCTCATTGCCGTGAGTCTCACCCATACACACACACACATCTAACTTTTTCTTCTTCAAATTTTCTTGTTCCAAACCATTAATATGTAATATATCTACACCCTACCACCTTAAAAACATGTAATGGCAAGATCATACATGTGTGATTCCACTCAAAATCCCCATGAGCTTTATGCTAAAGATGTGGCAACACTTGAACATGAGATCATTGCCATCGCAATGTTGTAGATCTTGTTATTTAAGTTGTTTTGCTATTAATTTGCTTTATTATTGATTTATATTGTTATTATTAATGTTTTCTGCATGTATTCATCCTTTAACCTTATCTACAAAATGATCATAGTGCATTTGCATTTATGACTAGTATAATGAACTAAATCTAGTTGTTTTGAGTACATAAATGCCTTAGGTTTTTGTTTTATGTACATAAAGGACTTGTAGTAGCATGATAATAGTGGGAAAATGTTAGAAAACTTAAGATCTATTTTAGTTTCAACAAAAATGATTATTGGAAATTCGGATCTAAAAAGAAACTTATTTAGAAATGCTATTTTTCAACTTCAAAATGAGTATTTTATATTAAAAATGAAAGGCTTAGGGAATAGGTATCATAAATGAGTGGTTTTGATGAGTAAATCTTCATATACTAAGGATATTTTCAAAACAAGAAAAGTTTACCAAAGTTATGTTAGCATTATGTTTCAATCTCAACAACCAACTTAAAATTCGTAATAAGGAAGGCTTGATATGTGAACACCTATTTTTCAACCCTAAAATAAGATTTTTATTAGAGAAAGGAACCTTAAGGAGTAAGTTTGGTTATGAATTAATTTTAGAAAGATTAAATGAGTTTTACGAAAGAAACAATCTCAAATATAAATTTTCAAAATTCGGATTTAGAAATGACCTCTATTTAAACACCTATTTCTAAATGCCAAAATGAGGATTTTAATGGAAAAATAGAAGTCTTAGGGGATACATGTAATATAGACCTAATTTTGACAAGGATAAATGAAATTTATCAAAGTATAATCCTAAAATAAGGAAAGGTTTCAAAGTATAGATTAAACGATGTTTCCATTCCTTAAAATTTTGGAAAATTCATAAATAGGTAAACCCCCTATTTAAACATCTATTTTCCAACTCCAAAACGAAGAATTCTATTAAAATAATGCAGGTGATAGGCGTATAAGTTATTAAGGTTGAGTTTTGATAAAAGCAAGTGTGTTTTTGCAAGGAATAAACTAGTTTTCTTAAGTCTAGTAATTACTAAAGTTTGCAAAGTAAAAGTTTTCTAAAAGGATCCTTGATATCAAATATCATTGAGGATGTACATATAGATAGCTCATCTCATGACATTCATGATAATAACTTGTAGGTATTGCATGTATCTATAATGCACTTGGTAAAAATAAAGTTAGGAAAATAGTATCTCACACATCTCATAAAGCAATGTCTAAGTACATGAAGAAATAAATTGACCAACAGCCATGAATCATGCATGATATTGAGTTATTTATGTATATCAAAGCTTCTTTCAAGATATAATGATAGCTAAGTATTTATCAAAGCTTTGAAATGATGCTTAGATTGAAATTAGAAATTGATTTGTGGGTTGAGAATCTCGTATAGCATTTTGTACCCTACTGTTCATGGACCAAATGACCTTTTTTAATGGAAATAACTTTAGAAATAGATAGCTCTTGTTGAATAGGTAGAAATCGGTATATAATATGCGAAATTCAGAGTTAAAATGACCAAGTTATTGCCGTTTTAAGTTGGAATTTCCTCTTAGACGAAATTTGATAAACTTGTTAGAATAGAATTTATAAGTTCATTCAAACTTCATAGAAATACTCATTGGAGTTATTTCTTTTGATTAGGAGACTTGGGAGATGGACTAAACCTTCCCGAAGACTACCACAATTAAGTAGATTTTCACACCATGGCAAAGTGAGTTCACCATCTTTAAATTATATGCTCTTGATTGTGCTTGTAATAATAGTGACATTAGAGCTAAGACAAGATAAAAATTGAAACGTGTATGCGAATTATTGATTGAATTAATGATAAGAATATCGAAATGGGAATTATTATAAATATTTGTATGATTTAGTATAGAATTGAAATGTCTGCAATATCTATGATCGCCTATATTTCACTTAAGTAATATGCCACGATCTTATAATTAAATTGACCATGTATACCATATGTTGATTCACATTACATTTGTTATTATACCTTTGTGTGAAGAAGACATAATAGCTAGGCAACGAGTGGGCCGAAAAACTCGAATGTTGACATGAATAGCCTGAATTAAAATGGAAGTGGTATAGGCACTTGAATCAACTACAAAATTAGTGAGTGGATGGGTACCTGAATCAACCACTATGAAAATGAGAAAAAATTGAAATCTATAGTTGTATGAGCCTAAAACACCTAACATCGAATGGAGGGCATAAATCCATTCAACACAGGACTCCCGGAAAGTCTTATGTATTGTATGTTCATGTGCTTGTACATTTCATATGATTATCTAATATAACTTTCTTGCCCTATTGTTTGATGAAGTATTTAATTTGAAAGTGAAACTCACTAAGCTCGTAAGCTTTTACCCCTATAGTTTCCTGTTGTAGTATGATTATTTATGACTATCCCTAAAAGGCCACTTTCCTCAGGTACAACTTTTGGAATTTAATGAGCTTTTTGAAGAAGTCGGGACCTAGATGTTAGGCATAAACTTCTGGTTAAATCTCTTTAATCTTATATATATGTGTTGTTGTAAGAGATTTTTGTGAACCTAAGGACTCTTAATATTTTGATGGGGGTATGCCCCTTAGATCTTATAATAGATTAATCCGGTTATAACTGTTATGATTTATATTCTTATCGCTCTGTATGTCTTCTTAAGCTATTTCGATTCAAAGTAAGATCCCCTACATGGTGAATGTAAGCCTTACACCTGGTGTCTAAACTCACAGGATGATTGAGGATATCATACTTGAGTTTAAATATCGAGTGTGGCAGACTATTGTGTATAGGGTACTCTTTGGAGCGTGACAGTTTTCTTCCTGAGAGATAAGTTATTATTTATATTGAATTGCTTAAGAAAGAAGAAAAGGATCTTGAATTACGACTTTTTTTTATTGCATATTATTGAGGTATGATTATTGTGTGTGGTAATTGTCACCTAGGATTTATGTGGTGTGATTGAGGGCTAAGAATATCATTAGTGAGCAATAGTGTGGTTATTTGACTAGAAGCAATGACTAGCATATATCGTTATAGGATTGACACGAAAATTGAATTATAAAGTGAAATTGGGATGAAATTGCCTGAATTTGATGGTTATGGGTCCTCGGGAGATTATCTAGATCAGGAATTTTGGTAGACCAAATTATTGGAAACCTTCTACTGTCTAGTTGTCAATTGGGATAGATTATTGTCGAGAAATTAATTAGACTTGTAGGGTTACAATGGTAAAACATTATATTAGAGCGAACGGTGAATGGGTGTCGTCATATTATCATATAAGGTCTTGTGAAAAGGCTGATGAGAAGAAGATTTGCTCCACCCGATTCTGAGGATAAACAATATGACTCCTTATTGTTGCTAAAATAAGTATCTATGAAGGTTAGAGAATATGCCTAAGTGTTTAAGACTCTTGTTAGGTATAGTGAATTATTTAAGTCTCATGTGCATACTATCAATAGATTTGTGAATGGCTTGAATTTTGGCACCCCTAAAAGTGTTAGTTATCAAAGATTTCTATCATTGGAGGATGCCATCTAGACTGTCATGTTAGGAGAATTGTCAAATTTAATTTCTAATCAAATTGAGAAGATGAAATTGCTAGAGGCCTTAAGGCAATTGGCTTATTGGATGATTTTTTCGAATGTAATTGTTTAGCTAAAGAAGACAGTGGTGATGTTCATAAAGAGAATCTAGAGGGAGATCTTGTAGTGCAGGTGGAAATTATTGGTGGTGTAGGTTGTTATGTTGATGATGAAGATATGAAGGATATTAGTATGGAGCAAATCGATGTTACAAGTACTAATCAATGTGGAATTGGAGTCACCTTTTGTTATCTGTATACTGAGTTGGAGCCACTTCTATTCTCATCAGGAGACACTTATAACCACCAGTATTATTTCGTTCTTATTCCATCTTTTTCTAGGTTTTGTATCGATCCATTGATGGACTTGGGGAATAGTATTGATTATGTTGGCTATATTTTACTTATGAAGTCATATTAATTAGTTGTTGAAGTCCATGGGTGTCTTACGGAGGGTTATATATTGGTGGAGTATTCAATTTTGGTATAATAGCATAGTAGTGTGAGTAGTACTATATGTATGGCATATTTGTGAATTGGCTATTAGAAGAAGAAGCGTTATTACATTACTAGATAGTTGTGTTCCTTCTTGTTTTCATGGTTCCAAGCCGATGCTATTGAGTTTTCTTAATGCTAAGTTGGATGGATATTTGTATTAGAAGAGTGTACTATGCTTACATGATACTAATAAGGAGAAATATATGATGTTCAAAGTATTGTTTGCTGAATTGACCTTTAAAAGTAGTCATAGTGGTTGATGGTTGATGGATTGTGCCCTTTCTCTTGTTCATCACTTTGAAGTAGAAGGAGGTATAATAATGAATTATCCTATTTCTGTTGGCTCTCTTCCATCTATTTTGGATGATTCCTTTATTGATGTTGTGTTTAACGGTTACCACATGTATGGTAGACTTGTATGTGGTGTTAGGGATGATACAATACATAATTAGGGATATTATGTTAGCATTCTGCTATTAGTCATTCCAAAAAAATTTCATGTTTCTGGGATTGAGGGATTGGGAAATTGATTTTCTATGATCCTCGCTAACTTATGTATGGATGAAGAGGAGAGTTTATGTCTGTGGAAGACTTGCTTATGGGATCACATAGTGTGTTGTATTATAGAGTTAGTTTCTCAAATACTGGGTTTTGACACTACTCAATACTTGGTGCTAGAGAAGACATGGGAGAACTTTCTCTTTAAGTCACATATTGATGTATTCCCATTGAAGCAACTTGCTATTGACTACTAGGTATGTAAATTCATTTTCTTACTGGGTATATGTATTGATGAAATATGCTACGATTTTCAATTGGATATAGGAATAGACATGTAGTGATTAAAGTGGTTTTTAGCATTGTGGGAAAGAATTGGCTTCCATTATAATTTTATTATAGGAATATTAGTTGGAATTAACTAGAGTGACAAAGATAAGTGTAGAGTGTTAAACAATAAACACTTTAAATAGGAGATGTGTTTGTTGAACGTTTCTCATAGTGTTCATGAGACATAGATTGATCAAGTTCATGATTAGTGACATGAATTATTGCAGAAGTCTTTAATCGTCGACATGAGCCATGGTATTGAATGGCTAAGAGTAGCCAGGGTTGATGCTGAAATGCTTTAGGAGTTATTATTTTAGAGAGGATTTGTGAATCAAGTATTGGAGGCTATTCATGAGTTAATCGTGGTTGTAAAGTTTTATTTAACAATTTTTGAGTTTTATAATTTTGTCTTTGATCTAAACATATACATTTTCAAACATTTGAGGGCAAATCTTCATGAGCCTAAGGGATATAATAATGATTATGGTTCAGTTAGATTGATATTTCGATCTAGAACTAAGGGATTGATGAATTAAGCACAATAGATCATTCTTGATGGGCTAAATGATGGTGAGTTAGAGTATTTATAAGGATATTTGATACACTCTTGTAATGGCCAAGATCTAGTGTGCTTAATTGTAGAGGAAAGACAAAACTTGAAGGAAAATTCATTAATATTGAAGACTACACCAATGCCAAGGACAATGATTGAAGCGAAACAAACAAATGAGGACATAGGAGAGATCACTCCCTACATCATGATCGTGACCAAACTAATGATCTACTATGTGGTCATGATTGAGCCCATAAGAATGTTGCCATCGGAGCAAATTGAAGGTAAAAAAGAACATGGTCTACGCCGGCCATGCCTAGGACCATGACTAAGGATTTCATAGCTATGATGAGTATTGTTCAGTGTTTGATTGCCTGATTGCGGAGTTCAACCCCCAATGCATGGTAATGTAAAGTAGTGTGCCATCGTGCCCTATTTCTAAAGCTTATTTTTAAGTTTCCTATTTTATTTGTTTTGATTTTTATGTTCCTATATTACCTTTGCCTGACTTGTGAGAGTATATAAAGGTTGTTAGGGTTTTATTAGTGGAAGCAACCTACCTTTTGACATAATTTGACATGTTGGTTTTCTTCGAATTGATTTCAAAACCCTATTGAGTAATATTAGGTTTTCCACATGATTATTCTTTGTTGTTTCTATTAATCGTGCATCATATCAATTGAGTGAAATATCTAGTTCGATTCTTCTCTTAGTGTGTCATATATGAGAAGACGAATCGTTCGTATCCTTTATTTTATTACGTTTGATTGTTGAAAACCCATAAAAATCATAAAACATAAAAATCCTATAATTGCATAATTCGTAATTGTTTGAGAATTTATTGTGTAATTTGACATGGATTTTGTCCGTATCACTTACTCACTCTCTCTAATTCATCAACTACTTCTAAATTATATTTGCTAACTTAGGCATCGAAGTGGCTGAGCTGGACCCATCCACATAAGCAGTCCCTCATCTACTGAAGTCCAGTCTAGATCATCTATATTCAACCTCTACCGGATTAGAACTAGCAACAATAGGTAACTAAATTTTATACCTAAAACCCACCCTATGGTACTCTTGTGAACATCTTGTATCATATATCCTATAAAATTGAACCTATAAACTTTTACTTTTTTAATAGAAATATATACTATTTCACATAATTTGAAAAAATTACCTTATTTTCATATACTTACTACGAATAACTCATGCACAAAAAATTTTAAAAATGATAAAATTCTTTATATGTTAAAATTTAAATACCTTTGCATCAAAAGGAGGAGTATTATCATCCATGGAATAACAAGTGAAGAACATGGAATAAAATAATTCATTTTACTAAATCTTTGTACATCCCGTTTCATAAACATAAGAAATAAAAAATTAATGAGTAAAGTTGATTACTATACCTTTTCTTTAACTGTTGCAATTTTAAAATCATAATACATTAGGGTTTTGAATCAAGAAAAAAAATAAATTAAGAAAATAAAAAGTAATGATACTATAAAAGAGGCAGAGATTCATTAGAAGTCACTTAGACTTGTTCTTCTTTTTTTTTTTTTTTTTAGAAGTCACATAGACTTCTTCTTTTTTTTTAAAGCATGTATAATGAAAAAAAAAGAGAGAATGTTATTATTAATTTTATTTATTATTATTTTATAAATTTCAATTTGATGCTTATAGGCCTTATAACTAAATTATTATAGCTTGTTCACTTTGCAATATAGAATAAAGAGGGAATGAAATTTCAATTCAAAGGGAATGTAATAGGGTTGTAATGAATATTATAATATTCACTTGGAATACAAAGTAAAATAAGTAATTATTGGAGTATAATGTAAAATATCTATAATGTTTCTTGTATTTATTATAGAGAGAGAATAATTACATAGGTGATATTTTTAAGATAGAGGTATTTATGAAAAAGTTGAAAAATAAACCGGATGAAAATTCATGGGGTAGAGACATTAATTGCTATTTATCATTTTACGTAGTAGCAATTCATTATAAATTATTATTCCCTTCAAGCAAACATGGCAATAGTAGCTTTATGTCAAATGAGAAGAGAATGAATAGCTATTCATGTTAAGTGAACGGATTGTTCTTTTGGTACGAACAAGTTGTGAAAACCCTACATTCATATAATTACCATATGAGAGAAATATCCTTATAATTCTCAATTGAATAGGGTACTCGCCCACCCTAATATTAGGAAATGATGAAGCTCAATGTAATTTTTTACTCTTAAAAAAATAAATTTATGTAAATTATAATTTTTTATTGAAAAATTCTTATATAATACTATAACCGCATTTTCTTGTATTAATATTAAATATAGTAATTTATTTAACTTTTAAACATGAAAAAGCAAATAACAAATAATAAAACTACTAAAAAGCTTTCATTATGTATTAATTTGGTAGGGTAGTCAAAAAAAGAAAAAAAAAAAAAGAAAGAACTTCTAAAATTTTATAATTAAAAGTCTAATAATTATTTATTTACCATCTATATCAATATCTTTTATACTATGAATAAAACACTTGATTAAAAATCACAATCCCTAAATTATATTAATAATAATTAATTACTATTAAACCCTTCTTAAAAATCAAAACTATTTTTCAACTACTCTCATAGCTAAAAAAGAACAAAAAAAAAAAAAAGAAAAAGGAAAAACACTTAGTATTTCAATTTTTAACTTTTTTCTCTTTTTATGTTCAAAGTCTATGGAATATTTTTCTTTTTAGAGAAAAAAAAAAACTTTGTTATTTCTCATTTTTTTCAGAATTGTGTAAAATACTTAATTTTACACATACTTTGCAAATGCATAGAGAAAGATTAAGATTCTTATTAAAAAAAAAAGTGGCTTACTCCTCTAACTTATAAAAAACGCCTAATCTAATTATACTTGCTTGACAAAACCTTATAATAATTGTTATTAGTTGATGAAAGCCCAAGAAGGGAACAATATCTTTTCAAAGTAGTCCCCCCCAGGATAGAAAGTGACCCATAAAAAAGAACCCACTTATCAATTCTTTGCATCTTCGCCAAAGGATCAGTGATTTGCATATATAGATATTTGGCGCATAAAACTCCCATTCAAAAGCTATTGATCAATATACACATACCTGATACAGCTAGATATCATCAGTACTGGTAAGGAAAGTGAAGTTTAAAAAAGGAAGAAGATGATTGAAAGTGAAAAAGGTGTTGCTGTTTTAAAATAGAGAGTGGAAAAGGAAGGACACGGTGAGAAACAAAGGAAAAAAACACTCTTCTGTGTATGTCTTATGGATGTTTGGATGAATATAAAAACAACTGTAAGTAGAAGAAGAATAAGAATAAGAAGAAGCTTGATACCGAAGGAGAAAAGATTTTTACATTTTTGCCCTTGATTTATTATTACTGTGGAGGTTATATAAAGATTGGAGCTACTTCTGGTTACAGGTTTTGAAGCAATGAAACGGTTGGGCTGCTTCTTTGTACAGTTTATCTTTCTCTTCAATAACCCACTTGGTAAAGTTCAAATCTTTTTGGTTTTTGTTTTTGTTTTTATGCTGTTTTCTTTATTGGGATAATTTAGTTTTTGAAACTTTTGCTTATTTTTGGTTAATATAGTGATCTTGATCGGTTTAAAGGATGTTTCTAGTAAAAGTGGCCTACTGGGTCAATACTGGATCAGTTTGGGATATGAGTTTCAGTATTTTGTATGGGTGAATTTGGTTTTTTCTGCTTGTTTTTATGTGGGGATTCGTGATTGAATTTAAACTTGAATATTTTGTGCCTTGCATAAAGTTTGATTCAATTTCAGATTTTTATTGTTGATTGTTTCATAGAAGAAAGAATGGATCTTTGAAGTGTTTGTTTGTATTTCTTTTATCTTGTGGATAATATATGGTAATTTAGGTTGTTCTATGAAAAAATGTTTACTTATTTTGAATTTTTACAGCAAGTTGGAATTTTTTCTCTTTTTTTTCCGCTTGAGGGCAACAGTTTGCGGATTTAGTTCACTTCTAGTTTTGGTGTAATTAAATTGTGTCTATACGCAAAATCCAAGTATTGGTAGGCAGAATTTTATTAACTTATGAATTCTAGTTCGGATGTCAGTTCAAATGCTTGCATATCTAGTATTACAACTGATTGCAAGTAAAGTTTGCATGGTCGTAGTTCGTATCGAAGCAAGATATATTTTGTCACTTTGAAAGTTGTTGATCAAACCAGTAAATTTTTTTAGTCTGTATTGTTATGAAATTTAAAGTTTGTTCTGGACCTTTCCGGAGATCATCTAATCTAATGGGTGAGCTGTAGTGGGTAAACATGTTCAGGGCGTCCACTTGACATCGGTGGTTTTTCATGTAATGAAAGCAGACTAGGAAGTTAAAAGAAAAGACATGTTTTCTAATCATAAAATACACTGAAAATTTATGCAATTTGTTATCACAGTATGTCCTATTTGTCGGGAACTTCAGCAACACTGAAAATGAGAGAAGATGCTCAATAATGCCTTGGTATAAATAAAGATTGGCTGCACTACGCTAAGAAGAGAAAGACCATTACTTACATGATTCCATCTAGGTTTCTTTTGCTGTCTCCTTCGTGGGAGCATATAATTTGAAACTTTCATGTGATTTGGCAAGATTTTGTGAACCAACAAATTGCTGTTTCGCTTTGTCTGTTTCATAGTTGTGTTTAGTCCATGCAGAAAGTTTGGTTAATTTGTGCATGTTGTGCCTCCCACATTAGAAAAATTTATGATGCTGGACACCATAAATGAAGAGGTTAAACACCTGAGAATTACTACTGCCCAAATCAAACAAAGCTACCACATCAAACAAAACTTATTAGGCACAGTCCTAAACTTATTGCACTTGATGATTGGTGCCTTACATAACATTACCTTGGGAGGTGTAACGTATGGTGGCAAACTGGCAATTTTCTTTATGTTTTCAATAGATTTACAGGAGTTATTTGCTATCTGTGCTGAAAACTATTGACAGCGGTTGCTTTCTTTGTTTACAGCTACCATGGCAAGTGAATCGTTTGTTGGTACCTATGGAATAAACTACGGGAGGCTTGCAGATAATATACCTTCTCCTAATGAAGTAGTTATTCTTCTCAGAAGAGCAAAAATAAGGAATGTTCGTATTTATGATGCTGATCACAGTGTCCTTCAAGCATTTAGTGGGACAGGACTTGATCTAGTAATTGGCCTTCCAAATGGTTTTTTAAAAGATTTCAATACCAGTGCAGATCATGCAATGACTTGGGTAAAAGAAAATGTGCAGGCCTATATGCCTGAGACGAGGATCAAGGGAATTGCTATTGGGAATGAAGTATTGGGAGGTACTGATTATGAGCTCTGGGGATCTCTCTTTGGTGCGGCAAAAAATGTGTACAATGCCCTAAAGACACTTGGATTAAATAAGGATGTTCAAATTACTACTGCACATTCACAGGCTGTTTTTCAGAATTCTTACCCTCCCTTTCATGTAAATTCAGGGATAATGTTAAACAGTACATGGCACAGCTTTTGGACTTCTTTCAAGATATCGGTTCTCCATTTTGTTTGAATGCGTATCCATTTCTAGCCTATTTGAGTGACCCAGAGAATATTGACATCAATTATGCTCTCTTTCAGAAAACACAGGGGATATATGATCAAAAAACAATCTGCACTATGATAATATGCTTGATGCTCAAATTGATGCTGCCTATGCTGCTTTAGAAGATGCTGGTTATAAAAAGATGGAAGTAATAGTCACTGAAACTGGCTGGGCTTCCAAGGGAGATAGCAATGAAGCTGCAGCAACATTGAGTAATGCAAGAACATATAATTATAACCTTCGAAAAAGACTTGCATTGAGGAAAGGAACTCCTTATAGACCTCATAATGTAGTAAAAGCTTATGTTTTTGCCATCTTTAATGAGGATTCGAAGACCGGAGCAACATCTGAGAGGAATTATGGACTGTACAAGCCAGATGGGAGCATATCTTACGACATTGGATTTCCAGCGCTTAACTCTTCATCTGCATCCTCCTTGCATCTCTCTTTAAAGGTACGAATCTTATGATTACATTTTAATATGATATTCCAATGTTGACTGAATGTTGTATGCATATGTAATTCTTTTTTATTTCAAATGATAAAAGAAAATTAACCATGACATGATATGATGCATGTTCAAAACCCTGCTTCAGAAAAGGGAGCAAATGTACGACTCACATAGGAAGAGAATTATTTATTTTTTATTTTTTTGGCCACTAGGAAGAGACTTATTTTAATGATTGGATATTGAATGGATAGGGTACATTTGCTTGAAATATGTGCATTTGTTAATGGTATTGGTGGTAGAGATAAAAGGAGTATGGAAGGAGAAAGCTTCAATTATTAGGAAAGCTTTTACCCTTAGGAGTAGCTTCTGGATTAGCTTCAATAGGTCCATACTGAAATTACAGCAACAGCATGTTCAAACTGAACTGGCTTGAATTTTAGGATCTAATTGATGTAATCCTTCTTCCCAAAACAGTTTATTCTACCCAAAAAAATAATCAATGTAATCCTGAAGAATGCATTTTTCTGATGACTAATATTATAAAATATTCATGTCAACTTAAAGTCAAATATAAGTTCAAATGATGTGGAATGCCAATGTCATTTCATGGCATCGAGTCATGGTTTTTATTTATTGTTTTAACAAAATTTGTAGTACCAGTAGATTAACTCTTAGAACTTGATGCATGGTGCTGATGCAAGAATACGTGATTTTTGGTATGGCCATGGCATAAGGCTCAGGGGTTATCTAAAATAACAAGTCAGATGATGGAAACTGGTAGATTAGGTGTCAAGTCTTTTTGCTGCAGTAGTGGTTTGTATCGTCATCATAAATGTAAACCTTACATTGAACATCTGAACTAACTGTCAGTACTGAGCTGGATCAGGTGGTTTCCACACATATAGCACCATCCTCTTATTTATGGGAATGTCTGCTAATATTTAGGGGAATCTTTCTTAAGATGATCTGGGCGGTCTTCCTTGTATGGTATCAATTTATTTTGTGATCTCTTGTAATAGGAAGATTGAATTCTCTCCTCTAGCTACTCAATAGCTAATTCTGTATCATATATCTTGAACTTGCATGTGTCTCTATCAGCCAAGCCACGTCTAAAAGTTCTAATGTAGGGGGGTCATTTTCTGTTTGGAATATGAGAAGGTAGAGTCTTGCTAAGAGATCTTTCGTGCTGAAGTGAAGGGTTATTGTGGATGTACATAAATATAAAGATATTTGCATTACTTATGTGCCCTCTGAATAGCGTGCACAATGTATGTAGATGTTGTTGGAGGTGTTTAGCAAAATTAGCAATATGCTTCAACAAGAGTACCATTTCATATTTCACATGGAAATTTGATGGAGTGATATGGCTAAACTGGGTAAATTTTGTATTCCTGGAATGATATCTACTGATAACTAGAACCTAGGCATTGTTAGCAATTTTGATTCTTGAATACAATGATTGTAGCCATTTGACTGTTGAATGAACTCCTTTGCGAATGCTTCTATCATAATTCTAATAGTCGCCTTATTCAGTATCTTCCTTGTTGAATTGTTTCAATTTACAGGATTTTCAAGGTCAGGTTTGTTTCCGGTCACATGGCTTAATTTTACCGATGTTCATCGCCACTCTATTGGTGTTTCAAATATAATAGAGGCATATTAGTCAAGCATTTAGAGATCCTAGAGCTGTAGATTCAGTAGCTAGTATTTTGGACTCTGGCAGATGCATTTTTCTTGGAGCATAAGAAACTGCTGAGTAATTTTCTATATCAGCACATACTATATTGGAAATTGGCAGATTCAAGACTTGCATAACTCTTTGGAGTATATATGCTGAAGCACATGCTTCCTTGCAATCCCACAAGACTTCCCCACCCCCACCCCCACCTCCCCCCCCCCCCCCTTAAATATAATTATACCTAGGAGTGTGTTTGATTTTGTAAGAAATTGCAATCTTAAGAAACTTAGTGCCTAACCTGAAGTGTTGGACTAGCGTGAAAGATTAGTATGTGCACTTATCTCTATAGCTTATTTTGAGGGATGCAAGAAAGATGCAAGGTTACTCCTAAATTCACTGCTAAAATAGTTCTAATAAATCTTCAACCTTTTCAAAAGCTAAAACTGACTCTTGCTATTGCTAATTATATGGAAATTTTAGCTTATATGAACACCGGTATGGCATTGCATTAAACATGTTTAGTTGGATGGTATTAAAAAAATAATAATAATAAAATGCAAAAAATTAACACAAAAATGCAGAAAAAATGTTAAAAAAAAAAAAGCTTTATAGATATATATTACAGAATAGATATGGATTGGGTAATATAACCACAACGCTATGTTTTGATGTGTTGAGACAATTCTTTGCTTTATTTTATTTTCAATTTTTTTTTCCTTTTCTTTGTTTATTACTTTAGGTATGTGGATATATGAGTAATGAAATGAAATCTTGAAATCGAAAGAAACGTGTAAAGTAATTGGTACTGCATATAGGGATCATGTAACATTTCTTGTTTGTTACAAAGAGAATCCAAATAATTAAAAAATTATATGGCAATTAAATACTCATTAAAGAGAAAGCAATAAAGATTTGAAAAATGAATATAGGCATCTACCAAAGTAACTTGAATAGAAATGTGAAGCTTCACCTGAAGGAACAAAATTTAAAGGCCGGTTCCAAATATTTCAAGTGTGAGTTGTAGTTTCAAAAGAATTGAAAGAGGTGTCTTTAACCTTTTTTTTTTAAATCTAAATTTATTTCATTTTTTAAAATTAAAACTACTCCTTGCATATAATTTAAAATACTTTGTCAAATTCGCGATTTTATGTAGAATCACTAAGAGGTCAGTAAAATTGGAACGTAAAATAGAAACGTAGAAACGTAAGTTTCTACAAATTTCGCAAAATAGCTTTGAAAAATTATAGAAATGCTTATAGAAGATGTAGAAAACTTAGAATATAAAATGGATATATAAAAAAAAACTAAATTAAGTTCTTTATTTCACTCAAATAGGTAGAATCGGTAAATTCGATTAAAATTGAAAGATTTTATCGAGTTTATATGTAAACTTGATTAAAATCATAAGATTTTACTAAAATCGATTCTATCTACGATTCAACTTGGAATGGCCTTCTAAAATCATAAACTCGTAGAATCATATGGGTAAAATCGTGATTTTGACAACTATGATATTTTACATGTTTAAAAAAAATAATCACTATGTTTTTTCTTTTTTCTTTTTTCTCCACTTAAAAGTTTGAATTGGAATTTATAATTTATTTATACAAAAGCTAAAGTATCTACTTTTGTGTTTTTAGCCTTTTTTGTATTTAAACTTATTGCATTTTATGAAATTAGAACTACTTCGTCTATAGAATTTAAAAAAAAAAAACTTTACACATTTTTTCAAAAAATAACCTTTTTTTTTTTTACACTCAAAAGTTTGGATCAAAATTTATAATAAAAAAATAGCAAAATCATTTTGTATATAAAATATTTCTATTTAATTTAAAATTTATATCATGTTTGTTTTGAAGAAAAATATTTGTTAATGAAAATAATTTTTTCTTGATCAAGTTTTTGGAAAATTAACATATTCTTAAATGTTTGGCTAATTTTATGAAATACTTTTCCTTTGTTTACAAATTCAAGGTAACTCATATATTTTAAGTATAAAAAATGTAATATTATAATGAAAAATAAATCTACTTAAAAGAAAAATATTTAAAAAATTAATAATAAATTTTTTTGTATAGTAATGATTGATAGATAGATTCGTAAATCGATGGAAAAATGGCTAACACATATATTCCATAAGTAGTTTTTTAAAAAATAAGCTATGAAAAATCTATATTTTTTAAAATAAGAGAAAATATTTTTCATTAATTGTTCTATTTTTGGTTAAACAAACAAGAAAAAATGAAAAAAATATTTTCCTAAAAAACATTTTTATTGGAACAAATGGAGTCTTAGATAGAACTTTTTACGGTTGAATATTTTATGATTAAAAATTTATGATCTTATTGCAATTACTATTTTATAATTTAGTTTTATTAAATTTACACACGTAATTCAGTTGCAACAGTGCTAGTGTGGGGGTGTGTGTACATATATGTCGAAATCCCAATGAGGACCGAGTGCAAAGACTTTGATGCTTACACAAATTTACTTCACCTTATAAGCATCTATTAATTGTTGCGCATACCACTAATTATACTGTGAAATGCTCTGGGAGTTTAAATAAGAAGATTAAATAAAATGCTTATTATTAGTTTTTTGTTATTTACTACATTTTTCTTTCTATTAGTTTGCACTTGATATTGATTTTCACCTTTTTTAATTAGATATATTTATTGAATATTATATCAACGTCAATGTAGGTACATAACTTTTTGAAAAGGTGAGCAGAGACTTTTATAAAGTTTGGGCCATGTAAATTTCAAAGCTTTTACAAATAATATTATTTGATTATTAAAATAAAAATAAATAAATATATTAAGTAATATATCAAGTATTTGGGTATGTAATTATAATTAAGTATGAATTTAAACCGTTAGATAACTAAGTCACTAACATGACTCATTATGTTTGAAAAAGATGACGGGTCTATACAACTTTTGCAATATTATTTGGAAACTTAATTTTACATGATCTAAAGTAGCAACTTTCTCCCTCATGGTACAAAATAAAAAAGGACAGGAGTGATCACAAACCAAATTGGCTGCTTATTCCAACCATAAGCATGATATGGCGGAGTATGCTCTAAAGAAACTTTGATCATAATCATGTGGATCTTTCAAAGTTCGATTTCTGAAATCTAGTCCCCTACAAAGAAATTGGAAAAAACAGTGATAAGTGTTCATGAATAACTTATTTTCTTATATAGTGAATGACATTATACAAACTAAAATATTATGTATAAAAAAGTTCTATTATTAAGATAGCGCTTTTATTTTTTTTTTTTTCCTTTTCCTTTTCCTTTTCCCCAGACATAGTTAAATCTTGGTACAAGCATAAAGAATCAATGCCAATCAAGTTATAATTAAGAGTTCTTAGGTCCACAGAGTCGCTTTCAACAACATATATATATATATATATATACATAAGATTAAGGAGATTTAACTAGAAGTCTATGCCTAACATCTAGGTCCCGACTTCTTCAAAAAGTTCCTTAAAATTCCATAAATTGTACCTGAGGAAACTGGTTTCTCGGAGATAGCCATAAATAATTATACTGCAATAGGAAACTATAGGGGTATAAGTTTACGAGCTTAGTGAGTTTCACTTCCAAATTAAAATACTTTATCAATCAATAGAACAAGCAGGTTATATTAACAATCATATGAAATGCATAAGCATGTGAGCATACAATACATAAGACTTTCCGGGAGTTCTATGTTGAATGGATTTATGCCCTCCATTCGAGGTTAGGTGTTTTAGGCCCATACGACCATAGATTTCAAATTTTCTCATTTATATAGTGGTTGATTTAGGTGTCCACCCACACACTAATTTTGTAGTTGATTCAAGTACCTACTCTACTTCCATTTTAATTCAGGTCATTCCATGCCAACATTCAAGTTTTCAGGCCTACTTGTTGCTCAGCTATTATGCCTTCTTCCCACAAAGGTATAATAATAAATGTAATGTGACTCAATATATAATATGCATAGGTAATTTAGTTATATAGTCATGGCATATTATTTAAGCAAATTATAGGCGATCATAGAATTTCAAACACTTCAATTCTATACTAAATCATACAAATATTCATAGCGATTCCCATTTCGCTATTCTTAACATCAATTCAACCAAACAAAATTCACATGTGCATTTCAATTTTATCTTGTCCTAGTTCTAATGCCACTATTATTACAAGCACAATCAAGAGCGTGTAATTTAAAGATAGTGAACTCACTTTGCCATGGTGCGAAAATCCACTTAATAGTAATAGTCCTCGTGAAGGTTTAGTTCGTCTCCTAAGTCTCCTAATCAAAAGAAATAACTCTAATGAGTATTTCTAAGAAGTTTGAATGAACTTATAAATTTTATTCTAACAAGTTCGTCTAAGAGGAAATTTCAACTTAAAACGGTCATAACTTGGTCATTTTAACTCGGAATTTTGCATATTATATATCAATTTCTACCTATTCGATGAGAGCTATCTATTTCTAAAGTTATTTCCATCAAATAAGGTTGTTTGGAACAGTAGGGTATAGAATGCTATACGAGATTCCCAACCCATAAATCAATTTCTAATTTCAATCTAAGCATCATTCTAAAGCTTCGATAAAAGCTTTGATAGATACTTATCTATCATTATATCTTGAAAGACTCTTTTATATACATAAAGAAATCAATATCATGCATGATTCATGGGTGTTGGTCAATCTATTTCCTCATGTACTTAGGCAATGTTCCATGGGATGTGTAAGACACTATTTTCCTAGCTTTGTTTCTACCAAGTGCCTTATATGTATATACAATACCTACAAGTTATTATCATGAATGTCATGAGATGAGCTATCTATATGTATATCCTCAATGATATATGATATCAAGAATTCTTTTAGAAAACTTTTGCTTTGCAAAACTTTTGAAATTTCTAGACTTAAGAAAACTGGTTTTACTCCTTACAAAATCACACTTGCTTTTATTAAAACTCAACCTTAATGACCTATATTCCTAACACCTTCATTATTTTATTAAAATTCTTTATTTTAGAGTTGGAAAACAGATGTTTAAATAGGGGGTTTACCTAGTTATGAATTTTATAAAATTTTAAGGAATGAAAACATTGTTTAATCTATACTTTGAAATCTTTTCTTGTTTTAGGATTATACTTTGATAAATTTCATTTATCCTTGTCAACATTGGGTCTTCATTACATGTATTCCCTAGGACTCCTATTTTTCCATTGAAATCCTCATTTTGGCATTTCGAAATAGGTGTTTAAATAGAGGTCATTTCTAAATCCGAATTTTGAAATTTATATTTGAGATTGTTTCTTTTGTAAAACTCATTTAATCTTTCTAAAACTAATTCCTAATCAAACCTACTCCTTAATGCTTCCATTTTTTAATAAAAATTTTGTTTTGGGGTTGAAAAATAGGTGTTTACATATCAAGCCTTTCTTATTGCGAATTTTAAGTTGGTTGTTGAGATTGAAACATAATGCTAACATAACTTTTATAAACTTTCTTGTTTTGAAAATATCCCTTAGTAGATTTAAGCTTTACTCATCAAAACTACTCGTTTATGATACCTATTCCCTAAGTCTTTCATTTTTAATGTAAAATACTCATTTTGAAGTTGAAAAATAGCTTCTCTATATAGGATTCTATTTAGATCCGAATTTCCAAAAATTATTTTTGTTGAAACTAAAATAGATCTTAAGCTTTCTAACATTTTCCCACTACTATCATGCTACTACAAATCCTTTATGTACATAAAACAAAAATCTTAGGCATTTATGTACTCAAAACAACTAGATCTAGTTTATTATACTAGTCATAAATGAAAATGCACTATGATTATTATGTAGATAAGGTTAAATGATGAATACATGAAAAAACATTAATAATAACAACATAAATCAATAATAAAGAAAAATAATAGAAAAACAACTTAAATAACAAGATCTATAACATTATGATGGCAAGGATCTCATGTTCAAGTGTTTTCACATCCCTAGCATAAAGCTCATGGGGATTTTGAGTGGAATCATACATGTATCATCTTGCCAGTACATGTTTTTAAGGTGGTAGGCTGTAGATCTATTATCTATTAATGGTTTGGAACAAGAAAACTTCAAGAAGAAAAATGGGTGTGTGTCTGTGTATGGGGGAAGAGGGGCTCACTACAATAGGGAAGAAAAGGAGGAGAGGAAACTCTTCAAAATTTGATTTTTAGGAAAGAGAAAGAAAAGTGTAAAGTGTAAGGGTTGAAGGGTTTATATAGAAAGAGAATTTAGGGTTTGTGTGATTGAACAAATGAAGGAAAAATCAACATATGAAAGAGAGCAAGGGGGAGGGGTGCCGGTTTGCAAAGAAGAGAGAGAGAGAGAGAGAGAGAGAGAATGTGTTATTTTGTGTAATAAAATTCAAAAGTAACTTAAGTAATAAAAGTATTGGAAAAGTAAATGTATGGAAAATGATGTAATATTGTAAGAATATGTTGTAAGGATGTAAGAATAGGATATGGGTGGTTGTACTTGTGAATAGTGTGATTAGAAATCAAAAAGTAGATTAGACAATTAAAGTACCGATAGTAATGAAAATACGATAAAAATATTATAACTGTAACTTTTGTAACCTGAAAAATTATATAACTGATATATTTGGAAATCTTATGAAATTACAAATCTAACAGTACTAATAACATATTTTTAGTATCTTGAGCCCCATGACATGTTTTTCAAAGTTTGTATTCGATCGGGTTCGAAATAGGTTGAAAATTCATTAATCGAATATTTTTAAGCATCCTAATATTATTACGAACTAATCTACACTCTCCACTCATATTTCGAATTCTTGGTTTAAGAATATGGGGTTGCCGGATCTAAACTGCTAGGGTTTCCTAGAGATTTGTTGACTTAAGGTTTCCGATTGACTTTCCGGTTTAGGGTTTAAGCTTGAAATTACCCTAAAAATTAGGGGTTTACAATTGTCCTGTGTATGTGCTTATTTTGCAGGGGATAGTCTAGGTTAGTGGCTATATTTTGAACATGTCAGTTATAGCATTCTCACTTATTCATCCAACTCTGTTGAAGTTGTAGACTTGCATCAACCCAAAACCCTTTATGCTTCTTCCTTCAATTGGAAAAAAGCGTCGAGCACAAAATTGGTGGTCCACTAGTAGATAAGCAGCAGAGATTGCTTGATCCAACCCTTAGAATTTCTGCAAATAGAAAACATAAAAGACCTTAATGAGCAACATAGCAAGACTAAAAATTTACATACAAATACAATCGAAGAACTCAGGCCAACATAGTAAGGAAACCTGAAACATTACCTTTTGCATGTCACTTATTATAGTGAAGCCAGCTAAAGAACTCAGGCCAATAATGGGGTCCAACGCATCGAGAAACCATGCCTAACTATCTTTATTCTCCCCCTCAACGTAGGCTTACATAATATAATACATTTAGTCATTTGCATCATGCGCCACCGTACTTAATATCTCACCTTTCAATTCACCCTTCATGAAACATTCGTCGAGGCCTATAATCGGCCTATAACCCTAGATAAAGCCCTGCCTATAAGCATCTAAGCATATAAACATCCTCTTAAAATGAAGTGGATAGGCCAGACTAGCACATTCAGCAAGAATGTCACAGCCTTTGAATCTCAAGATTGAATCTCCCACTAATTATCTTGAAAGCATAATCTTTTGCCTAACCATTGACTATAACTTAGATCAACCATCAACTCCTCTTTAACTTGCTTCTTCATGTCCATGATTGACATCTTTGGCATTATTTGAATGTGAGAGAGAAATGTTTTCCAAGAACCTTGTGTGTCACATGACTATTCTTAAAAGTTGGCCTACAAAACTCACCATGTTTATTTTTGAATGTTTTCACAACAAACTCCTTAATCCTTAACTCATAGGAGGCATAAATGGAGAAGTTACAATCTGGCTTTTTATATTTGAACTGTATTCTTCTTTTGCAATTAAAGGTAACTTCAACTTATGTTTATCGTGGATAGAGAAATTGTTCATAACATCCTTGAATTGCTCTCCACTAAGAAAAACCATGCCAACACATACATGGGGAGCATGTTTTGTGGGTCAAAATGATCCATCGTTCTGACTCGTCTTCTAGTCACACACCTTTGTCCTCTTCCTCCTCTCCACCAGAGCATGTATATAAACTACCTTTATCATCATAAAAGAGATTCTCCATAACATCTATAGAACTGCCTATACCTCCATCATGTTCAATAGTCCCATTATGTGACCTCCTTAGTTCATCCCTGTAATCTTCAAACACCGTATCAACATCTATGTGAAAACCCTCGATCTTATAAATGCTTATATTTGCAATGAACCTCTTTTTCTTCCTTCTTCCAGCCAACTTCTTTATCATCTTCATCGGACAAGCAATCTACCTCAATTATCTCTTCCTTCTCATTTGACTCCGAACTATGCCCTTTAACACCCTCCTTACAAAATTCATCTAGAAGTATACTCCACGTAGAGATGCCCGTTGCAACACCTCCTCAAGATAGCAACCATTGCATTGTAGGAAGCATTTTCACCCAGCCCGAAGTATAGAAAACCATCCGAGATGCTTCTCCCTGGGATTAAAAAGAAATCTTCTCTATGTTAAAATAGTGGAAATCTCCAAGAAAGCAAAGAGTGCCTCCTCATAAATGTTGTTGGCATCAACTATCCAACCTATGCACTCACCATCGACATACCGTCTTCCTTGATCTTCCCCTTCCAACCGCCCTCCTACATGTATGAGAAGATTGACCCTGCATACTATAGAAACAAATTAGAGGAGTAGTCTACATAAGCAATGTGTAGAAGTCTATTGTAATCTACTGTCTTATTTCACTAGTATAGTTAATTTTTCATTCCATATAAAACACCAAAAACAAACAATCTAACAAACATAGAGAACCGGATTAAGCTTTACAAGGCATAATACTTAGGCTGTGTAGAAGATATAATATCTGCTAAGGTAAAACATCTTTACAACATAAATAATCAATCGAACATAAGACATGATTATATGACATCATAAGTATAGTTTTGTAGAGCCATTTACTAGGATAAAAAAATATAGCTTCTTCTATGGTCATTTCCCAAGAAAGTGGGAAAACAATAAGCATTGAAAATGTTAAAAAGAAGTTACCTTCCACTAAGGTTCCCAATTGCAGACATCATATGCCAGCAAAGATTCCTTGTTTGACTAGTTGTATGGGATAAAGGAGATAACAAGGTGTCGTCTTGTTTGCTCTTGCTAATGGGAAAGTAAACTATGGTTGTTTATGTAGGGACACCCATCGGTTAGAACTCCACATAGGTCACACCTTCAACATCATAGAGGAGCTTCATTGAGATTTTATGTTTTCAGCGAAAGTTAGGGTTAGGGTTTCACATGGGGGGGTTATTAAAATGAGGGTTAGTGTTTCACTTTTTCTGTAATTGAGGACAAATATCTCCTCACTTAGGGTTTCATTGTGGTCCTTCCTTTGTTCTTTTCTCATGAAGTCCCTTGCTTTCTCTCTCTTCTGAATTCTATATTTTCACTTCTTTAGATGTTAACATTAGTTGATTTTCCTACCAATGGTTAGCCACGGTTTGGTTGGCTTTTTTTATTATTGTTTTAATGTAGATGGACATGTGGCATACAACTATTGGGTATTTAATATACATGGACAAACCACATTGATAGAGTTAATGAGGGTAGTGAAAATGGCTATTCAAAGTTTAATTAGTAGTGAAATTGAACTTTTTAAAATTCATGCACTTCATTGAATTTTTCGTAAAAGTTTGGATACCAAATGTGTCATTTCCTCTACAATATTCTTTTTCTTTTGGCCAAGAATTAAGTTATCATTATCTAAATCAAGTTTGACATATCATGGTCTCCACAAGGGAAAAATAAATGAATAAAGAAAGAAACAGTGATATTCATTTTGTTAATGAGAATTTATCTCAGATCCAACTGCTAGGGTATTGAAGAAAGACTCGGTAAAAGTCAATTTCCATCGAGAACATTCTTTTTCACTTATTCCATCAACATGACTTGTGACTATTCAAATCAACTTGGCCAGAATTTTTGTGGCTTTATTTTCTTCCCTATTCCGGCAAAACTATCACTCTAACTAGCCTTCATTAATATAATCAGGCCCAGCAATTATGGTAACTGGCCTTAGATCCAAAATCAAGTTCTGAACACCCTTGGATTCTAAGACAGGCCCACAGCTTATGATTGTAATAAAATCCTTTGTTAAAGTTTATAACCATCATGAGACACATCACATTACTTCTATTATACTTTAATATATATATATATATATATATATATGATTGCTTACATTAAAACGTTGTGCAATGATACACTGTATATCATAATTTTATTGTATGCTTGCTAGCGATATATAACTAAATAAATATATATCATATTTTATAAATACATGTCATTAATATTAGAATAATTATATTTTTAATAATCTTACACACATATGTTGTTATAAATAATAGATATTAATTTATATATATGACAAGTAGTCAAATATTCCAAGTGGTCAAATATTCCAACTGAATTTTGATACAGACATAAAAGATCTATTCGACTTGCTTAAAATAGACTTGTCCAATTTTTGCAAAAATACATAAATGACTTCTAGTTTACTTATCCAAAAGCTATGCTTAAAATAATTTTAATGTTAACATGAAATACTGTAATATTTTATTAATATTTATTTTCTTATAAGTTTGTTGTAACATAAATGATATATATCATATAACCATTTATACCATACATTTCGTTGAAAACGGTAGAGTAATGTTATATAGAATTACTACTGCAACAAGAAACTTAATTTCCATGACCTCATAGCCTTCCAGGTTTGTTTCAGCTCTCACTCTATATCAATGTTATGATAATTACAATAGAATGAACCAAAAATAATGGGAAGCATCTAATTACGATTTTCAACTTGTAAGTGCTAAGTGATAATTATATTACAATGCAAATATCTTGAAATGTCCACACTAGATTGTTTTATTTATATATATTTTGTTCCTTTCTCTTAAATTTATAATAGAGAAACTCATATAACTTGGATTATATAAAAATGAATTTCATATAATTTCATAAAAAATTTAACCTGGCTATGAAAAGGGAAACCTCTAGTTACACAATTATGCGTACGTCCCTAAATATATGAATATATCATGTAGTAAAAAAGACAAGAAAGAAACAACAATGAGAAGTAAATTCATTTTGATGAGAAAATTTATTTCATTTATGACTATTTACATTTTAGTAGGCATCACATCTCTCATAGGAAAAGAGAAAAATTGATTTGTTGATTCATCAACTAGTGACATTTGAATTATTCAAATGTCAATAGTTGATGGCCTAAAGAGGCCATATTGAGCCTAAGAAATCCCAACTCTCTTTGGTGATAGGTTAAGGAGGAGAGTAAGCTCATGTATGGGCTTCCTAAGCCAATGTCCAAACTATTTGAGATATGGAGTTGGAAGAACTCTTCTTTACTGAGTAATAAAGATCGATTGTGACCACGACAATGTTAAATCTTTTAGGGAGTTTCCTTCAGAGTGAAGCGTTAGGTTTTCTCAAATAGTAGTTTTGGTGATAACAATAAGATAAATGTTTTCTAACAAATTTATTAAGTATGTAGTCATCAAGTTATAAAATTTTAATCAAGAATGATTATAAGGTTGATGGAAATGTTTTTAAAGGAAGATCCAATTCAGAAGCTACTTAGAATTTTTTTTTTCAAGAAGACAATAACATTTAGAATGGTAACTCAGAAAGTAGATCTGCTATTTGTTAAGAAGACAATAATGCTTAGAGTGTAACTCATAGAGTAGACCTGTTACATGGATAAAATCTGCAAATTTACGAACAATAAGCTTTAGATCAAGTTATCTATAATTATTTCATTAATTTAAAGACCCAGCTCTAAAGTTGAATGTATTTGGGTAATACATTAAAATATGCTCCACAAATTTGGTTCAAATATCTAAGGGATTCAAGTTTGCATCTCATCAAAGCTTAATTTTTGAAGTTTCAAGTTTTTGACAGCAAGATTAAGTGTTTAAAGTTAAGGGTAAAATTTGTTTCAGTTATGTCAAGCAACGTTATGTGAAGTATCTAAAGTCGTAGAAGAAGTTTCAAACTTGTAGAAGAATATGGACTAGAAGACACGATCATAATTTATAGAGATATGTGTAAAGTATATTTTGGTCAATCATCTTTAACGGTCCTTGAAGATATTATCCACAGATCTCGCTATCAATATGGATCTGATCAAAGAAAGATTTTTGAATACAAGATAAGTTTAAAAGATTTTTTTCAATAGGTGCATGAAGGAAACAAATATTATCACAACAACAAGCTTTATCTCTTTTCTTGTAGGAAGAACTATTGATAAAATAAATCAAGTAGATCACGCCAACAAAAAAGGAACACAATATCATGAACAAATCTTATCATAAACTTTCAAATTACCATCCTATCTAACTGTTGAAGACATGAAGATAAATAAACCAGTAAAAGTTCAAAAGAAACACATGTGAAAAAGAAGCTCTCTATCTACTGTGAATTCTTCAGCTTACACTTGTGCTAAATATTGTTACTTTAACATTTCTTATTCTTGCATGTATTTTGAGAGGATACTTAACTCTTTATTCCTCATTTGCTTTTGATAATTTTGTGAGGGATAGATAACAAGTAGACTCTAAGTTTAGAGATAGCTAAGGTTTAGCATAAAGTCTAATGGAGTGAATTGAGATATTATTTGTAATCGTTTTAATTGGATATAGTAGAACATACTGGTATAGAATATCGGGTCCCTGGCTTGGAGATGGAAGAGAGGATTGACGCTGAAGGTGGAACTTGTATAAATCATTGGGCAAACTTCTCTTACCTTACTCTTTATTTTTGTGCATTTAATTACTTATTATGATTGCAAAGCAAGTTCAAAGCCATATTTCATTCATAGATAATTGGGTCGTGTGTTAAAATTTGGGAAAATCAAGTTAAAGTTTTTGTTTTAAGAAACCAATTCACCCCCCTGCCCCTTTCGGTTACTTTTTGGGACCAATAATGGGTATCAGAGCAAGTCTCTTTTGCTTAAATTGAGTGATTCATTTCATGATGGCTGAGAATAACATTGCAATTAATCAAGCTCCATATTTTGATGCAAAAATTATTTGTATTGGAAAATGTGCATGCCAACTTATATTAAGGCTAATGACTATGCTTCATGGTAGGTGATCGATGTTGGAGATAATCAGGTGACAAGAGTAAATGGTGCTGAGTTCACTGAGGCTGAATTGAAACTTGTTGAGAAAAATAACAATGCTAAGAATCTATTAACTACTATAGCACCATATGAGTTTTACTTGATTTCTTATTGTGACAAAACTAAAGAAATTTGGGATACTTTATCTAAAACATACGAAGGAATCGATACTATTAAGGAAACAAAAATCAACGCTTTGTTGCAACGATATGAGTTATTTAAAATTAAGTCTAATGAGAAAATTAAGGATGCATTTAATCGTTTTACTACTATAACTAATGAATTAACATCTCTTGGATAGAAAAATGGATGATCCCAACCTTGTTAGGAAAATGTTGTGGATCTTGCCTAAATCATGGCGCAAGACCTAAACAAGCTCACACTTAGCCAATTGAGGGAGAAGCTGATGGCTATGAGTCACATCTCATCACAACCGAAGAACCGGAAAACAAATCAAAGGCTATAACATTTAAAGCAAAAAGAATAGCTAAATCCGATTTTGATGAGGACAACGATGATGATGAGGATATCAACATGCTTGCAAAGAGATTCAATAAGCTGATGAAGAAAGGTAAGAAATTCAAAAATTTCAATAAATATAACAAATTCAATGCAGGAAAAGCTTTTAGGAAAAGGAGGAAAAGAAAGAAAAGAAGGAGATCATATGCTATGAATGTAAGAAACTAGGACACATCAAATATGAGTGTCTAGTTTTGAAGAAAAAGATGAAGAAATTAAAAAAGAAAAGTCAAGCAATGATGGCAACTTGAAGTGACTTGGATAAGTCAAAAGCTGACTTAGAGGCTACAAGTGAAGACAAAGAGGAAGCTAATCTATGTTTGATGGCTACATCTAAAGTAAATCTGAATTCGAGGCTGATTTGTCTGATAATGAAATGTGTATAGAAATGGAAAAGCTCTTAAAGGCTCTCAAAAAGGATGATTTAAAAAATTCTAAATTAGAGGCTGAAAATAAAGTTTTGAAAAATGAAAAAGATGTTTTAAGCCAAACAAACAAATTGCTTGTAGATGAGAATAACATTCTAAAGAAAGATAATGAAAAATTCCATGTTAATTCTGATGCTTTACGAAAAGAGAATGGGGTTTTGAAGGATGAAATTAAAGATCTAAAAGTAAGAGTAGAAAATTTATCACAATCAATCAAAAACACTTTTAATAAGTTCAATGAAAGTGACAAAAAGTTTAATATGCTTATATCTAGTCAAAGACATAGGCTTGGATATGAACATGGTACTTCATTTAATAACATGAAAAAGACCATGTTTGTTAAAGAAAGTAAACCTATGAATATTAAGTCAATTAAAAATAAGGAACCTGTTGAAAAGGACATGACCAGTAACAATAGAGGATACTTCAGAAGGTACCCTCAACAAAAGTATCCATTCAGAACATATAGCAAAGACTATAAGTATGGATATAATAGATGGTATTCAAGATGAAATTATCATCAGCAGGTAAATCAAATGTATAATACACCTTCCTATGTGTGTATCTTTTGCAATTAGGTTGGTCACATAGAAAAATATTATTTTTACAAAAGAAACAAGCTCAGTACATATTAAGTTAAGAAACAAGAAAAGACGAGCTTGACTTATCAAGGACCTAAGCTTGTTTGGGTTCCTAAAAAGGTTGGATCACCTTTTTGTGTATGATTGCAGGAACAAGGAGCATGGATGAAAGGAACTTGGTAATTAGACAGTGGTTGTCCAGGCCATTTGACGAGAGACGCATCCTTGTTCACTAGCATATTATGGAAAGAAAAAGGATATGTAAGGTTTAGGGATGATAGCAGAGGTAAAATCATAAGATCAGGTATGATTGGTCATTCACCATATTTGATTGAAATTGTTTCTTTGGTAAAAGGACTAAAACATAATCTATTGAGCATAAGTCAATTATGTGATGGATGTTACAAAATGAACTTTGAGAAAAATAAATGTTATGCTTAAAATTCTGAAGGAGTAAAATTATTTGAAGGCTTTAGAAAAAGGAATATATATCTGATTACAACTTCTAACATGAATATTGAGTGCTGCTTTTTGACCATGAGTGATAATATACATGTATGGCATAAAAGGCTTAATCACGTGAACTTTAATAAACTAGAAAATCTTTCTAAAAAAATCTTTTTGTTGGTTTAATTTACCTAAAATTAACATAAAGCATGATGTTAAATATGCAACTTGTTTAAAGAACAAGATGGTTTCAATTTCTCATAAAATAAAAAAATATGATTTCAATAAAAAGACTGCTTGAACTTTTACATCTTGATTTGTTTAGACTACAAGAACTTTAAGCTTAGGAGGAAATAAATATGACTTGTAATTGTTGATAATTTTTCAAGATTTACGTAGGTGCTCTTTTTAAAACATAAATTTGATACTTTTAACAGGTTTCAAAAATTTGCTAAACAAATTCAAAATGAAAAAGGATGTTCAATTATTACTTTAAGAACGATCATGTCAAAGAATTTGATAATGCTCTTTTTATAACCTTTTATGAAGAATATGGAATAAATCATAATTTTTCTGCATCATATACACCTCAATAAAACGGTGCAGTTGAAAGAAAAAATAGAATAATTCAAGAAATGACACGTTCTATGTTAAATGAAAGCAGAATAGATGGATATTTTTGGGCTGAGGCTATTGCAACTGCTTGTTACATAATGAATAGAGTATATATTCAACCTTATACTACAAAAACATCATATGAATTGTTCCGTGGTAGAAGACCATCTGTGTCATTTTTTCAGGTGTTTGGATACATATGTTTTGTGAAAAAGAATGCAAATAATCTTGGTAAATTTGATGAATGTTTAGATGAAGCAAATTTTTTTGGATATTCACAAAATAGTAAAGTGTATCATGTTTTTAATAAAACAACAAAAGTAGTTGAAGAATCTATTAATGTGAGTTTTCTTGATGATGTGAAAAATGATTCTGATGATGATGATGATGTGTTTATGCTTGATAACTCAAAGACTAAAGCAAAAGGTAGATATGATGAAATCTTAAGACCTGATAACTCAGAAGCTAAAGCAGAAGGTAATCTAGAAACAAAATTTGATAAACTCGAAAGCTCAAAAACCTGGAAGTATTAATTATCTCATCCCCTTAGTTTAATTATTGGTGATATAGAATTAGGAACAAAAACCAGATCTAAGTTGCAAAAATTTGAAAGTTATTTTACTTTATTGTCTGAAATTAAACTAAGTAATATTGATGAAGCTTTAAATGATAATAATTGGATCAATGCAATGCAAGAGGAATTAAGTCAATTTCAAAGGAACAATGTTTGAAACCTAATACGAAGGCCTCAAAATAAATATGTTATAGGCAATAAATGGGTATTTAAAAATAAATTAGATGAACATGAAAAGATTATTAGAAATAAAGCTAGGCTTGTAGCAAAAAGATATTCACAAGAAGAAGGAAAAGACTATGATGAAACATATGCACTTGTTGTAGACTAGTCTTTTGCTTGCTTTTGCTTGTCTTAAAGATTTTAAGTTGTTCCAAATGGATGTGAAAAGTGCATTTTTGACTGGTTATACTAAAGAAGAAGTATATGTTGAGCAACCTCCTGGATTTGAAGATCCTTTTAAGCTTGAATATGTTTTTAAGTTAAGAAAAGCTTTGTATAGACTTAAACAAGTTCAAAGAGCTTGGTATGAGAGACTAAGTGAATATCTCATTTCAAGTGGATATCAAAGAGGTACGATTTATACAATCTTATTTATAAAGCATTATAATGATGATATATTAGCTGTACAAATATATGTTGATGACATAATATTTGGATCAACTAATGAACAATATTGCCAAGAATTTGTAAAGCTTATGTAGGCGAAATTTAAGATGTCAATGATGGATGAACTGAACTTCTTTTTGGGTTTACAAATCAAACAAACAAAAGATGAAATTTTCATTCACCAAGAGAAGTACACTAAGCAAATATTAAAAAAGTACATATATGAAAAGACAAAGGAAGTTGTTACATCAATGAGTTCTTCTATTATGTTAGAACTTGATTGTTAAGGTAAGAAAGTGAATAAAAAATTGTATTGAAGTTTGATTGGTTCTCTTTTATATTTAATTGCATCAAGATCAGATATTTTGTTTTTTTGTTTGTATTTGTGCAAGATTTCAAAGTAGTCCAACTAAAACACATTTAAAAGCTGTTAAAAGAATTTTCAAATACATTGCATGCGCTGCGAAATTAGGAATCTAATATCCTAAAAATCAAAATTTTGAATTAATTCGATACTCGTATACTGATTATGCAGGATGCAAAGTAGATAGGAAAAGTACTTTTGATACTTATCAATTCTTAAGAGAGAAACTGATTTCTTGGTTTTCAAAGAAATAGAATTCAGTTGCTTTATCAACAGTAGAAGTTGAATATGTTTCAATTGGAAATTATTGCCTATAAATTCTATGGATAAAACAACAACTACAAGATTACGAATTAAATTATGAAAATATTTCTATAAAATATGATAATATAAGTACAATAAATTTAAAAAAAAATCGTGCATCATTCTAGATATAAACATATAGAAATAATACATCATTTTCTTAGGGATCATGTAGCTAGTGGAATTGAATTTGTTTCTGCTGAAAATCAATGTGCTGATATTTTTACAAAACCTTTAGATAAAATAGATTTGAATTTTAGAGAAATAAAATTGGAACGTGTAATCCTTTTTAAATGGTATTTTATATTTTGCAAATAAGTTTTTTAATAAGAATAATTATAAATAAATAAAAATTGTGCCTTTTTTTATCGAAAATATGCTTTCGGATTAAAATTTATTTGGAAAGTTGCGCCTTTCTTTCTATCTCCTTTAAACATATATCTAGCTATCCTAACAGTAATCAAATATATCTCTCTCTTCTCTTTCAAACGAACCAATCTATTCATCTTCTCCTTAATCAATATCCTAATCTGGCTCCTCACAAATCTTCTTGCCTCACCTCAAAAGGTTTCAAATTTAAGAAAGTAATAGAACCTATCACCATTAGAGACTAAACTTCCAGTTCTGAGGAAGTTCTTCCACCTATTATACAAGAAGGAAACACATGGGAAGTTAGATTAAAAAGAGTAAATGATGACAATGTGCAACAAAAGAATGATGAAAAGATATCGGAAGAGAAAGAGTGGAACGAAGAAAGAAAATAGCAAGAACAAGGGTTCTGAAAGAAAGGAATCAGAACCTAACACTAAGTCAGAGGACGGCTCAGAGGGTTTCGTGGTAAAAACCCCAAAACAGAAGAAAAGAAACACCAAAAAGAGGAAACTTTCTAAAGGAATCATGACCACTACAAATCCATCGACAGTTAAGAAAAGTAAGGGTCTCACCAACACGGTATTAGAATGTGCCTATGTTGATTATAATTTTATAAGTTAAATGGTTTTTATTAGAATCAATGGTTAAATCACATAGGCTGTAGAAATCTATGTAATATAGCTGATCTCATGGATGGTAACTTGCTTAAAGAATTTTACGATCATTTAGAATTGTTTGAAGGATTTATCTTAAAATCAAGGATTTTAGGCAAGTGTATCAAGATTAACAGAAAGGATTTAATAGATTGTTTTGAAATAAAAGTTGAAAGTGATGATAACAAGTTGATTAACATTCCTAGAAACGATCTTTTTAGAGAAATAAACGATGGAATAGGAGTGTTTGAAGAGAAAGATATTTTTTCCATAGATTTTGAATTGTTGGCTAGGTTGTGCATAAGGTTGTCATGGATTGTCTGTTACCTAAAAATAGTAGTTCTACATCAGTTTTTAAGGAGGAAACTATTGTGATTCTAGCAATAAAAAAGAAATTGAAAATATATATGCCTAACATGATTTTGAAGCACATCTGGAGAACTCAAGCAAATAGATCTTATGGTAATTTGCTTATGAGACTTTTCAGATTCAAGAAAGTTCATTTACCAAAAATATTAAAATCTAATTGGTTCGAAAAAGATTGGGGAAATAAATTTGAAACATATAAACATTCTTATATCAGACAAGTTGTGGTTCTCCAAAGATGGGGCTTCGTATCGACATCCGAAGTTCAACAAAATTAAGTTTGATTGGAAGAAAGTAAAAGCACTAGTTGAGGGGGAGATTCAACTTGAATCAAAAAGTGGATTAGAGGATGAGAAAGAATCTCATGAAGCTGAGGGAAAGGCTTTTAGGAGACCTGGAAAAGAACAAATGAAAGGGAAAGAGAAGAAGAAATTCCAAATTAAGACAGGAGGGAAATTTGAAATAAAGGAAGAACAACAGGTTTCTTTAGCTACAGACTCAGAGAGTGATTTAGAAGGTCTACCGAAAAGACCACTTGGTGAATCCTCTAACTTATGTTTTGAATCTACTATGGTAAACATTATAGAGAAGAAAATCAAGAAGATGAAGAACGATTTGATGGACTCCATCCTCAGTGCTTTTAAAATCTATAATGGAGTTAATCAAGGGGATTTCCCTTATCAAAATGAACCTATTTTCAATTCCAAATTTGTTCAATCTCCTTGTCCTATACAAGTTCAACCATTTGAAGCCCCTACTACTTCTGATGCTGAAAAGGAACAAGATCCACCTCCTGATGACGATACCTAATTTATGCAAATCATTGCTTATGAACCACCTATTTTTCCCCAACCTTCATAGGAATCTGTTATTGCTTTTGTGCTTTCTCATCTCTAGTAACATAATCTTGCTCCCTTCTCCACTCCAACCAAGTTTATAGCTCGAAAGAAGAAGTGCGCACGTAAATCTATCAAAAAAATTAAACATAAGAAAATTAAGAATTTGTGTTGAAACTTTTGTTAAATTTTGATGTTCTGATTTTTTCATGTATATGAACTCTTTCATGGATGAATGACTTTCCAGTAGAACTTAATTCTATTTGTTGTTTCTTTTATATCATATCTTATTTTTTTTCTATGATGATAAAAAAAGAGGGAAGAAAATAAACAAAAATAATAACAATGTTTGATAACATAAATATTTTTGCGATGCATATTGGAATATCTGATAAAAATAATATCTAAGCTTATTTTGTTTATGAAGGGTTTTGTTATCATCAAAAAGGGGAAGAATGTTAGGTTCCCTCAAATAGTAGTTTTGATGATAACAAAAAAATAAATATTTTCTAACAAATTTATGAAGTATGTAGTCATCAAGTCATAAAATTTTAATCAATAATGATTAGAAGTTCTATGGAAATGTTTTTTTAAGGGAGATCCAATTTAGAGAGCAATTCAGAGGCTACTTAGAAAGTTTTTTTTTTTTTTTCCAAGAAGACAATAACATTTAGAAAGGTAACTTAAAAAATAAATATGTTGTTTGTTAAGAAGACAATAATGCTTAGAGAGTAACTTAGAGAGTAGATATGTTACATAGATAAAATTTCCAATTTTTGAACAATAAGCTTTAGATCAAGTTATTTATATTTTTTTCATCAATTTGAAGACCCAACTCCAAAGCTGAATGTATTTGCGTAATACAATCAAATATGTTCCACAAAGTTGGTTCAAATATTAAGGGGATTCAAGTTTTCATCTCATCAAAGCTTAATTCTTGAAGTTTTAAGTTTTTGATAGCAAGATCAAGTTTTTAAAGTTAAGATTAAACTTTATTTAAGCTCTATCAAGCAACGTTATGTGAAGTATCTAAAGTCGTAGAAGAAGTTTCAAACTTGCAGAATAATGTGGACGGGAAGACACGATCCTATTTACAGAGATATGTGTGAAGTATATTTTGGTCAATTATCTTTAACAGTCCTTTGAGATATTATCTAGAAATCTCGCTATCAATATGGATCTGATCAAAGAAAGATTTTTGAATACAAGATAAGTTCAGAAGATTTTTTTTCAACAGGTGCATGAAGTAAGGAAACAAACATTATCACAACAATAAGCTTTATCTCTTTTTCCCGTTGGAAGAACTATTGATAAAATAAATCAAGCATATCACGTCAACAAAAAGGAACATAATATAAGGAACAAACCTTATCACAAACTTTCAAATTACCATCCTATCTAGCTGTTGAAGAAATGAAGATAAATATACCAGTAGAAGTTCAAAAGAAACACATGTGAAAAAGAAGCTCTCTATCTACTACAAATTCTTCAACTTACACTTGTGCTAAATATTGTTACTTTAACATTTCTTATTCTTGCATGAATTTTGAGAGGATACTTAACTCTTTATTCCTCATTTGCTTTTGATAATTTTATGAGAGATAGATTAAAAGTACTCTAAGTTTAGAAATAGCTAAGGTTTAGCATAAAGCTTGACAAAGTGAATTGAGATACTATTTGCAATCGTTTTTATTGGATATAGTGAAATATATCAATGTGGAATACCACATCCCCAGCTTGGAGTTGGAAGAGAAGATTGACGTTCAAAATGGAACCTCTATAGATCAATAGGCAAACTACTCTTACCCTACTCTTTATTTTTGTGCATTTAATTACTTATTGTGATTGCAAAGCAAACTCAAAGCCATGTTTTATTTATAACTAATTAGGGTAGTGTTTTAAAATTTGGTAAAATCAAGTTGAAGTTTTTATTTTAAGAAACCAATTCACCACCCCTACACCTCCCTCCCACTCCAATCCATCCCCCTCCCCCCCTCGGATTAGATTTTAGGACCAACATGAAGAAAATGAGCAAGTGAGTAGGAGCATATACTCATGTTGAATCAAACAACAAAACCTTGATTTGCCTTTAATGACATCTTGAATTGGTGAATATAAGACAAACCCAGGTTAGCAAACTATTGAGTTGTATAAAGGTAGGTGCTTTAGCACCGAGTTGTTTTGTGTCATATCAAGCTGGCAAGCAAGCTAGGTTTAGTTAGACCATAATCATTTAAGTTATTTAGGATTTTGCCTTCACTTAGTGTGAAATGGAAGTGTTAAAAATGTAGGTAGCTTAACTTTTAGTGATGGATGGTGACATCTTGTCATGAAAATTATGTTCTTGAGACATATATCGGTCTTGGATATGAGGATTGTATTAAGTAGATTGAGTTTTGATTTTAGGCATCTAAACTGCTAAGAGTCCATATTCATCAAATTGACACATGTCATCATTGTAATATTTTCGTATTAGCAACCTTATCATTTTTGGAGATTTACCTATCAAATGCATCTTTTCACTTTCTTAAGTGCCTACATATAGTGGTTTAGCCATCGTTTGCACCCTAAGCTTTCCTTCACTTCTTTTGCATTTTGTTATGCCTAGTTAGTTGCACAATCTTGTATGGCCAGATCCACCCTTTTCTTAAATCATGGCTAGTGATTTAGAAGACAACGATAGCAATCATGATGATAAGGGATGTTAAGTCTCCTAATTTGGTTTTGATGATAATGAAATATGCATAAGTAATTACTAGCAAATTTATTAAGTGTGCAGTTATTATTAAGAAATGTTTAAAATGGATTTATAAAGATAAAGAAGTTTGAGATGATTTATCAAAGAACTTAGATGTTATGTTAGAGATCATATGGAAAATTATCAAGAAGTCTATAACACTCAAAGACTACTCAGAGGGTAAAATGCTGCACCTCAATTACGAATAGAATACTGCAGATTTGTTTTTATTCACAGCTTTCATCCATTTAAAGGTCTAGCTCCAAAGTTGAATGTATTTGGATAATACATTCAAAATGTTCCACTGAGTTGGTCAATATATTCAAGGGATTCGAATTAATATTAGCTTAAAGCTTTTTGGGAAGTTCATGAACGCATGATAGCTAGCTTATGTTGCTTCCCAATTTTATTAATTCATACTATGATGTTTCAAGCATGACTTATATGATAAAATTACATTTGTTTGAAGTCCCAAGAACATGTTTAGCAAAAGATTCGCTCTCATACAAGTTGGAGTTTCAAAAAGAAGATGAAAGCAAGATATTATCCTGCAAATAAGGGATATATGAGATATTTTGGGGATATCTTTTTCAAATCAAAAGGAGATTATAAAGATATACTTTAAGATGAAAATTATGTAGATTTGGGTACAGAGTTATAAGTAAATATCAAGAGAAAATTATGCAATTTTGGATGAATTTTTTAAATAAAGGATGATGTTTTTCAATGATAATTCCATACTTTAAGGGAAGATTCAAGATAACGAGAAATTTGAATTTGAAGATTCAACTTATGATATTTGAAGCTCATACTAGCAAGGAAATTCAAATTACAACAAAAAAAAAAAAATTAGAAAAATATCAAAGAAATTGTTGGAGCATATCTCTGAAGTTTATCCATCTCGAGAGATAAAAAGATTCAAACTTTAAATTATATTTGAAGATTTGAACATTGGAAAAGCTTTATATAAAAGGATTATCACGTGCCTAGATCACATATAGCAAGAAAAAAGAGAGAAAAGTTGAAAATTTTCTCTATCAAGAAAAATCATTCTTACTTTATTTTGTTCCAGATTTTAGCGGGTGACTTAGAGAATAACTCAAAGCATTCAACCAGAGCTTACAATTCTTCATACGAGTTTCCCTTGTAACTTCTTAAAATATCCCAAACCTTCATGCTTTGTTAATTAGATATTATTAGATAATTAGTATGAAAATATGGGTATTTTGAACCTTAATTTAAATTTAGTTTAAAGATTGATTTTAAATGATTTAGCTAATGAAATTTTTTGTAAATTATAGGATATAATTAGATAGCTTAAAATTATTAAAATAGTAAATGAATTAATTGAAAAATAGAGATTTGAATATCGTAAATACACAATTTGACCTATTAAACTACTTCAATTACCTATTTTGATAAATTCAAATTATCCAATACTTTCAAACTACCTACTTGGCCTCGGTTCGTTAAGTTCAATCACCTAAATCCTTAAATATCCAATTTAATCATTTTTTGCCTAAATTTCAACTTCTTAATTTCCAGAAATTTAAAACTAAATATTTGCCTTTAAATGCTAATTCCTAAGCCCCTAGAACCCTAAATTCAAGTGAGATATTAATTTTTTTAATTAAATTTCCTAGATTCAATTTCTAATGTAATTACTAGACTTTCTTTTCTTACTTCTTAAGCCCAATTTCAAATGCCCAAAAGCCCATTATTTAAAGCCTGTTCCAAATCATTTAAGTCTAGCTCTATCAACTAAAGTTCAAGACTATATTCAAGAAGCCCATTAACATGAAATCAAGCCCATGAATCAAAGCCCATAAGCCCATCAATTCAAGCCCATAAGATCATGCATTATCATACATCATCACATACATTATAAAACCCCAAATTCTTTAATGTGGAAAGACTAAAATAACCTTAGTCAATTCTATAGAATTCTATACTTATGAAAGGACCAAAATACGCTTAACCCTAATGGAAATTACAAGACATAAAATACTATAAATAGTAGCCTTAGAAAACCCTAATATTCCATTTCATTTTCAATAGCTCCTAACCCCTCTTAAAATACACAAAAATCACCTAGCAATTCATCAACAATTCTACTTCAAATTTAGCATCCAATTGGTGAGGAAATCCATCCAATTTCCATTATTTAATCACCCAATTTCTTCCTTAAATCTAATCTCTATCTCAATTAATTCCTAGATGATTTTGAAGACTAAAAGAAAGGTTGGAGTTAGGAAAAATTAGCTTGAAGAAGCTTCATTAACATAAGGAGTAATAGTAGTAGAGATTCCTAGGTTTATTTGCTAATTCAAGTAAGTAATTGTAATTAGTATGTTTAAATTATGTTAATGCCATATTCATGAAAATCAATAAATGTTAACTTAGATTTAAGTATTGATTAATATATGTGTATGTATGTCTGAAAACCGAAATGAGCATGTATATATATGTGCTATTATAGTAATTGATATAGTGAAAATTTCATATGTATATATATATGTGTGCCAAAATAGTATATATATATGCATGATCATGGTGGATTGATATGTTAACCAAAATATCATACGTGTATATTAAATATAAATTCTTGAAGTATATGCATTGTGTGTGCTTTGATATATATGCGAGAATTTGGATAAAATGTGTTGATGATGATTTGAACTATGATTTTTTATTTAATTTGTAAATATAAATCTAAGTACAAACTAGATGAAACAACATAGAATAAACATGATTTGGATGATTAAACTAAGTTAAAAGTTGGATTAACTAAAGAAAACTTGAAAAATTACAAAACAGTGTCGGACAGTCTCTGGCTTCATCCTATGATGTCAATGTCGGAGGCCAACCGACAGCCAAATTATCTCCAAGACGATTAACCTTTGTCATAACAATAGATCTATGTGTCTGCTTTATAAATCTATGATGAATCGGCCAAGAACTGGTCGTCTTGATGGTCAAATCGTCCTAAACCCATCGATCGTCATTACTTGTGCCCTATTTCTGAACAAAATGAGTTTAATTTAAAACAAAGCCATAATTAATTAATTAGTTTAGGACAAATGAACTTATGAACATGTTAATATATGTGTTAGGTAACTTACATAAAAATTTAATCTTAAGAACCTATGTTTAAGATAGTGAATCTATCGTGTTCATATGACAAGTTCACAAGCTGAAATCTTCAAGAAATATTATGGAATATTATCTATAATTTATTCAATGACTATTTACAACTTTTAAAGAAAGAATTCAATGTATTATGTGCTAGAGATCCACAAAGAATATTGAAGCAATGAGCAAGGACTATTCCTTACCAGACTTACATGAAGAAGACCGTTACTTCACTACTCTATAAATTGAAAACCCGAATGAAGGAAAAAAAATGAAGCTTTTACTATGAAAAATATTGCTAATAGCCTATTGAAATCGAGAAAACTCCAAAAGTCTTTATCTATGCTACTTATCATTGAAAAACAAAGCTTATTACATTTTAGATTTACTTTTAGAAGTTGCTACTTTATTCTATTTATTTCTTTATACTAAAAAGTGAGGATTTTTCTTATTGTATTCCCCTAGATTTGAGATACACTCTTTTTATTTATTGATTTAGTGAGAGAAGTGACAAACTTGTAGGATCGTAAGTTAACTTAGGCAAAAGCTAAGATAGGCGGTGCTGGTTGTTAACATTATGGTGGATGTAAGACTACTTTGTACTTCTTCATTGTTTTAATTGGATCTAGTGAATAGAGTGGTAAAGACAACTGGGACCGTAGCGTGGAGTTGGAAGCTTGAATTGACATACAAGGCGAAACCACCATAATAGCCTAGCAATTTTTCCTCTCTCTTTTACTTATATTATTATTTCCACATATAACTCTAATATTAAATCCGAAGTAAAATAACTTAAAGTATTTAGATTAAATAACTTGCTAAGAAAAGAGATCTAAGCTAATCAAACTTGATTGTATCGTAAGTTAAGATATCAAGAGGATTTCCATAAAGAGTTTTGGAATAAAAGTTCTAAACAAAGTTTTAAAACTTGTTTCAGAAGAAAGTTTTAAGTTAATTTTTGCAAAAAATATTCACCAAAACCAATTAATCCCTCCTCTTGGTTACCTAACTTATGGAACCCATAAGTGTATTAAGAGAGAACATAACAAAAGCGAGAAATTATTTCTTCTTTGGGACCTAGTTGAAATTAATTGTTTAAATAAAGTCAAAATAAAATTAATTACTAAAATACAACACTAAAATCATGTTTATTAAATAGGATATTTAAGAATTTTAATAAACCTAAGTATATTGCAATAACAATGTGTACTCATTGAAATTCAAATCCCTATTCTAGAGAAAAATCAATACACAACCACATCATATAAAATGAAAAATCGAACTAGTTAAATCAAATCATCATGGTACAAGGGTCCTGTTACCACTTCCAAGAAGATGACAAAAGTGCATTATTCAAATCAAATCGAACCAAATCATCAAGGTACTATTATATGGTATTGTTACGAACAACGCATTTGAAGTGTAAGGTGGACATGTATAAAGAAAATAAACCATGATATACGTCTAAAAAGGACATCACTTACATACAATAAGATATAAGTATGGGACTTAAATATCACGATTTATGCCCGCAATTTATGAGTAAATATTCATATCTCGTTTCATATATACGATTTTACAATAGTATTTTGATAATTAATTTTATCTAATTTTTATATTGATAATTTTTTTAAGCAATAATATACATGTGTTAGACTCTAACAAAAGCATTTGAAATCACAAAACTAGTAGTTAGCAAGTAAACAGAAACACAAGCGTCTAAGGGAGGAACAAAAAATAGCATATCCTCTACAGTCTCTTAAACAAATTGCAAAAATATTCGAAAACCCAGAAAAAGTGTGCGTAAATTGTTAACTCTATTATTAATTTTATAAATATGATTTGAATTGTGAATCGATCCAAATGGAATCAAATCATTTATTTATTTATATGATTAGAAAATAAATCATAAATTGAGCCTAAGTCAGGTAGGAGATTTTTTTTCTCTCTTTTAAGAAAGAAAAAATTGTAATAAGAGATTTGGTTGAATTCAAAAGGACAAAATAATCTCTATATCTACATCACACCCCAAGATAAAGTGCCAATGGGCAAAGCAGCACCAGCACCGCCCGCCTGGTCTGTGAGTCAATGAACTTTTTTGCTTTGTCTCCTGAGGAAAGCATATTATTAATTCTCTTTCATATTCAGATTCAGCAATTTCATCTATCACAAGATGAAAGGAGCGGCAGTGTTAACTCGCATCACTAAAAGGTATGTCGATTACATCTATATTATATAAATCGACAAGTCTAAATTTTTATGTTTTTATTATCTCCATGTCTCAACTCTCAACTTCTCAATATTTTAGTTTGCTTGGAATGTCTGATTTTTCTTTTTTTTTTTTTAATCTAACTGCATCTGTTTTTTATTTGTATGTTATATGTATATATCTATATAGGATTTATTTGATTTTTTTTATGAGTAAAAGTATCTATTGTTTAATCTATATTTATTTATTAACAAATATTTATTTGAAAACGATAGAAATAAGATGATAAAACAATAAAAAAAAAGGATAAAACACAGATCCTTCTATAAAAATTAGCTGAGAAGACTCGTATATATATCTTAGTCATAAGAATGTCCAGATGCTAGATTCAGAGCGCACAAAACATATATATTAATGCTTGTTTTATTTATTTATTTTTATACATACTATATATTCTCTATTTAGCAATAACATTAGAAAATATATCCTGATATGAAAGCTTTAAGAGCAACCCACATACAAAGTTTTGTATTTTGATACAACATACTAAGTTCTAATTGGAGAAAGCTCAATATCCACAGATTTGAAGCCCATAAAGATTACTATAACCAATTCACTTTTTTTGTTTTTCTTTTTTTTACAAGCATTATTAAGTAATTTACGTTAGCTAATAGAACACTTCGCACTAAATATTCATGGAAAGAAGTATTTATTATTATAAGCGCTTGGTACGATATATAGTTGATGAAGCACTTAAAAGGTTTTTTACGGCACTAGGTCGATGACTTTATTTTCTGTAAGAAACGAATTTTCATTTTACTGGTGGCTTCTCATGTCAAATTTTATTTTATTTTTTTATTTAGTGTTTTCCTCTTCAATGTTTGTTTTAGTTGATTCTTCTGGTTAGTTGATCTGATGTTTAATTTGGGTGTGTTTGGATTGTCTAACTTTTATTTGTATCATATTTATATCAAATATACAATTATAATTTATTTATATCATATTTACATTATATCTATTTAATCTATTTATGAGAAAACTATTTTTTTTCGTCGATATCTGTTTTTTCAATAGATATCTATTTGAAAAAGTCAAATTATAAAATCAAAATAACCATAATATGATTAACAACCACATCCTTTATTCCATTTCATGCCACTCTTTTTATTCCAAATTTGTTCATGCAGTTTTGCACCTTTTAGAGGTGTTGATATCCGAATTTGTTAATGAGACTTCACACGTTTTCGAGGTCCTCTTAATTATGAGTACATTATATTGGGTAGGGCCGTTAAATCGTGCCCATATTTCTTTTTTTTCCCCAAAAAAAAAAAAAGAAAGAAAGATAATTTCATTTAATAGAAAAGTTACAATCATTAAGTTGATCCACAAAAAATAAAAAATAAAATAAGTTTAGAATATGAAGACTCTATTGAACCAACAGGTTCTTCATTTTTAGGTATAAAAATGTTCCACATTAGGATTAACTTGTTATATCTTATAAGAATAAAACTAGTCCAATTTGTGAGGTTATAAATCTTGTAAAATAGATCACATAGTACAACATAAAGGATGAAAAACAAATAGTAAAAAAAAAATGAGTGCATGAAACATTGGCTTTTTCTAAAAGCTATTGAGAAGCTAATATCCATTTTATGAGTGAAAATAATAGGTTTATAATGGTTGGAATAATAGGAAAAGAAAAAGAAGATCTGAGATAAATGAAGGATTTAATAATATTTAAAGCAACAGCAATGGATTTACATAGTAAATAAAAATAAAAATGTCAAGAAAGTGAGGCGGCCCGCGGCTGTGTGGAATACGGCTCTTGGTTTCCATTACAAAGGTCATGTCATTAATTGATTCCAGTTGTTTCACCTTCAAAACAACTGTATCCCATTAAAGATACTCAAAATCAATAATCAAAATCCCATGAAGGAATAGTGAAACCTCTCACTGTTTTAAATTGACCCTCCTTCCTCGGTGTTAGTCTTAACATAATTATGGAACTGATAAGAAGAAGTAAGTTTTGAAGTAGGGAAAAATAAGAAACCGCCTTAAAAGAGATGCATCGGGCTTTTTCTTAAACAAATATAAAGAGGCCGATGCAGCAGAAAAAATATTCAGTGGATAATACCTATGTGTATATATACATAATGCGTAACAATGTATATGCACACATAATTTAACATATAAAAAATTATATAATTTTTAAAGTGACTACCACCCATCTACCACATAACCACATGATAGAATTCTCATTCGGGAGAGGGAGGCTAGAGTTCGTGCCGGTTCTTTAGGACAAAGGGAGGGAGAGCGTTGTGAGTCTCTTTTATATTTTTGTAAGGAGATGGCGAGTTATTCTTCGATTTCAGAAAGAAAAACTCTAGGCACGTTGTTTAATTTTGCTTCTGGTTTTGGTTTTTGTTGTTCAAAGGCATTGTATTCATCAAGAGATATTTGTCCGTATATTAATTTATTACAAAAATTTTATGTAAATATCAATCATATGAAAATAATTATATAAATACTATTACAAAATTGCTTGTATAACACAAAAAGCACATATCCAAGATGTCATTTAAAGATAGTAATAATTATAGATAATAAATATGATTTTAAATTTGCTTTTGGAAATCATGATTAATAGCTGTTGTTTTTATCTTTTTTAACTTTTGGAAATTTCATATAATAAATGTGATTTTGAAAAAAAAAGATTTTGCAATCTTGCATTGGTAATATGTATTTCTATAATTTATATTTTAGTAAATTCTTTCTCATAATTTATTATGAGCATGCTATTTTTATTTTTTCTATCACCTTTTTTCCCCTTCTTCTTTCTATTTTTTTTTTCCACCTTTAGCATTTTTATAATAGGTTTCATAGCTTACCCAATTTAAATTCTAATCTTATAGTCTCTTTTTCGGATGCAAGTGTAACATATGACAAAGAAAACTGATTTACTGCAAGGTGGAAAAAGAATGATCAAAACTGTTGAAAAATACTCCTAACCCTCTAGAATCAAAATTTTATTTCTTTTTAAATGATTTATAATAGCTATAATAATCTAATTTGTTTGAAATTTGTTATTATCGTTTATTAGAGCAATCAAGACAATGGCAGTAAGAAAATTAAAATAAAGTGGTCCAAAGATACCAAAATTTCAAAATATAAGTTATCTTTGTGTATATATATGTAAATATATTATATCATATATATTAGATAATTATTATAATATTTAAACTATTAGTATGGTGTGATCAATTACAAGATAAAACAAAAATGATTTTGACAAATTAAATTATTTTTTCTGAAAAGTTCCCTAAAATATATCGATATACTTCTAACCTTTACTTTCTACGTTTTCCACTAATTTTACATGATGTCTTTTATGAGTAGAGAATGATAAAGTACCATATATAGATAAAGTACCATATATATATATATATATATATTCCGCAAAAGCTCACGAAACATAATGACGAACCAAACTTTATAATAAGAAAAAAAAAGAAAGAAAGAAAGAAAAAGAATATGTGGGGAATAACATTATAATTATAGAAGAATAATTCACCCAAAGTCTAATCAATCTTTATATATTGTACTAGCTAGCTAGATAAGTTTAGTATATGGATAAAGGGAAATTTTATGTTTCATTATTAAATTTGATAGAGTTAGTTTCGTTACTATCTAATGATTTATACCATATTAATTATTATTGAATCATTAAAATAATTAATATTTCAATTGCTATCTCGATGATTAGGATGGTGAAAGTTTCCATCAATTTAAGTATAGTGTGTGTCGTGTGTGGCAATGCATGGTTAATGTCCGTCCTTTTTTTTTTCTTTTTTTTTTTTTTTTTCTGGCTTTTGCTTTTAAGCTACAAGCCAGTTCATATCTGTGTTCATTACTTAAGCAATGGAACCGCACAGACAGCTTCTTCCTAATGCAGATTAGAAGGCAAGGTTGCCATAATTACTGGAAGTGCAAGAGGTATAGGAGCTGCCGCTGCAAAGCTTTTCGTGGAGCAAGGTGCTAAAGTAATGATGGCAGACATTCAAGACGAGCCAGGCCATTCTGTTTGCAAGGAGATTGGAACAGAAAAGGACATGTCCTATGTCCATTGTGATGTCACTAAAGTACCCGATGTCAAAATATAGTGGATACGGCTGTATCCAAGTATGGAAAGCTCGACATTATGTTCAGCAACGCTGCAATTGGTGGGAAGCTTGATAATCAAATCGCGGAATTTGAGGAAGATAATTGCAGGAGAATTTTCGATGTGAATGTGATTGGTGCACTTTTAGGTGCCAAACATGCTGCTCGGGACATGGTTCCAACCAGAAAAGGTAGTATACTTTTCATGAGTAGCGCTGGGTCCGTGATCTTTGGTGATGAACCTTACTCCTATATGGCTTCGAAGAGTGCTGTCCAGGGACTAACCAAGGATCTGTGGGCGGAGTTGGGCAAATATGGGATAAGAGTCAATTGCATATCCCCTTAGCTGTTGCCACCCCTGCAGTTCAACAAGCAATGGGGATGGACAAAGAAGCTGTGGGAGAACCTTGCTTGTACCGCTGCTAACTTAAAAGGGGCGACTCTTGAGGCGGTGGACATAGCTAATGCAGCGCTGTACCTTGCAAGTGATGAGTCCAAGTATGTGAGTGGTTTGGATCTGGTGGTTGATGGCGGATATAGCACTAAGAATGTTGCTCTTAAAATGGCTACGAAAGAAATGCATTATTCCTAAGATGGAGCAGTATAGTGTCGGTCTTTACAAAATCCTGGTCACAGGTTTTCTGAAATAAGGTTGAATAAATCAAGTGGTTGATAATACAATGAAAGAATATGCTGCATGAACATGTTACGTTCCTCATCAATCTACTAAGCAGCTTAAGGAAGTGGAAAAATGTAAAACCCAAAACTTACACGATCTATCTAAGCTAAAAATAGCTTAATTAAATAATATAATAGGTGGTTAATTTTGAATTAGAATTAGAATTTAATTTAAAAATTAAACTTAGATAGTTTAATTAAATCAAGTAAAGTAAATTATAGGGTATGAATAGATAAATTAATATATATTAGTAAACAGATTTAAGTTGAAATTGAGACTTCAAATTATTCTTTTCAATTTATCTTTTTGTTTATTTTACCTATTGAATGAATCAAATTCCTTAATTATTTCCAACCATCAAATTTAAATTGTATTCTTTTCAATTTGTCCACTTATTTTAATTATCTTTTCCAACGAATCAAATTCCATCATCATCTCAACCAATTTAATATTAGAACTCCTTTTCTTTCAATTTTCAAATGAACTAAATTATTAAGTTCAATTACCTAAATTTTCAAAGGACCCAATTTAGCATTTAAACCTAAATTTTATTTCCTTAATCCCCACAAGTTTTGAATTTATCTTCTTGTTTAACTATATCAGTTCTTAAACCTAAACCCAGACTAAATATCAATTTTCTTACAAATTAAAGTCCTAAGCAAGATTTTTCATTCAAGCTATTAATTTCTATTTTACAAATTGTGAAATTACTTTATAATTATTTATGATACTTAAAATCTGAAAGTTTAATCCCAAAGTCCCACCCAAAAATATCTTCACCATTTTTCTTAACCTTATCTTTTTTTTCCCTTTTTATGCTGCCTTTCCTTTCCTTTCCTCTTTTCTTTCTATTTCTTTCTACGTTTTTTACTCTTCTTCTTCTCTTCTTTTTCTCTCAAATCAACCCAAAAATCTTAATTTCAAGAAGATCATAGAAGAAATCGAAGTTAAATAATATAGAAGATGACAATCATGCATGAAGTAACTTCAACAACTAAGAAGTAGAAATAGAAGAGAAGATCAAGTTAGTTGAGTTTGCTAAACAAGCAAGTTTGTTGTTTTATTTGATTGTGTTTATGTATGAGAATGATTGATAAAACTAGTAAACAAGAAAGATATGAACTTGAACATCAAAATCTAGGTGTGTTTAACTAGAGTTTCATGATGATAAGTAATATGAATATATATGTTATGTTGATGGATGCATAAGCTACTTTTAAGATGTTTTGATTGAAGTATGTAGTAAATAAGTAGTTAAATAAGTTTTTTTTTTTTTTAAAAGGGGAAAACTTTTTTTTTTCCCCAAAAACACAGCTAGAACACGGATCGGTGTTCCTCTCTAATCTTAAATGCTTTTAAATCGAGAGCAGCATACGGAAAACACAGAGCCATGTTTCTTTTGTGTACCTCTCTAATTCCTAAACCTCAAAAGTCCACAACCAAAACACAAATGAACATAATACTTAGTCATGTAAAAGAACACGGCGAGATACATATACTCGTGTTCCTCTCGTGTCCTTTTCTAGCCTCTTCATAACTTCACCAATTCTCACTCAAATGCATGAAACTTGACCTGGTTCTTCCTTTAATCTTAAGTACCTTCTAAAGACTTCAAAACATAAATGAAATAGATGAATGATAGTTAATGTGTATAAATACTTGAATAATTAGGAAGGAGTCAAAATAATTTATAATAATAACTAATAGATTAAACATTGAAGTTAAGTATAAAATGAACTTCGTTAATAAACTTAAGTTAACTTGGCTTAATGAGCTTAAGTGAGCTAAAACTAGACTAGTTAAGATCCTATGAGATGTATGATATTGCATAGTAGAATAATGAACATAACTTAGTAATTAAAGTAGGTTTAATATGGATTTTACATACAAAGTGACTAATTAACTAACCTAAGTTTAATTTGACTTAAGATTGTAGGGATAAGATCAACTTATCTAAAATAGAAATCTTAGATTAACTAAGATCCTAATGGATATATGATAATGACCTAATGAGATAAAAAGAATAATCTAGTAATTGGATTAATTGATTAATTAAAATCAACATGGCTAAGATTAAGTTAATATAGGCTTAATAACTTTAATTGGCTTAGATGTAATTGTAATATGAAGATTATACTTTAATCAATATGAGAAGTATGTTTTTCAAATGTAATTGCTAGAGAAAAATGATTATTTTCTATAAGTAGTAATTAATTTGTTTAAAACTATGTAAGTAATAAGAGATAATGATGTAATTGGATAATTAATTAAAACTTAATAAATGATAAGGAATAATGTTTTTTTTTTTTTTTTTATAACAAATGTTATAACAAAGAAAAAAAATAAAATAACAGACAATAGAGAACTATTCATATTTTGGTATGGCGATTTTCGCAACCATGGTGGGATTCCTATTTAGTGTTTGGTCAAATAGGTTTTTAAACTACATAAATGAGTGAAAACTTATTTAAATCATTAAGTTGAAAACAGATATATGATAGATAATTTGTCCCTCTAATTTGTTTGGATTTCAGACATTAAATAGGTACGCAGTGACAGCTTGTTGCGTGTTAGGAAGGCAATTAAAAATGAATTTATACTTAAAGAAAGCATAATAATTGTTTGTTGCTTGTGCATAGTTGTTGAATCCAGCCGAATAGCGACAACCTTCTAGGCGATACCATGGTAGTAGGGGCTTTAGGCTACTCTTTTATGATGATGCAATGATAATTCATAGGTGCTCAGCGGGTAGCTGATAGAAAAAACGATATCAAAGTGATGTTTACTTTCTTTCATCTGCAAGAAGTAAAATAGCAGCACTCTTGCTTATGGAGGCCAGAATCCTATTATATTATGGACTAAGATAGGTAGAGATGTGTAACAATTGTGAACCTTAGACAAGACTATTTACTTAGATGCTCCTATAGGAGATATAAGTATTTGAGTTGTCTTTATCAAATCCCTTGAGCAATTGCTGCTACTCAAGACCTCAGATTCTTATAGTTCCATTTTGGAATGTGAGTGCTCTAATGACTTGTTTCACTTTAATTTAAAGATAACAAACTGTTATTTGATACATTGCATTAGTATAAGCTTATGCGTCATCTTGTGTGTGCTTGTGGTTACTGTTATACTAGGCCTTCTGTAATCCCCAAGTTTTTCAATAATTTAAGATAGAGTCTAGAAATTGAAATCCATATAGAGTTAGTATAAAGTTAGAATTAATATCCATTAGTATTTTAGTTTACATTAACAGTAGAATAAGCCAAAATAAAATAGAAATTCAATAAACATGATAATAAATCTATTTTAAAGTTGCTATTAATTCATTGTCTTCAAATCCCGTATGAACTTGTATTTTAAAAAGCACAACCCTAAGTTATGAAAATTAGTTATAAATATCTAAGGAAATTACATTATCAAATTTCAAATTCAAATGAACAAGCTTCACATTGATCATTTCATATTTCTTATAGATTAAGGCTAATAGCTTAATTATGCAAGAAAACAAGCCCATAACCTTTTTTCTCACCATAAGGAGCATGCACTTGCATACACACACTAACTCTTATAATGCCTTAAAAGTTAACCTTCACTTTACCCAAATTTTAGAGATAATGATAAAATAAAATTAGATTAAAAAAAAAAAAATTCTTCTTCTCTTTCTAGTAAGCGCCACTTCTTCCCTTCTCCACTCCATAAATTCTTCATCAATTTTCCTTCTAAACCTCTCTAAAATTTCAAATCAAACTTCATCCTCAAGACAAGATTCAAGTAATTAAGCTATTATCTATCTTTTGCTTTGATTTTTTTGTAAAATAAATAAGAATAATTATTATTATGTTTTATATAGGGTTGTCAAGGATGTTGAAGTTAGATGGGTTAAGATAAGAGATGAAAAATGATAGAGTAAGGTTTAAAATAGAGATATAATGGATTTTGGTTGGTTTGCCTAAGGTTAAAATGGTGAGTAGTTGGTATAGTGTAGATTTATATATGTAAAATCATTTTGAAGTAGTTGAAGGGACATTTAAGTCTCATATGTTAATGTTGAAGTGCATTAAAGGAAGTAAGATCTTTTTACTTAGTTAAAAAGTGTAAAAAATTTCGAAGTTGAAAATATGACATAGGGTTACCAGATCACAAGTGTGTTGGAGGGAATGATCTTCTAGGTTCACATTGATCTATCTCATCACAGGCATAATGGAGCCCATTATCTTCTTCGATGAAATTTCCTTAAATGATCACAAGTGCAATCACGATTATATTTGTAATATGGTCTAGATAATGGTTGTAACAGTGAACTTGATCTCCTTGAGTTATTTCTTTCTCAAGTGAGCATGGGCATGCTCATGACCATAATCCATGATATAGCCTATATCATGGCCGTAATTCATGATACAACCTATATCACATCTATAATGAGGGGCATTATCTCCTCTATGCCTTAGTCAAGTTTATCTCACCCTTGATCACGGGCGTGTTGGGGTTTGTGTTGAGGAACACGGTTGTGATGTTTCCCTTGTTTAATAATAATAATAATAATATAAATGCTTGTTTAAGATCTTTTAGAAATTTCCATCAAGTTAGATCATAGAATCATAGACTTAAGATATGCTAAGTTACAATAACTAGAATTAAGAATTAACCAAGTCTGTATAGTTGAATAATACGTAAGTCTTAATAGAAGTTTCTACTTAGTTATATACTTAGTAATGCATGTTATTGTTTTATAAAAAACTTAAGTCAAGACTCAAACTTTTCGTTTGATTTTTGTGATGACTAGCCAAGATGCACCAGTGAGTAACTGAATACTTCTTACTATATTTGTGATTGTAAAGTAGTAGCGCATGCTTTTAATAAAAATTGAAATTGGTGAAATGCATGGGGTTTGGGGGAATGTTTCATGCCATGTGTTGTTTGAGTAAATGGCAATATTTAATGTTATAAGTGACAATTAATTACTTGATATTGGTTGTTACATTTACTATTGATTGTTTCTAATCAATTGATCACCAAGAAATTAAACCTAACTTTCATTTGATCACGACATCATACTTGCATTAGCATGGTATTTATGTCATATATTAATATTTCAATTTTGCAATAATGCTTTGATGAATCCAGTGAATCTGGTTAAGGTTACCATAGGGTTATAAGCTTCATAGGAACTAAGTAGACAATGTAAGATGTCGCCTGTGTTAGAGTTAGCTTTATGGTATTAATACTTTAGGAGTTTTTGAATTCTAAATGCAGTTGAGAGTATAAATTATATTTAATTATAAATAATAAATGAGTTTGAGAAAATTTCTCCTTCTTTAGTTTTTAGGTTCTCTTGGGTATAAATTACTTGAACTGATCCTTTAACCCCCAAGAGAGAGCAAGAATCTCCATGGTTTTAGATTCTAGCCATCCAACTATGTATGTCTCATATGATTGATTTTTACATTGCATATGTTTGATAATTAAAGATGTTTGATTTTGAGTATATGGTGCTAAGATTTGGTTACTTACTGAGCTTGTTATGCTCATACTCTATTAGACTGTTGTTTATAGGACTATAAGAGGAAGATTAAGATCAAGACCAAGAGTTGGTGTTAGTCTAGGAAGTGGAGCTATTTAATTATGAACTTGGAATAGAGTTTTGTTTATGTAAAAGGGTTTGAAGATTAATGTTTTTAATTGTATAATTTTTTGAATTGTATTCTTTTGAAGAACTTTTTTTATAAGTGTATGAATGAAGTCCTTAAAGGCATAGTTTGTAATTTATCATGTGATGTTTCTGGACTTTTATAAAGTTATTCTTATATATGATTTATATATATATGTGCAATGTCTTTCTTGTTATAAACAATCTTCGATCTTGTTATATCTGTCTATGCCGCGGGACATATTAGCTGTACAATGATCATGTATCTTTCTGAAGGCTTCAGTTGGTTATATGATGTATCGTTATAACTAGGGTACCCTGTGAGGGTGTGATAGAAGTTCATATTAAAGTATGGTTATCAGAGTAGGAAAGAAATTGAATGTATATGTAAGATTTTTATAATAATTTTGTGGTCAAAGTTAGTAAAGCTATAGTGGATGAGTAGAAGTAAGCATGGAATCTGAATTTATGTCTGAGGATAAGCTTTATGAGTTAGAATTGGAAGCGTTATTAGTGACATGTGATGATGGACCATGTGACTAATGATATGTAGTTGTGTTACTTGTCTTATGGAGAATATGGTTAAGATTAATTGGTTTAATGTTAATCTTAACTAATTGAAAATTTATTTGAGCAAACATGGACGAAGAGCAAGGAATGCTTAAACTCTACACCTAAGGTTTAGTCTAAAGCTTCTAAACTTGCTGAGCAAAGACAACCTAAACCACAAAATTTACCTCCACCTCCTCCTAATAGATCGGAAGATCTTCTATAAGTTATACAATAACAAAATTCCTTAATTTTACAAGCTTTATAAGGAGAGCAACCTAGAGGAGTACAACAACTTGCTCCAGCAAAGGCACTTATTGTATCTTGAGTGGCATCACAGAGGACTAGAACCTTTGTACCATCAATTCTACCACCAGTTGCTATATAAGAAGAGGTGGATCAACCTATAGAATTTGTTAATGAAAGTCAGGCACCAACCCCAGCTCGACATGAAATACCAATTACTCTGCCATATGTATCCGACTACAAAGGAATTTACTTTTGGAGTTTATTAAGTGCAATCAATATTTTGGGGGTCTTATGGGAAAGCTTGAAAAAGTAGAGGATTAGCTATCTCGAGTTGAGAGATCCTTCTATGTATTCCAAGTGTCATGTGCTCTTAAAGTACCATATGAGACTTATATATTAAGATTAAGAGCTAGATTATGGTAGGATTCGAAGGAAAGAATGTTGCCTCAACCTATTGCTTGGGAAGTATTTAGAAGAGAATATCTGAAGCAATATTTTCCAAGTAGGTTAAAAGCAATGTATAGTATCGAATTAATGAACCCTGCTCAAGTGAATCGGAGCATTGATGAATATGAGCTCGAGTTTAATAGATTACTTCAGTTCACCCCTACCATATATAGAGACAGTGATGAATTGAAACAACAAGTGTTTATGGCCAGTTTAAAGCCTCACTATCAAAGAAGATTAATTGAGGTTGAGATTGGGGATTTTTCTATGTTGGTAGGAAAAGCTCGAGTCATAGAACGAGCTAAAAAGTATGGGATGGAAAGATATAAAAAGTGATCCCAAGTTTTTGGAAAAGGATCATGTGATAATGTTGGCATGAGTTCCACTTCCAAAGGGATAAAATTTTCTAAATCTCTTGGAACATCAAAGGAAGGAACCTTGAGTAAAACAAATCTTGTTTATTGGAAGTGCAACAAACCTCTTATCTCTAAAGCCAATGTTATTATTGTGGAGAATCTGGACATATGATTGGTCATTTTCCAAAGAAAATAGGAGCTGCATGTTTTATTTGTAAGGAAGTGGGATCCGTGTCAACTACTTGTCCTAAATGAATTCAAAATACTAGAATTATGCAATCTAAAGAACCTAGTAGAGCAAAAGAGAAGAAAAGTGGGAATAATTAAGAAAATAAGCCTACTAGATCAGGAAGGACATTTGCAATGTAAGAAACTCCAAAATTTGAAAAAATGAAAACAACAATGGTGAGAATGAAGTGGAGAATTCAAGTTTGATAGCAGATATGCAATTGAACATATGTTATGAATTTTATAACCTATGTTCATTGGATGATTAGTGTAGAATTTCTTAAAATAACTAATAATTAGAAATTAAAAGCTAAATAGGAACAATCGAACTGACAGATACCCTACATATGCACTATGTCACGCCCTACACTAGGTTCAAGGCGTGTTAGCCGCCACGTATAACACTTATACATTATACATTAAGGCTAACCTAATCTACAGTTTATTGTGATAGTTATTAAACAAATTTTAGAATCTGAAATCATTAAATTAGATTTTGGAAACGACTAGAGTTGCAGCAAAAAAGAAGTACATTTCTTTAAAATGATTTCCAAATAGGCTACTTTCTTAAGTAGACCATTACATATAATAAAGTAAATTTCTCAAAATGATTTTCAAACAGGCTACTTCTGTGAATAGACAAACATTTATAAATAAGTATCATACCATTAGGTATCTCAAAATATAATCATGAGCTCATATGCCCTCATCAAATCATAAGTTCGAAAAAAATGATCAATGACTTATGCCAATAGCATAAACAGTTCAATGTTCCCAGGCACTTAACTCATTAATAAGCTCCTTTAGAGTCGTCCCATACCCAATAATTACAAGCATCCAAATCATCACCTGAAAAAGAAAGGAATGGGTCGAAGCTTAGTACGGCAGCAGCATAAATACACACGAGATGGGCATACACACCTGTTCTGAATGCAATGTAATACAACAATCAATAATTTATATCTTTAAATTAAAGTATAGCAAAACAACAGTGGAGCACTCACACTCCGGCATCATACTGGGAACTTGGGGGTCTTGAGTAGCAGCAACTGCTCAGAAGGTTGATATAGGCAGCCCGAATACCTTTATCTCCTATAGAAACATCTAGTAAATAGCCTCATTTAGGGGTTACAACCGTTTCTCATCTTTATCCATATTAGTTCATTGTGATTAAGTACATTAATAAAGCCCATATATTAAACTGCTTAATATAACTTCTTTCTAATATGGAGAAACATTACCTCGATACCGTCTCCCCCATCAACTATCTGCCGAGCCACTAATAGCCATCATTTGTCTAATGTCAATGATGGAGGGTGGCCTAAGCGCCTAACTACCGTGTTGGCATCGCTAAGCAAGGATATCGCCCCTCAAACCAGGTTAAACGACCACGCACAAGTAACAAGCAATCATGAAGGCCATCTTTAAGTATTAATTAATTTATGATGCCTATCCTAGCAAGCAACACACAAGTCACTGCGTACCTGGTACAAAATCTATGCTCTGAACAATTAAAGAATATATCAGAAGGTAAAGCAGAATGCAGACTCCTAACAAATATCTGCTTCAAAGATTAATTCATATAAGTATTTGAATTAATTATCAACATATATCAAACTAGTATTAACTACTTAGTTTTCTACCAAATATACATTTGAAACAACATACTCTTCTTATTATTTATGGTCTGTCATATTATAACTATCTCTAAGCCAATTATCAGTTAATTTGATCATATAAGAGTTTACTAGTTAGGTTAACAGCTAACTATAAATTGTTGGATTTTGAAGAATTTATTAAGCTAAGATTAGTTAATAAATCTATATTAACTTATTTTAGTCAAGTTGGATATAATTAAGCAATCAAATTCATTTTATATTCAACTTAATCTACTATAATCAATTTATGGTAATTAGGTTCTTAAAATGGTAATTTCAATAACATGTCCTATGTTAAATTTAATAAACTTTTATTTAGTAAAATAACTCATTTAAAATATAATTATTCTATCTATATCACGTATAGTCTTATTTTTACTTCTAAATATGCTAAGGAATCTAAACTAGTTTCCTATTATGTTTATATTATCTTGTAATGCCATATTTATACCTATTTTATTAAATAAATTCCTAAAATAAAAATAATTAATTATTCATATTAAAATTCATATTTCAATATGAAAACACATTATTTATATTTATTTGATTAGAATTACTTTATCTTAAACTCCAATATTCCATTTCCTACGGAAAACTATTGTGCACCCAAACTTTAATAATTTGGTTCACTATCTTAAACATGAGTTCTTAAGCTTAAATTTTTATGTAGACTACCTAACACATATGTTAACATGATCATAAGTTTAATTAGTCTAAAATAATTAGTTAATTAGGGTTTTAATTTCAAGTTTGTCTAATCTGGTTGGAAACAAGGAACAACACTAGTGACCGATCGGTTTGATCGTTTTTTACCATTAACCTTGTTCGGTTCCTTACACCATATTAAAATAGACTTCTTAAGCTTCCAAATCGTTATAGTTTCACCCAAAAAGAATAAAAAAAAAAGAACTAGTTCGGCCATATTAATTCACGCCACTATTACTGGCCGAAACACTGTTTTGCCTTGTTTTGCTATCTTGCAATGTAATTTTTAAAAATAGTAAATATATTTCTAAAATCGCGAAAATTTATAGTTTGTATATAGACATGTTAAAATATCACTTTTGTAAATTTCATCCAAAAATAAATTCATGTAATATTTTGTTTAAATTTGTTAATTTAAGCTTGCCAGATTACTTATATATGCATATAAAACTATTCTCTAGCATATTTAAATAATCTAAAACATGTTTATTCTTTGTTTCATTATCTAGTATATACTTATATTTATATTTTACAACTAAAATAATAAATCAAGACTCAAATCATCATTATCTATACTAAATTCCGATTTTCCAACATATCAACATAACATACACACATATATATATTTCAATAGAATTTATGTTTAATATATATTCATATAATTATTTGATAATTTCATTTTAATAAAACATATTAATTCAACATATAACACACATGTATTCATACATATAATAATTTCAAATACTTAATTTTCTAACATATACACATATACATTTGCATATTTCGGTTTTCATGCTTGTATATACATATTTTATTTAATATTTGAATCTAAGTTAATTTTTAGTGATTTAAATGAATCTAAATGTCATTAAAATAATTAAAGAAATTAATTATAATTACTTACTTGAATTTAGCAATATCAACAAAATAACATTCTCTACTACTACTTCAACATTCTCTACTACTACTCCAATACTTTGATGATGCTTCTAATACTAAATCCCCATCTTAACTTTGATTTTGTCTTCAAATACCACCTAAGAATCAATTGAAAGATAAATTAGATTTTTAAGAAGAAATTAAGTAATTGGATGATAGAAATAGGGTAGATTTTCTTACCTATTGAGACTTATCTTGAAGAGGAGCTGTTGTAGGATTTTTGTTGGTTTTAGGAGATGTTTTTGAGAGGATTTTTGGGAGATGTGGGTTGCTATAGGTGGAAGAAGAAATTAGGGTTTTCTAATAGTATATTTACATTGTTTTGTGGTTCGTAATTTCCATTAGGGTTAAGTACTTTTTGGCCATTTGTGCTTGATTAATTGGGGGCATTTTAGTCTTTTTATATGCATTAGAATTCTCTAGAATTAGGAGATATTTTCTGTGTTCACATGGTAGATATTGAAGGGGCATTTTGGTCTTTCCTTAGATGTAGAAACTTCAAGAGTTGGTTAAGGGCAATTTGGTCTTTTCATACACTTGATATTTTCTAGAATTTAGGGTTTTATAATGTGTGTAATGATGTATGGTAATGTATAGTCTTATGGGCTTGAATTGATGGGCTTATGGGCTTGATATTTGAATAATTGGGTTTGATCTTATGTTAATAGGCTTAGGGTTTTAGATGATGAATTAGGCTTTTAGGTTATAGATTCTTGGAAATTAAAAATGGATTTAAGAAGTAAGAAAAGAAAGTTTGCTAATTATATTAGAAATTGAGTCTAGGAAATCTGATTAAAGAAAAATTAATGTCTTACTTGAATTTAGGGTTTCAAAGGCTTAGGAATTGGTATTTGAAAGAAAATATTTAGTTTTAAATTTCTAGGATTTAAGGAATTGGAATTTAGGGTAAAATATTTAAATTGAATCTTTAGGGTATTAGGTGATTAAACTTGACGGATAAAATTCATTTGATAATTGGAAAGTTTTGATTAATTTGAATTTGTTGAAATACCCAATTGATGTTGCTTAATAGGTTAAATCGGGCTTTTGGGACATTAGAATCTCTATTTTCAATTAAATTCCTTTATAATTTCTAATTGTGTTAAATTATCAAAATTTTTACTTACGCGATTAAAGTTTCTAGTCCTGACAGATTAAGTTAGGGTATTATGCTCAAAAGATTCAGAAAATTCTAAATTTCATGATTATGATTATGTATTCAAAATTTTTATTTGAGCCCTAGTTTGGTAGATATTAATCAGTTTCTATTTCTATCATGTATACTTCAACCCTAGCGATTCATCTTTAAATTATTATTTCCTATCTAACAGACCCTAAAAATTAATCGAGTTATACTGCACTTAATATTTGTAATTTTAGGTATATAGTTAGTGAGTTATTGACTCGAGTCTAATCTAAATTTAGATTAATATTTAATTTTAGCGAATTAGGAATTTAGGTAATTCAACTTGAGAAATTGGCTTCAAGTCGATAACTGAAAGGAATTGAATAGCTTGGTATGTTGGAGATAGGAAAGTGAAGTAATTTGATAAGTTGAAGTGGGTATTTGTGTTGTTGGAATTTCTAATTTCAATTAAGTCTATTTACTAATTAGATTATCTAATTATATTCTATAGTTTATGAAAATCAATTAATTAAACTATCTAAATTCCATTACTGAGTTAAATTTAAAACAAGATTCAAAATTACCTGTATTTTCGTAGTATTTAATTATCACATTCCTAATTTAGGTTGGTAAAATCCGGGGTATTTCATGCTATTTGGTATTGGTGCTACGCATTCTTTTATCAACTCTAATTTGTTTAGAAGAATTGAAAGTTATTCTGAAACAAAAGAAAAAGGTTTGGGAATTCTGAATCCTACGGGTGGAATGATTATTACTCATGAAACTACAAGGAGATATCCCTTGAAGATTTATAATGAAAAAATTACTACTGATCTTACAGTAGTGAACATGCAAATATGATATTATTTTGAGAATGATTTGGATGATGACTGCAAATGTGAAAGTGGATTATCAATTTAAAATGATTTAGTTTGTTAATGATGAATAGAAGACGGTTGTATTCACTAGAGAAGTGATTGGAAGTGATCAAGATGAAATAAGAGCTATTGAAATGTTAGGAGAAAAAAGTTAATGAATTGGAGAAAAGCATATTATATTCTATGAATGAAGGACACGAAAACATAGATATTAGAAATATTCGAGCTATATGTGATTGTGTTGATATTTTTCCAAAAAATTTACCTAGTTTGCCACCTCAAAGAGAAGTTGAATTTATCTTAAAAAATCTTTGTTTTTTTTCTCCATATCTTACTCAAATCACTTTATTTCTTCTTTTTATAATCTTAGGAGCTGAAAAATAACAATTAAACAATAACAAACATATTTTTTATGGGGATTTATCTAATAATAAATTTGATTAAGCAGAAATTCCCAATATTTAAATAAAGTATAAATGACTTATTAAGAGTTAATTCAATTTTACTATAAAAATGATATAAGAGAAGATATTTTTAGATTTTACAATAGATTCAACCCAAATTTTGAATATAAAGCTTCCCTTAGTTGTAACTGAGATAATATTTTATGAGACATTTGATGATAGATAAAGATAAAGTTGTAAATAAAAGATATATTTTTACAACTAACATATAAAATTTCATATTAGCTTATTCTACTAAATATTAGTTTAAATTAAAATGTTGCAACAAATTTTGAATTCATATGATAATGAATATATAGAATCTGAATAAAAACAATTTAGTGAGTAAATGCAAAAATAAGGGAGTTACAAAAATCAACAATAAAATTAGTACAAGTATATTTTAAATATGATAAAGGAATGTTAATTGACCATAATTTTTATGTTGACTCCATAATGAATATTAAGATATATTAAGTAACATGCACGAATTGGCTCATAGGTAAACAGTTACCCATTAATTCTATTAAATAGCTAATATTAATGACTATTACAATTCTAAAGGTAATAATTTAAAGGCTATAAATATGTGTTGACATTAATAATTCTCTAATATTAATAGCTTGTACTTATAACATCAATAAAGTGACAATTTAATATAGGCGATTTAATAATAAATAAAGTGACAATGTAACTACAAACGCCATAATAACGAACAACTAATAACTCAGCTATAAATATTGTGAAAACAAATGATATATAAAAGAAATTATAATGATTGCTCTGTTTATGAACATTCACAAATGGCAGTGGATGGATTTGGACAAGATAGCGGTAAAATCATGAATAGTTTTATTGAATATGAAATTTATAAATTTAAAATTTATGTAGTAAATTATAAAATTGGAAAGATTTTAGGTATAAATTTAGACATTAATCTTTTATGATATGGTAAAGGGATCATAAATAGTACCTGAACTTTGACAAAATATATAATTAGACATTTGAAATTTAAAATTGATCAATTTAGCACTTGTAAGTACATTGAACTTTTTATGCACCAAAAGTACTTCAATTAAGTACTAAGTTTTTTTAGGTACTAAATTGATTAATTGCAAAATTTTTTGAGGAACTAAATTGATCAATTTTAGAGTTCAAATATTAAATTGATCAATTTTAAAGTTTATGTATTTAATTGTATATTTTGTTAATTTTTATGTATTATTTGTGACATTATCCATATCATAAAACAAATGAATAAAATATAAAATTATAAAAAGCATAAATTGTCTTTTTATATATTAAGCATATGCACTATACATGACGATGACAAATAAATCTAGATAATATTAAAAATGGTATTTGAACTTTTGTAAAAAGTTTAATTAGGTATGTGAAGTTTGGTTTTAAACAATTTGGTACTTGAACAAAGTTTTAGTGGGTTTTTTCATACCTGATATTTGTTTGACAATTTTGGTACCTGAACAAATATTTTGCAAACTTCTTCCGTATCTTATTGAAATTGCTTTAGGTGTCAAAAAAGTTAGTAAAAAAATTTGTTCAAGTACTAAAATGATCAAAACTAAACTTCAAGTATGAAAAAGTCCATGAAAACTTTATTTAAATACTAAATTGTTCAAAATTAAATTTTATATACCTAGTTGAACTTTTTGCAAAAATTAAGGTACTATTTTTAACATTAACCCTACTAAATCTTTTGTTATACTCCATCAAAGACCTCATATAGTTTAGGAGTTAACAATCATTTTTATCCGAGTTATCAAATAAGTTAGCAAAAAAAAAAAAAAAAAAAATAATAGATTGCTTTCATAACAAGAGATTTCCTTCTAACCAACCAAAATATCTCCTTTATATAATGTGCCAAAATCAATAAAATTGAATTTGGCTTTTAGAAGTTATTTGGTATCTTAGTTTAAGAATTATATTTTAACAACCGGATAAAATTTCCATATTCTGAACTATATCATATTCATGTTGTTACTCACATACTAGTTACATAATAACCATGTAAATTATTTTTTACACATGTGATTTCATCATTATAGATGACATATGTAATCCCTAGGATTTTTCCTATATTAAATTAAGAAATTCGATATCATATACAATAGATGATGATACAGTAGCCACACAACTGTCACTAGTAACTTATATCATGCAAAGTATCTAAGAGTACATTTATTAAATGATTAGAGTAAATAATTCCTTAGGTGGTAAAAGATAACAAAGATAAAATTACATGACGGGGGATAGAATTTCACTAAATATTGTTATATACCCTTAATTTTTAAGCATAGTTCGAATCACTAAATTTTTAGAGTATGTTGCTTAGCAAATGATAGCTTAGAGGTAAATCGCTAGAGTTGAGATATATCTAATAGAACTTGATAATAGGCCTAAGTCAGGAACAGAAGGCTCAAACTGAGATTTTAGTTTTGAAAACATGAAAACGAGAATATTCTAAATCTATATAGCATCAAATCTTAATTTTGTCTTTAGAGCTCTAAACCATACTCGAGTAAATGAAAACCCTAATATTACTTAATCACGCAAATATGTAACACTAGATATTAGCTAAAAACTATCTTTGATGAGATTTGAGACCTAAAAATAATTCTTAATATTATGGCTTTGAACCAATTAATATTTTGTTCATGTATTCATCAATGTTTTTATGAAATCATAAAATTATTTTTGTTATATATATTATAAGTACCTGGTCTAAATTCAATGTATGAAATCTTTCTAAAACTCTACCTTGCAACCGTAACTTACAAGAGAAGGGAGAAAGAGAGAAACCCACTTGCCTAAATTTACACAAATCCATGCATTTAATGCCTGAAAGGGAGATCTCTATTTCACAAAACAAACTCTACACTTTTCCACCATAAGATTACCATCCTTGAGGGAGAGAAAAAGAGAACTTCAATAAAATTTACTAGACATTTTTTTACTAATTAAATTGTAAGAAATCTATTGTAGTCATTACAAAATTTCCTTAATAAACTCATGCAAACACAACTTGAACTCCCATTCTCTTTCTTCAATTTTTCACCGTAGTCTTTCCTTTCCTTCCTCATCAAACCTACACAATAACTTAAACCCTACGCACTTTTTTTTTCTTCGCCTATAAACCCTACGTTCTTTCAAATACTCTCTTTAACACCAAAAGTCTTTTTAACAAAACCACACATAATACATCACCAAACTCTTAAAGAATTAGCAAAAATCATCACTATAGTCCTCAACCATCTAAGGCAAGTAACCTCCTCTAATTTCTCTAATTAACATTAATTAGTAGAGTACTTAGTTTCACAAATTTCAATTTTTCTCATAGTAGTGGTGGCACACTTGAGGGAGGGAGGAGATCATCACTTAAATGCACTTAAGCTAAGGTAATGCTCATTATCCCTGAACCATCTTTATAAAATGCATTAGAGTGCATGACATACTTAAATAACTTTAGAATGAGGGGTGAAATACCCTATCTTCATGCATATGTATTTCAATGTGTAATATTAGAATTAGAAAGAATGAAGAGTAGGAGAACTAAACAAATTTAGAAAGAGTAATAAGAAAGTCTATACTCTTAAAACTTTGCAACTTTGAACAATTTTTGGATAATTACAAATGTTAAAATCCTATAAACTTGCATGACTCTACAAATGTTAATGATTTATATGATAAAAACAAAGGTAGAACTATAATCGATACTTACACATGGCTATTTTGACTAAGTAGTAGTAATTTAAATCTAACTTCAAATGTAAAATGATAAGTCTATTTTGCTCTATTCTATTAATAGGAATTTAGGCTTTATGTAATACATGTTAGGGTAAATTCCTATGAATCTTGTGTTTTTATTATCTAAGTGTTGTTTTTCAGCTCCGACAATTAAAGGAAGAAGAAACAAAGAGTTTTGATTAGATTTAGAGCAAAATAACAACAATTGTAAAGAAGCATAACTTAGCTGAGGCCATTGAGGGCAAAACAACAAGGTAAAATAAGGGAAAAAAATGGCCTGTCATGCCCCATATCGAGCCTTCGATATAACCCTTAACTTTTATTTTGAGGTAATCGAGCCTTAGAATTCATGATAGAGCTTCTATTGCACTACAATGTCGAGCTTGGATTCAACCCACACCAAAGTTGGACAGGAAGCACACCTTTGAGCAAAAGAGCATAGCTGGGTTGAGCTCTTGGTTGAATCTAGAAAATAACTAGTACAAGACCACAGAATAGATCGAGCATTACCTTTCATCAACTTTTAGGAACTCGATCTTACCCTGCAAAAAGTGACCCTATAAGCTAGCATCTAAGATGCACGCATGAGAATAAGGACCAACTCTATTATAGAGAATCTGCCATATCAGCGAATAAAATTGTTATGATTTCTATGCCTGATCTTGTATAAAAAAATGTGCATAGATGCCCAATAAAAAGGTAGAGAATATAGTATAGAAAATGTAGAGTTTCTTTTGTGAATATTTCTAACATAGAATAGAGAGAGAATTCTTAGGCAAAAGAATTGTTTCTTCTTGCTAAAAAATCTTAAGGTTTTCAGGATAAATTCATTGTAAACCCAATGTTTGCTTTTGCAAGACTTTGTGCTTAATTTGTAATTTCATCTTTAATTCTATATTATTTCTTCTGAATTTGTGCTTAATGTCTTCATCTATAGAGAAATAATCTTTTAACTTAGTGTTTGTGAATCCATACCTTGATTCATGTGATTTTAATGTGTTTTAACAAATATCAACTGGGTATTTGTAATTAGTAGCTAAAACTGAATAGATTGAGAGATCATTCTTTTGAATAGATTTAGGCTACTAATAGAGTTGCTCATAATCACCTTAAGAGAGGGATGGTGGAACTTTCTATTGCTTGATTTTAAAATTCACTGGGTTCATTTTAAAACAAAAGATTCTTAAACTTTATACGGATCTAGATTACTGATAACTTATAAAGAGATTCTAGTGGTTTATTCTAGATCTAAAATTTCTTATTTTAAGAGAGACTTTAACTTACTTTTGTAAATTCGATAATGCAAATATACCAATGACCAACTCTATGAATTTGTTGTGAAATCATATGAATAGGGACATATGGAAGTAGTCCCTAAAGCTTTTTCTTGCATTAACAAGCTTATCTTACAAATTGTCCTGAAAACATCTATATCTATATATATGCATTAACTCTAGTATAACTTCTGTTTTTACTATATTCTGTTGAATCTTCTTTGGTTAGATAATAGATATAAAGTGAGTATGGTAGGTGCCAACAATCTCTTGGAATACAACCTAAAATTTTTCTATGTTTTTTTGGTAAGGGCACTTACCTGATGTTGGTAGTTGCTTCCGAAGTTGAAAAGAACTTATTAGCTTTTATAAATTTCTAAAAACTTTACTTCATGTTCTTTAGTGTTTATGAACCCCACAAACAATGAACCAATCAAACATTAAACATGGCAGTATTTAAAGAACAAAACACACATCACGGTCATGACCAAAACCATGATACTTACGAAATCCTGATGAACACTAATCATGACCGTGATCGTAGCCATTATCTCCTTGGAACATAAAATTTATACCAATAACCATCGTGATGCACCTCGTGATCTTCTCGAATTTCAATTTTAATACATACCACAACTGTAACACAAGCCGTTATCTTCAACAAGTAAAAATTTAAACTCGCCATGCCTGTTACCTTGCATATGATATAAGCAAAGATAAAATTTCTTCCATCACCACTTGGGTCACACCTGTGATCTGTTGCTTTGTCTCATCACTACTTAGATGGCACCCGTGATCAACACTGTGCAACTAACATCTTTAAAATTTCAACAACTAGGACAAATAAACACTAAAAGGCATTTCATATTTAGTTATATGTTTAGTAATATATTTTTATCTTATTTCAAGAGGAGCTATAGGTCAACAAACATATTTTAAGTTGATTACTACGGTAAGTAAGAATAATGCATAGGTGAGTAACTTTGATCCTTTCACATTATTTATGCTTGTAATGTAGTTATGTTTACTCTAATATACATGTGAATTGGAAATATGTGTGGGAACATGAATGATGTATGTTGTTTGGTGCTTGGACAATTGATAAACTTCAATAACAAAAGTGGCAACAACTTGCATGACATTGATTGTGTAATGTATGTTGAGGAATGTCTGAGATTTATATGGTCACTAAATAATTAGATTTAAATCTACTTGACTAATAATATAAATAGACATGAATTGTGCGAATGCATAACTGCATGGTAAGCTTGTTACGTATGAGCATTCTAGTTTTATGATAATACCAAGTTTTTCCAGTAAGAAGAAAAGAAATCCTGGTTTTACATAAGATTACCACTACTCTATTTGGTCCCATAGGAACGCTATAGGCATATGAAGGAATGTCGCTTATGATGTCAACATAAAATAGCTAATGCTTAGTAGATTTTCTAAGTTCTAAGGTTAAATTGAGTTGTTAGACTCTTAAAATATAAAATGATAAGAAAGGATGAATGATATTTCTCATTCCTTGATTCTTAGTCTCTCTTGGACATGGATTACTAATTGATTAGTTCCTGAAATCCCACTGAAAGGGCAAAAATCTATACCCTGTTTGGATTTCGACTGTTTAAGTTTGTAATTGCTCATTTTACGTTGCATATATTTGTTAAACAACTTACTTGACTATTGTTTGATATGTAATAAGATTTGGTTATTTCACTAAGCTGTGACTTGCTTACCCTTATATATTTGCTTGGTTATAAGGACCACCATCGCTAATCTCCACACGGGAGATGAAGTTGTACAAGTTTGTAACAAAGTCAAGTATGAACTGATAGCATCACGAGTTATAATAGTAATATGAGACAAGTTATTTTGCAATTCATGATGTATAACCAAGAACTTAAAGTACATCATGTATTATTGACAATTAGAAGATCTATATTTATACAATGTTTCTTATTCTGAACAACCTTTCGATCCTATTAATTATGTTCACGTCAAGGAATATTCTAGCTATACAATGCGTATGTATCCTTCCAGAAGTTTTAGAATGACTGTAAGTCTGTAACTCCAGTTTGTCACATGGTACATCGATACTCTTGTGGGTGTAACAACATATTTAGAGAAACCATCAAGAATAGAAAAACTGCTTTTATTGAATTATTTAGAGCCAAAATGAAACTATCAATTAGATTACTATTGTATATTTACTTGTATGTGTAAATAAACATAAACTTATCTTTTTTCGAATTTTAGGACTTCATTTTGCAGTTAGAAGAATCATGATAATGTTTTTTGAAAATCTATAAATTAATAGGCCGAAAAACTTGAAACATTAATATTTATATGTATGTGTGAAATAACTTTGAAAATATATTAAAATTAAGAATGTTACAGTAGATAAATTCAATGATATTTATTTATGTCTATATATACTCAAACACTCTTTCCTCTCTCTACATAAACCGTCCTAAAAGCATAAGCTCTTATATGTAGGAGTTTCAAAAAGATACAAACACTTTTAAAATACCAATGCTCTCAAGAAATCTTTGGAAAGATAACCAAGCCATGCAAACTCTCATTCATCATTTTATATGTTTTGTGCGTTGAATTGATAATAGCAGAATGAGTGATTCTTGATAAGAAATCAAGAAGCTTGAAAAGAATTATTACAAGACAATTGGCTATAAAAGTTTGTCCTAATGAATTTATTGGAGTTATTTTGAATCTTGATAAGAATTTTGGACTTGGATATTCATAATAAAATAAAATAAAATGAAAACAAAGAGAAACTAGAACTTCATAAGAATATAATCGAGTTAACTTTACTAGGAAATATCAATATTTAAGGGTTTGTTTATTTAATTTATCCATGTTTCACGTGGTAAAAAAAATAATTCAATTTTTTTTTCAAGTTTATTAAAAGTATAAACATTTAAATTTTTTTTATTATTAATTTTTCTCATTTTTTTCTTATATTAACTTACCCCAAATATTAATACTTTTATTTGTAATTTTACCTAAATACATCTCAACGGTTAGAACTCATGAATCTTGTAATAAAATCGATGATTCAATAAGGAATTGACAAAACTTAGGAGGAGATTAAAGAAGAGGTGAAAAAGAAAAAAAATGAAAATGACTACGGAAAACAGCTTGGAATTAGAACGGATTAGCATCAAAAGAAACCCCCACCAATCTGATAGGAGAACTCTAGAAAGATGGAAGGACCAAGTTGGTGGACTGATTTCAAACTTTGCTTCCAGTGATAAATGTCGACCAGGGCTAACCTAAGTATAAACTCAATTTTTCTCAAATTCAAAAATTTGCAAAAATTTAATTGGAAAAATTAGATTATATGTGAATTGATCTTTCCTTATATGAGATTAATTATATTATGTTTGAGATGTCCAGTACCAGCACGGAATCCAGTTAGATGCTTATTATTATTTTATGGTTATACACGTCAGGTTTAGTGATTTAAATTGATGAATTAATGTATTTGGCAAGACAATATGTTCTTTTTTTTTTTTTTGGGCTATCATAATAGGGTGAGGAGAATTCGAATATGGAATCTCTTACTTAAGAGATCTAGAAGATGTCATTAGACTACAATGTCATTGACGATAATACAATATGTTTGATTGTTATTGATTATTTGTACTATGAAATGCTTTTTTTTTTTAAACTTTTGAAAAAAAAATTGGAATATTTATACAAGATTTTATAGAAGTGTTGGAAACTTACACTTTTTTTTTGGCCGATGTTGGAAACTTACACTGCATGTACCTTTTTCTTTATGAAATGTTGGAACTTGTATATATGTTGGTTTGAGGTAATGCCCATATTTGCTTGGACTTTGGTTCATATTTGTTGTGAGACAAAGGTCTATATTTGTACTGAGTCTTCATCCCATAATTATTGTGAGGATTGCTCGATGTAAGGCTTTAGTCCTATTTGGTTTAGATTCGGTTTTCCGAAAGTAATGAGATGCATGCACATACTAAATGCATTTGTTTTAGTAATGATGCCGCAACCTATTCCAATGGTTTTGTGTTTTTTTAATAATTCGTGATCCAATATAAAAAAAAAACTTTAATTTTAAATTTTGATTTGTTAATTGATCAATAAATTAGTTATTAAAAGTTGCTCATAGTGTGGTGTCATGTATGCGTCTATGCAGTAGTCTACACCGTGGATATTTTTGCTCAATTCTTCTGTTTTTTTTTTTTTTTTTTTTTTTTTTTTCAAATGATGATGATGATGTGGATTGATATGATTATAAGGTTATGACTTGTATTTGGTGGTGGAAACTCTGATACATTTGGTGTAGAGAATGGTCATGTTGAGTTTTGGGGTTGAGATTACTTTTAGTTCAGTTTTCTTTTGGGCGTTTAATGGATTACTATTTAGTGTTTTTTTTTTTTCAATCTTTATCCATTGGATTACTATATAGTTCCATTCAATGAATTGTATTTTCATTAGGCATATGTTATCGGCATTAATGGAATGAATTTAATTAAAAATTTATAATATATTGTGGTGATTTTAACGATATGTAGGTGAAATAGCCATGAATTCCTTAAATTATATATTAATGTGTTATTGGAATAATATATATATATATGTGTGTGTGTGTGTGTGTGTTTAGTTAATATAATTAGTGAATGTGTTATTTTATATGTGTATAGTATTATGAAATTAATATTATTGTTTGATATCTATAAATGTGTGTATAGTGTAATGAATGTGTGTGTCTTTTTCAAATTAATATGCATGTGTTATGTTTATAATTTAGTAAATTTACTTTTGAATTGTTTAGATGTATGACAAAAATTTTGGCCAATTTTAAACCCACTTTTTAAGCTTAAATTCAACCCAAATGCATTTAAAATTTTCCTAAATTAATTCTACGATAAATGTACCCCTAATGGCTAAGTTTGGATGATAATTGACTTGGTTTAGACTTGTTTTTGACCTCTTTTTGGGCAGCCCTATTTACCATCCGAATTTTCATCTTCTTTCTTTCTTCCTTTCTCATCCCAAAATCTTTAACCCTAAGCCAAAACTTATTACAAGCTTTAGGATTTGAATATCATTCCAAGCCAAGATTCAGTCATGTGAGTTTAATACAAACTTTATCTTTTATTTTATGTTCTATATTGAATTGTTTGTAAATGTTAGAATATATATGATTTTGAGGTGATAATTGATGTGGGATTGAATTGGTGCATTGATGATAGTTTGAATGGGATTAAGTGGCTAATGGAGTGGTAGTATATATCTTATAGGAGTGTGGATGTGTGGGGATGAGTATTTTGGAAGATTGAAGAATGAGTAGTAGATATGTGAATTTGAAGTGTGATTAGTGTTTTGATGATTAGAAGTAGAATTCATGTTGTTAGGATAGTATTTGGATCATATAACAAGCTTTAGAAAGTTTGGACTAAGTTTGGAAAATTTTTGAAAAATGAATAAGTTGTATTAAAACGGAGGAAATCAAAAACATTTTCGTATAGGCTAAAATTTGAACGTACGCCGGCATCTAGGGTTTCTACGCTGTCGGCCTAGAGGCGGTGTTAGAAGCCCACATAATCAAATTTCTTAAGGCCGATCGAACACCGCCGGCTTTTGCTAGAAAAGTCAGCCGGCGTTCATCCTTTCACATTATATGCCGGCTACTGGGAATCAAAGCCGCCGGCGTATAGTGAGAGGTTGCCGGCGTATCTATGTAAGCGGCCGGCTTGCACCTCTCTGGACGTTTTGAAAAATTTTGAATTTGGATTCTACGCCGGCTCAAAGCCGTCGGCGTAGAATGAAGGCAGTCGGCGTACCCTTAAATGCTGCCAGCGTTGGCAGTGTTAATTTTCATAGTATTGAACACCGGCTCAAAGCCGCCGACTTTGGATGCCGGCGTATCCCCTGCGCTTTTGAATTTTTAAAACTTTCTTTAAAATTTTTCGAAGTTTGATATATGATCAATTACGTATTTGTTAAGCGATTTAGGATATAATAGGATGCTTAAATGCTTTATTATGATTTTGTATTAATTTATTTGGATTTCTTTGATATATTTATATTTTATACTAGTTAATTAGTGCTTAAGCTAAGTGTGAATTTAATATTGATTAAGCAGTGATAGATCGTCACCCAGTCAACCCCGTTAAATCCCAAGCTATCTCAGGTATGCAGTAACTTGCCTGTCTCTTTGCTAGGGTAGGCATCAAAATCAAACTACTTTAAAATAAGAAAATACTATTGATATATGAGTGTTGATTGGCGTTGTTTTCCGTTGAATCTGGTTCGGAGAGCGGCACCCTGCTCAGATTGGGGGTAGGGTACTTTCTCGTTAATGGATAGAATTATTTAGGAGATATGAGTATCCGAGCTGTTCATATCAACCCCTTAAGCATCGTGATGTGTTACTCAGGATCCCCTAATATTACGGGCTATGCCCGAAGGTGGGGTTGCCTAGTCTGTATGAACAATAGAGACCACTCAGGGAGGCGGACGTAATACTAGATCCTTGTTGTCCGGAGTTTGAATACTCCCGTGTTGTCTTACTAACTAAAGACTTAATAATGAGCAAGTGATTGTTGCATAGTGCATTTAGCCTAAGAATGTGTGATCCACTTCGCATTTTGATTCGTTACTTATGTACTGGGCCTTTGGCTCATATTTTATCTATTTCAGGTGATGATTCCGATGAGTTCTATACGAGTATGGGGTACGGAACCGACTTTGAAGATTTTCTTGATGGGTTGGAGGATTAGAGATGACCATGGACTCAATGGACCCCTATGAATGTAATAGATTAGATGTGATTCTTTTTGGTTGATAATGTAATTATAGTGTTAGTTGGGTTGTGTTTTGAGGATTTTGGTTAAGGCTTGTAAAAGTCTTTGGATGTAATATGTATATATATGTAAGTATTTAGCTATTTAGAAGTTGAGTTGTTTCCTTTGCCAAAATGTGTGGTAGTATCGCTTTGCTTAAGGTTTAAAAAAACAAAAAATTCATGTCTCCCATTGTATAATATCTTTATGGAATTAGATAAACAATTACTCAAACAATTCCTTTAGGCAACCTTACATATAATCTTAAGGGTTATATGTGGTTGGGGAACCTTTATCTCTTATTTCAAATATAGTGGTGATATCGGGTCCTTACAGTAGGTTTAAAAAGCCAATCTCCTTTTTAAGTTCAAATTACAAGAATGATTTGAAAATTCTAAATATAATAGTTCAAAAAAATATAAATATAAATTTAAAATATCATATATATAATATATAATCAAATATCTTAAGTATATATCATTGTAACAATATTGATTTTTATTAGGTAAATTACCTCTAGCACCGCTGAAAACTTTGTGAAAAATATGGATACTCATATTTTTCAAATTACAACACTATCCTCATGCCTTTTCCTACATCAATGTACATGTGGCGTTAATGATGACGTGTAATTGTCATATTAGCATTATTTATTATTTTATTTAAATATTATAATGATATACATTGAATTGGATAGATAAATAAAAAATTAAAATAGATTTGTAAGAAAATTAAAGTAAAAGAAAAAAAAAAGAAAATGCTGATTCTTAAGAAAAAGTTACACAAACATGATATCATACATAAAATAATTAATTCAATCATAAAAATTTAAAAAGGAAAAAAATTTTCGTGGTTGTTCTCCTAATTTTAATCGGTTTCCCAATTTTGATCATCGAGCATAATAAGACAAAGGACAGCCGTGTCATGATCTTTTGCTTGTTTGCGGATATCCCTGTATGCCTATACTAAAAGAGAAAATACAAAGTATCAAATAAATTATCCTTAGAATATAAAATTAAATTGGGAAAAAAAAAAAGAGAAAAGGAGAAGATAATGAGCAATATTGAGATTGGGTGGAAGAGGAAGGTCGCAAAACCAGTATAATGACAAGACACGATCGTCCTCCATCTTACTAAACCTATGATGATTAAAATTAGGAAAATGATTAGAATTATATTAGGAAGACAACCATGCAAACTTTTTTTAACTTTTTTGTTACTTTTTATAATTAATTTAATTATTTGATATACAAAAAAATATTTCATGTTTATGTAAATTTTCGTTAAAAATAAACATTTCTTTTTTTTTCACAAATCTATTTTTATTTTTTATTATTTCAGCCCATTTAATATATATAATTGTAATATTTAAATAAAATAATAAATAATGCTGATATGACAATGACATGTAATCATTAATATCATATAAACAATGATAAATGTGATTTTCTCATTTTTGTTTTACGAGCAAATTCATCTGTCAAGGTTTTTATTATAATTTCTGATTTCGAGGCTATGCACACGATATCGTTTCAAAATAGTATCCTAGATTTAGGTGGCCTCTCATTTTTTGTTGAAAGCTCGTATTGGAAAATACCGAGAAACAGCCATCGTCGTGAAAAGCATGAATTGCACTACCCCTGTCATTAAAAAGCATCAAAATTCTAACGTCCCGTCATTGCTTGGTGACCAACCTCATTATTGTTTTACCGACAATTTGTCAGCGTTCAAATGCTAAAATGAACGAGTGAAATTTTTTTGGCTTGTGGTGGAATGCAAAATGGAACAAATAAAATCATAGAAGGAAATTGCATGGACAATAATAGATGAAAAAACTGGAGGAACCGTGGAAAGAGGAATAAATTAAGGTTTTATTGAATTGAAAAGTGGGAAATTAAATTTGAAGAAAAAACATTATAGATTATATATTTATGAAGATTTTTTGAAAAAAAATAAACTATTAACACATGCAATTAAAGTACTCAATTCCCAATTAAATTATATAATTATTTAAAACTTGTAAAAAATAAAATCAATTAGAATATTATTTTAATTGTGTTATCGTGATCAAACATAAATAAATGAAAGATACACAATATTTTTTGTTCAACGCCCAAGAATAATTTTTTTTAACTTACCAAGGATACTATTATAATCAAATATTAGTAATTTAAAAATGAACTAGACACTTTAACATTCAACATTGAAGAATAATTATAATATAATACAACTTAATTACATATTTAATCATTGAAAAGAAATTAAACTATATATTTTATCTACATTGTTAAACCACTTAATTTTGTAAGATTTGTGAAAAATTAAATTAATTAACATATCACACTTAAGCCTATAATTATGATCAAATATGAATAAGGAACATTATTACTAACATATATCAATAAATTGCATAAGTTTTATGTAAATGTGTAAAAGTTTATAAAATTTTTTATTTGTAATTTTATTTGAAAATTATCCATTGAAAATATAGAAGTGAAACAACCAATTGAGTCATATTATGGTGAAAATGGTGTCTTGTTGTAAAATGAGCATTTTACCAAGGAATATAGCTCTGTTTTGTGAAATAAATCATACACCTAGGAATTGAGTGCAGTTATAGTTATAAAATGGTTATGATGTGGTGAAAGGAACTTGTAATAATTAATTTAGCCATACTTAGGTGAAATAAGTCTTACAACAAAGACTTTAGAATGTTTTATAGTGATAACATTGCTTAAGTGGTAAAATGAGCCTTATAACAAGTAATTGAGACATATTATGGTGGATACAATACATGTGTGATGTAACTAGAATTACAGTAAGGATTGAGCCCTCTTATGGTGAAAATGGTAACTATGTGGTAAAATGAGTTTACAATGAGGAACTGAGTAGTATTGTGGTGAAAGGAGTCGTACAATAAGGAATTGAGTTCCATATTCGTGAAAATGGAGGTTTATGGTAGACGTAGCTTAGTACGAGGAAAAGAGTCATGTTATGAAAAATGAACATTACGAAAATGTTCAACACTAATTTGGTAGAGTTATCTAGTGAAATTAACATTAGGTAGAAATAATTGGCACTACAAAGAAGAATTTAGCCCCATGTGTTTAAATAGCCCAAACAATGAGAAATAATTGAGTCTTGGACTTAGTATGGTGAGATAACCCATACAATAAGAAATCAAGCCCATATGTGGTACAACAACCATTATATCAGGAACACCTTAGTGTGATAAAATGCCTCCTTGAAAAATGAATCTTCCCCTTACTATACTAAAATGACCCCACGAATGAGGAATTCAACCCTTGGTGAAATGACTCCTAAAATGAGGAAATGATGCCTACTATGGTGTTATGGTGCTACAACGAGGAATTATCTCCTAATTTGACTGTTTGGCCCCTTAGCATAACACTTGGATTTTTTTTAATTATTAGATATATGCACTGTGTGTACGGGGACCATAAAGTGTATAGGAACCCTACAAGTAGATGAACATAGTAAATGGATGTGTACTATTAATAACTTGTAATTTAAACACCTTAGAAGAACAACAAAGGAATGTAATTGCCAAACTTATTATGCCCCAAAGGGTATCTTAAACGTGATAGTCTGCCGCACTCAATAATAAATCTTAGGAATGACTACCTTAGTCACGTAAAAGCTTCAATATTAGGTGGAAGGCATACTTACACAATAATAGGAGACTTACCATTGGAAGTAAGTAGTTTAAATGATAACAATAAATAGCATTCAAGAATGGTAAAACATAACTTAAAAACTTAAACATCGAGTCTTACATTCCTTAGGGGCACACCCCTACCAAAACTTACAATTGTGTAACCCAAGGAGTTTTTGCCACAAATAAAAATTCATGCTAAAGTCTACATAAGAAGATTTCTACAGAAGTCTACACCAAAACTAAATCGCAGACTTCTTCCAAAAGTTTCTTGATTCACTTGGTCAACACTTGGGTGAAGATCCCTCGTGGTTTCAACCACAAGTATTCATGCTTTAGCAAAAATCTAAGGGGGTTGAAATGATAACTAGCTTATGAGTAAAATCTTATAATGACATGCATAGATAAACAATCAAGTTATTGTTAAGCAAGCATATGAAATGCAATATCTATATGAGCAAACAATACATATGATTAACTGAACATCATATGTTGAATAGATTTATGCCCTTCATTCCAGGTTAGGGAGCTTACAAGCCCATACAACTGCCATAAAAGTTTGTAGATTTTCAGACTTCTACATGCTGCATGATTTTTATAGATTTTCCAACTACTACTTACCAACATTACTATTCTCTCAATTGAGATGACGAACTAGAAAATACTCAAGAGGGAGAGGAGGGTGGATTGAGTATTTGACCTAAAATGCACAAACAATAAATCTTATGCTACAAGTCAAATTATACTTTAATTGCAGCGGATAACACAACAACAAATTATAATATGAAATATAAAAGAGATAGAGATGGAAACTTTGAGTCCATATTTAACGTGGAGTTCGACCCACTTCCTACTCTCCACGATCAACCAATGCTTATAACCACTTTATTAATCACTAAATAAATATGTTCAAGTTGAGTAGTACACCACTTTTACAACACTTAGGAAATAAAATATTTCTTTTTTCTCTCTAGATGCTCTTTGTTAGATAACAAAGACAAGAACAGAGAACTAGAATAGTTTTGTCTCTCTTTGCAGATATTTACAAGTTGTGAATAAGAGAACAAGAAAATTAATGATTTGTTCATTCACAAATAAAGGCTCTTTTGTGCTTCCATACCCTGAATATCCTAAGGAAAGATTATTTGTAGCCTTGAAAAAATTTAAATGTCTGTTAGAGATAACATCTCAAAAACCCCAAGCATCAAATGTGTGCAAATGCTCTTTTCTACCACATCAGCTCATGTTTCTAAATTGTTGTGCCTTAAAGTCGTTGTACCTTAATTTTGACCATTGACCAAGTCTGTGCTCATTTGAAATCTTCGAGCATTAGATTTAAACTATGATACCTTAATGCTTGTCATGCCTTTGATTTGACCCTTGACGAAGACTGTGCTTTGTGATCTTGTCGAGTTTTAGACTTTGAGCTTGTTGTGCCTTGATTAACTGATTCATCGAGCCTTAGATGTGACTCGCGAATAAGGTAGTGATTCAAGAATTTGTCCTTACTAATTCCTACATAATCTCTAGGGAACAGCATATACGCAAAACACAATATATTCTATCATGTTATTCATCCAAAATGTTTAACTAATTAAGCATAACATAATGAGTAGTTAATTATACAACTGATTGTCTCATCAAAATTCACATTGAACACATAGTTCAATAATCTATCCCTTTTTGATGAGGACAATCAAGCACAATTAACTATCCCTTGATTAAGCATATTCCCCCTCGAATAAGCATCCGGATTTCAAGAAAAATAAATTCTAGGGAAATGCAAGTTACACTTAATGATCAACAAAACATAATATGCATTATAGCATGCATTTCACATATCTGTCACCCTTATATCAAACCATGCATTTTGCACAATTAATTTGTCTAGCTTGTGATTTTTATAAACAAAGTTATATCAATTTTTCATTTAGAAAATCCTTTGTTTACGATAGGGCCATTTACTCTATGAAAATGGGGCTAAATTATGTTTAATTTTCCATTTGAATATGATTAAAAGTTGAGAAATCTGGTACTTAATGCTTAAAAATATCCATTCCAAGAGTAAAAAGGCAAAGCATCAATAATTGAATCAGATTTGGACAAAATTTTTAAGTGAAAATATAATCCAAGGTAGATCAAACCTGCGATAAAGTCAGTGATCATCTCGGATGAAAATTAGATAACCTATCACGGCTGTTATCTGAAGAAGAGGAAGCGAGCATAAAGGAGATCATGGGTCTTATCATGATTGTGATCTGCATTGGATATATCTATGCCTTGAAGAAATAACAGCTCGTGATATAGCCGTGACAGCAGTTTTCCTATGATACATTTTCATACCAGTTGGATTAAAAAGGCGTTTTGAAGAAGGGTGAAGGCCAACCGAGATGATGATACATCAATTAGATATGTCCGGTCGCCTAGGACATAAATACAAGACCTTATGGAAATAATTATCACTTAGCCTATTAGCTTATACCCTTATAGATATCTTTTGCAGTTTAGCTATTTATGGTTAAGGTCACGTGGACTTACAGCCAGGTATTTCCCTTTTTGGTTAAGGGATTTTTAGATGAAGTTTAGCATTAGTTTAGATGTAAACTTCATAGAAAATTTATTGTAATAGACTCTAGTATTTTTTTTTTTTTTTAATGGGGGAATGCCTTTAAGGCTTATAAGACAATTATTGATGAATGAATGAATATTATGATTTCCATTTCTTAATTTGTTATTCTATCTTCTGAAGCTTTATATTTCAAAGTATGGTCCTCTAAATTTGTGGAACACGCCTTACACTTAATATAGAAGCTTTTTGGGAATGACTAATGTTGACATGCTTAAGCTTTAATATTGAGTGTGGTAGACTATTACAGTTATGATACCCTTTGGGACATGACATGTATGTTATTTATCGTGGGCTTCTCTTGTTCTGCTTCCATTATGCTAACATGACACTCAAACTCCTTCACATTCTCTTCCTCTATTAACTCAAACGATCTCAATTTTTGTTCCCTCACAAGTGTAGATTTACTAATAAACACAACTTTTCTTCCATTTTTCTGACAATCAAAGTGAGCGTTAATCAACTCATATCTAGAATTACTTTATACTTGTTCATCTCCAACACTATAAGATTGTCTATGGAGGGATATCCCTGTATTTCTAAAGGACAATCTTTCAATACCTCTCTAGTCACCACAATGCTACCCATGGAGGCCTTTTTGAAGCTATAAGTGGTAGTAGCTATGGCTAATCTAGTTCTGTTGGTCAAGCTAATGATGATAAACAAGTGTGTAGCTCTAGTATCAAACAAGGTATAGGTGGTTTGGCTAGCTACTTATATGTTTCTTACTTTTAACATGTATGTATTACTAACTTGCATACACCTTCTATGGTACTACTAGCCATCCTATTTCTCTGACTACTAAGTGTACGATCTACATTCCTATCTTAACTATCTTATTTTTCAAGGAAATTAAAAGAAACATGTGGTTAAGTTTAAGGTTAACCTGTAATTAGACCATAATCATGTCCATCATTTTCCTTGAGGGTAGCAAGCTCAACTCATTCGTCATCCATCTCCTTATACATCCATTGTCCCCTTAGATTATAAATCCTCATTCCATGCACTAAGGTTCCTACCGATTCATATTACCATTCCCATTTCCAATCTTTGTCGGCGTAGATCCTTTAGATGATCTAGATGGTTGGACTAAGGCGTTCTTCTTTTGCAGGCATTCATTGGCAAAGTGCCTAGTTTGTTTACAAACAAAGCAAATAGTAGTAAGCTTCTTAAGGAAATTAGTGATCTTATAGTCTGGGCTTCCATAGAAATAGCACTTATATTATAGCTGGGGACAACACTTTGGGTAGTGCTTTCCTTTGCACATCTAGTTAGTGACTTCTACCTTAGTTGTCTCCTTCCTCCCACTTGCATTCCCTTAAAATTGCCAAAAGGTTTAAATTTCTTGGTTGGATAACTTGAGCCTGATCCATCATGGGCTTTCTTCCCAAAACAAAAACTTTCTTCTATGATGTCCTGATCTTTCTTTTCTTGGTTCCTTCCACGATCCAAGCCCTCTCAACCAATTCTCGAAAAGTCTGGATATCAAACTTTTCCAATCATACTCGAAGTTCCTCATCTAGACCATTCAAAAACACTTGCTTTTTCAGACAATATGTGTTATTGTTATTGATTATTTGTGCTATGGTTTTTTTTTCTTTGGGAAAACATTAGAATATGGACAAGATTTTTATAGAAGTATTGGAAACTTACACTACATGTACCTTTTCCTACGAAATGTTGGAACTCGTACATATATTGGTTTGAGGTAATGCCCATATTTGCTGTGACTTTGGTTCATATTTGTTCTGAGACGAGTCTTTATTTGTAATGAGTATTCATCCCATATTTTTTGTGGGGATTACCCGCAATAAGGCTTCGTTCCTATTTGGCCTATGGATTTGATTTTATGAAAGCAATGAGATGCATGAATATGCGAATGCATTTGTTTCAGTAATAATACCACAACCTAAGCCAATGGGGGTTTTTTTTTTTTCAAATCATTACGGTGATTCTATATATATATATAATCCCATAACTTAAAATCTTGCTTTGTTGAGTGATCAATACATTAGTTATTAAAAGTTGCACATAGAGTGGTGTCATGTATGCATCGAGTCTCTTTGGCATCCGACTTATAGCTGATGATAGATACTTTTTTTGAAACTTTTCTAACAAATTACCAATCAAGAAATACATATAGATAAAAAACATATGTCAATTTTCTTGAAAACATCAAACAGAAAATATAGTTAAAATATGTTATAAATCAGACATATTTACACATAAAGTTTAGATACAAAAACAAATAAGAAATAGACAATTCAAACGGACCTATGTAGTATTCTACAATGGATATTTCCGCTCACTCCTTTTATTTATTATTATTTTTTTTTTCAAATTGTGATTACAATGCAGATTGATATGATTTTAAAGGTTATGAATTGTAATTGATGGTGGTAACTGTGATACATTTAGTAGAGAGAATGATCACGTTGAGTTTTAGGGTTGAGATTACTTTCTTTCTTTTGGAAATTTAATGGATTACTATTTAGTGTTTTTTTTTTCGTCATTTGTATCTTTATCCATTGGATTACTATATAGTTCAATTTGATCAATTATCTTTCCACTAGGGATATTTTATATCAACATCAAGGAATTGAATTTAATTAAAGTTTATAAGATATTCGAGTGGTTTTAACCATCCGTAGGTTTGAAAAGCCAATCTCTTTTTTAAGTTCAAATTACAAAAAGTTTATGAAAATCTTAAATATAATAGTTCAAAAATTTTAAATTTAAAGTATCGTCTATATATTTCAAATATCCCAAATATATATCATTGTATCAATATTAATTTTTATTGGGTAAATTGTATCTAACACTCCTGATAACTTAGTGAAAAATATGGACCCCCTCACTTTTCAAAATACAAGACTTTTCCCCTCACCTTTTCCTACATCAATTTATATATGTGACATTGATGATGATGTTTCATTAGTGTTATTTATTATTTTATTTTAAATTATAATGATATACATTGAATTGGATATATTAAATAAAAAAATAAAATAGATTTATAAAAAATTAAAGAAAAAAAGAAAATATTGATTATTGAGGAAAAAAGATACACAAACATGATATCATATGTAAAATAATTAATTCAATCATAAAAAATTAAAAAGAAAAAATTTACGTGGTTGTTTTCCTAATTTTAATTAATTTCCTAATTTTGATCGTCAGGTCTAACAAGACGAAAGACGACCGTGTTCTGATCATTTACTTGTACTCGGATATCCTTGCATGCCCATCCTAAAAGAGAAAAAAGAAATCAAATAAATTATCCTCAAAATTTAAAATTGAAAATAAAAAACAAAGATAAAAGGAGAAGATACTGAGCAACGTTGAAAATGGTCGAAGAGGAAGATCGGGAGCATAATATAATGGGAAGACATGATTGTCCTTCGTCTTACAAAACCTATGATGATTAAAATTAGGAAAATTATTAGAATTATATTAGAAAGACAACCATGCAATTTTGTTTATTTTTACTTTTTTTTTCAATTTTTTATAATTAATTTAATTATTTGATATATAATAAATATTTCATGTTTATGTAATTTTTGTTAAAAATATTTTCTTATTTTTTTTACCAATCTATTTAATTTTTTTATTATTTCAGCCAATTTAATATATGTAATTGTAATATCTAAATAAAATAATTAGGAGAAAATGCTTCTTTTAGTACTTAAACTTTGACAAAATAGACAATTAAGTATTTATATTTGTAAAGTCTAACTTCATACCTAATCGAATCATACCTCTTAATATGTTCATTCAATCGTTATCTGACACACTACTTCAAGAAATAATAAAACAGTGGGGGTAGTGAAAAGAGGCTCAAAATGTTTAATTAAGTATGAAATTATAATTTTTAAAAGTTTAGGTATATAATTATCTACTTTATCAAAGTTTAGATTCCATAAAAAGATTTTTTTTTGAATAATTAATAATGTTGTTATGGCAATAACATATAATCATTAATACCATATAAACATGGATAGATATAATCAATGATATTATAACTTAGCAGTATCTCTCTAATTTCTTAGGTGAGAGGTGTACATGATTTTCTCATTTGTATTTTACTCATTTGTGTTTTATGAGCACATTTATCTGTCAACGTTTTTATTATATCGTCTGATTTCGAGGCTTGTGCGCACAATACAGTTTCAAAATAGTATCCTAGATTTAGGTAGCCTCTCATTTTTTTCGTTGAAAACTCGTGTTGGAAAACACCAACAAAAAGCCATCGTCGTCATGGCCAAAAAAAGAGAAAAACAAAAAGCCATCGTCGTGAAAAGCACGAAAAGCATGAAAAACAAATTGGGAGTTTGATTCTTTTTAATGGCCATGCCCAATTAGACCATCCTAATAAAATCCTTCGTTGATTCTCTCTCTCTCTCTATATATATATATATATATATTCCCATAACTTAAAATCTTGCTTTGTTGAGTGATCAATACATTAGTTATTAAAAGTTGCTTATAGAGTGGTGTCATGTATGCATCAAGCCTGTTTGGCATCTGGCAAAGAGCAGATGATAGATATTTTTTTTCAAACTTTTTCTAATAAATTATCAATCAAGAAATACATATAGATAAAAAACATATGTCAATTTTCTTAAAAACATCAAACAGACAAAATATAGTTAAAATATAGATAAAATATAGTTATAAATCAGACATATTTGCATATAAAGTTTAAATACAAATACAAATAAGAAGTAGACAATTCAAACAGACCCATGTAGTATTCCTTTTATTTATTTATTTTTTTCCAAATTGTGATTACAATGCAGGTTGATATGATTTTAAAGGTTATGAATTGTAATTGATGGTGGTAACAGTGATACATTTAGTAGAGAGAATGATCACGATGAGTTTTAGGATTGAGATTACTTTCTTTTGGAAATTTAATGGATTACTATTTAGTGTTTTTTTTCGTCATTTTTATCTTTATCCATTGGATTACTATATAGTTCAATTTGATCAATTATCTTTCCACTAGGCATATTTTATATCAACATCAAGGAATTGAATTTAATTAAAGTTTATAAGATATTCGAGTGATTTTAACCATCCGTAGGTTTGAAAAGTAATCTTTTTTTTAAGTTCAAATTACAAGAAGGTTTATGAAAATCTTAAATATAATAGTTCAAAAATTTTAAATTTAAATATCGTCTATATATTTCAAATATCCCAAGTATATATCATTGTATCAATATTAATTTTTATTGGGTAAATTGTATCTATCACTCCTGAAAACTTAGTGAAAAATATGGACCCCCTCACTTTTCAAAATACAAGACTTTTCCCCTTACCTTTTCCTACATCAATTTATATATGTGACATTGATGATGATGTTTGATTAGTGTTATTTATTATTTTATTTTAAATTATAATGATATACATTGAATTGGATATATTAATAAAAAAATTAAAAAGGATTTATAAAAAATTAAAGAAAAAAAAGAAAATGTTGATTTTTGAGGAAAAAAGATACAAACATGATATCATATGTAAAATAATTAATTCAATCATAGAAAATTAAAAAGAAAAAACTTACATGGTTGTTTTCCTAATTTTAATTAATTTCCTAATTTTGATCGTCAGGTTTAACAAGACGAAAGACGACCGTGTTCTGATCATTTACTTGTACTCTTTTATTATTTCTTGAAGTAGTGTGTCAGATAACGATTGAATGAGCAACATTAGAGGTATGATTCAACTAGGTATGAAGTTAGACTTTACAAATATGAATACTTAATTGATGCATACATGACACCACTCTATCTGCAACTTTTAATAACTAATGTATTGATCACTCAACAAAAGCAAGATTTTAAGTTATGGGATTATATATATATATATAGAATCACCATAATGATTTGAAAAAAAAATTACCCAATAAAAATCTTGTATTTTGAAAAAGTGAGGTCTCCATATTTTTCATTAAGTTTTCAGGAGTGATAGGTACAATTTACCCAATAAAAATTAATATTGATACAATGATATATACTTGGGATATTTGAAATATATATACGATACTTTAAATTTAAAATTTTTTGAACTATTATATTTAAGATTTTCATAAACCTTCTTGTAATTTGAACTTAAAAAAGAGATTAGCTTTTCAAATCTACGCATGGTTAAAATCAATCGAATATCTTATAAACTTTAATTAAATTCAATTCCTTGATGTTGATATAAAATATGCCTAGTGGAAAGATAATTGATCAAATTGAACTATATAGTAATCCAATGGATAAAGATAAAAATGACGAAAAAGTTTTTTTTGAATAATTAATAATGATATGGCAATAACATGTAATCATTAATACCATATAAACACGAACATATGTGGCTAATGATATTATAACTTAATGATATCTTTTTATCTCTTAAGTGGAGATGTAAATATTTGTATTTTATGAGCACATTCATCTGTCAACGTTTTTATTATATCGTCAGATTTCGAGGCTTGTGCACAGAATATAGTTTCAAAATAGTATCCCAGATTTAGGTAGCCTCTCATTTTTTTCGTTGAAAACTGTGTTGGAAAACACCAACAAAAAGCTACCGTCGTGATGGCAAAGAAAAGAAAAAAACAAAAAGCCATCGTCGTGAAAAGCACGAAAAGCGTGAAAAGCACGAAAAACATGAAAAGCAAATTGGGAGTTTGATTCTTTTTAATGGCCATAGACCATCCTAATCAAATCCTTCGTCCTCCTACTTAAGACATAGAAAATTGGTGGTCTTTTTTCGTAGCTCCCAAAGCAAAACAGCGCAGAGTCTTATAGAATGATGAAGGCATCTACTTTAGTAGCATCTCTTTCAAAAAGGTAAGCTAATTTTTTCTCATAGGACATGCGCTTCTTCATATTTATTATATTATACATATCTGGTCAATAAAATAATATAGTTCTATTTGCATATATAGATGATATAAAGATTACAATATATTCGCGTAAAGCTTTTGGAGAACGGGGTCACTTTAACATGATTATTAAATATAATTTTTTTGAACTTTGAAATTGTATATCTTATCTATGACTTTATATATTGGTTATCAATGTGGAATTTTTGCTTTGTCTTACGGTAATCTGCTTAGGGAAAATCTCATTGTTTACCTTTATGATTGTCTTCGTCCATTTTATTATTCAGAGATTGCAAAAGAAATATTATACATTACAATAGAGTTGTCTTATTTTTCCTCCTAAGATGGACTCTTTTAACTTTTTTGAAATTCTTTTGCCAATCATATGTTATAATTCAGCATGATCAAAAATGCTTGATGCACATATTAAAAAAACACCACACAAATAATAGAAGGTGAAGCCAAAAAAGGGCGACGACTTTTGATTTACTCAACCGGAATATGATCATATCTGTTAGCTAGTCAAATCTACAAAGAAAGTAATTATTAGAAATAGCTCAAAGTTTTATCTAAGTTAGAAAATGGATCTAAATAAATTAAAATAATGCAAGTGAAATAGATATATAAATTATGATTAGATAATTTAATAAAAAATAATTTAGTAATTAAAGATAAGTTGAAATTTGAGATTTCAATTCTTAAAACCCCAAACATATTGTTGAAATGTTCAGTGGATTTTTAAATCCCTAAACGTTAGCCCAACATCCCAAATTCTTAATTCCATAAATTTTGGAATCATTTGCTTTCTTAAAAATACTAGATTTGAGCCTAAGCTCAAATTAAATATCTATTCGATATAACCCAATCTTTTAAAACAATCCTCTATTTTAAGTTCTTTATTTCTAACCTCTTAATCTTCATATTATTTCATCAATACTTCTAGAAGTAAAGTTATTGATCTGAAAGTTTTAAATCTAATACATTTTGTTGGTCCCAAATGAATAACCAAGAGGGGGAATGAATTAGTTGTTTAATAAAAATTTCGCTTTTTCAAAACTTAAACAAATTCACACTACTTGGTTAATCAAGTTTAATGGTTTTAAAGCTTTCTTTAAAACGATAAACTTAATAACTAATATCTTTGAACAAAATTCGGATCAAATAAGTTCACTCAAATCTACAAAAGATCAAACAACAAGTTCAAAGTTAAACTTCCAATTTTACTCTTTGATTATCTCTCTGCTTAAGAAAAGATATTCCAGTTACTCTAATTTACTTTATGAGCATAGAACACAGCTAAGAAAAACAATTAATTATACACGAAATAAAGAGAGATAAGGGAGTAAACAGTGCAAAATCGATTTATAAAGGTTTCGCCTCAAGTGTCAGTCCTCTCTTCCAACACCAAGCTAGGGACTCGGTATTCCATACTGGTATGTTCCACTATCCAATCAACAATCAATGAGTTACAAGATTTCCTGCCAAAGCACTTGACTACAATGCACTCAGCTTGATTCTCCAAGCTTCTCCTTAAGCTAACAATCAATTTACTGAGCCTACTTGCAACTCTCAATCTCACACAAAGTATAAATCAAAATCAAGTGAGGAATAAAGAATAAAAAGTTCCTCTCAAATTCGGTATAAGGAAGATAATATATAATAACAATATTTTGCTCAATGAAATTCGCAGGTTTTTATACTTGTTCTTTTTTACTTAGATGATGTATTTGAATCTCTGTTTTGTTATATATTCTTCATTCCCAACGGATAAGAAAAGATACACTTTGTTCCTAATATATTTTGAACTTTTGTAATAGAAACAAAAGGATAAGCTTTGCTGATATTTCATGCTTTAAAATTTGAACTTCTTCTAAGAGATAAAACTTGAAGATGACATGTTCCTTATCTTGTAGATGAATTTTTGAGATAGATATTTGACTTCTTCACTTCTGATACTGTTCACTTGAGACATATTTGTATTCCTTAAAAAACTTACTCGTATCTTTGTTGTCTTTATGAATTTGGATTCCTTAATTTTGTTGAAACAAGACCTTGATATCTTATAGATTTACAAGATAATCTTCTCATGATAGATTTGAAACATATTTTGGACTTGTCTTGACATCATTCTTGAATATCATTGCTGTTAAAATATTAAATCTTTAAGAACAACACTTTTAATTCAATAGAACATGAATCCCTATGGATATTAAACCAACTTAGTGGAACATCATTGAATGTATTACTCAAATACATTCAACTTTGGAGCTGGGTCTTCAAATCCTTAAAGAATCATAGAAAATCCAATTTTTTGAAGTTTGTTCGTGAAACTTGTTCAAAGTGACATTTACCCTCTGATTAACTTCTTTGTTATAAGAGTTTTGTAAACCAACGATTTTACTTTTTGAGTTATCTTCTGACTATACATTTGTTCTTGAAAAACTTTCCAAACACTTCCTGAAATACTTTCTGAATTGAATCTCTTTTAAAAAACATTTTCATAAACCTTTTATCATACTTAAGCATTGGACACTTAATAAAATTGTTAGTAAATATTTAATCCTTTTTGTTATCATCAAAATCCATCATTTCTTTTTCCTCTCTCCTTCTCTTTCTCTTTTTTTTTTTTCAAATACAAACCATAAATCTCAAATTCAACAAGAGTAGAAAGGAAATCAGAGACGAAAAACAAGGTTGGAGTAGGAATTAAGCTAGAAGTAGCTTCAACAACAAATAAGAAGTAGTCGAAGAGGAAGAATCAAGAAGTGGGTTTTGTCTAAAAAGACAAGTTTTCTTGTTTTCTTTATTTTAGTTGTTGATTTTGCTTGCAAATGATATAGTAAGACTAGATATATGGGCATGTTTGTTAAAAATCTATATATATGTATATTGGTTAAACCAAGTGTTTGATAAAATGTTTTGAAGGAGTATGATATGAGTATGTATATAGAAGTGTTTATGATTATGCGTGTTTATACTTAGAACAAGTTGGTTTTGTTGATATATGATGAAATCAAGTAATTATAATTTGTGTAAAACACCTGTAATGCTCCGAAACTCTACCCATTGAGGTATTGTCTACTTTGGCCATATGTTGCACGGTTTTATCCTTTTGGTGCTAGTGCTTTCTAGAGGGTCATCCATCATGGGATCACTCTACACAGAGCATGCATAACTTTAGAGCTCTGACAAACTTTAAGTCATTACACCAAAAAGCACATCTATGATTAAAGTTTTATAATCTATATTTGAGGGGTATCACATATTTATACTAGTGGTTACATGATAAATTATTTTTTTAACCACTACGATATTGTTTCTTTCTTTCCTTTTTTTTTTTCAAATATCTTTCTTCAAGTAAAATATTAAGCTACTGTTGTTTTTATTATCCTTTATTGTCTAGCACTTTTTAATTTTAATATATTCAAGTTTCAAGTTTATTAATTCGATTTAATCATTTTTAATTTTTTTCATTTGAATGATACAACATATGTCAATAGCGTTGTCAACAAATTGACTTGGTCATAGTTTATTCAAACTTAAATTAAACTTACCATGCTAAACTCAGCTTGAACTCATTATGTATAATTTTGCAAAAAGGCCCTAGATTTTCTTGTTATGCATATAAGTGGTTGAATATATAACTTACTTGTATTTTGGGACCTTCATACATGTGATGTTAGATCCTATTGAGGGTTAATGTCACAAGTAATATATGAACTTTGATAAAATATATAATTAAGTACCTAAAGATTTAAATTGATTATTTTAATACCTAAACTTTGAAATTGGCAAATTTAGTATTTAAAAGAACTTTCGAACACAATAACAATACATTCATCAAGTCATTTCATGTACTAAATTTATAAATTTCAAAGTTCAAGTACTAAATTGATCGCTTTTTAAGTTTAGGTACCTAATTGCATATTCTATCAAAGTTCAAGTATCATTTATGACATTATCTCTTCTATTAATGGCATGTGGATACAATTTATAAATATAGTCCTCAAATACATGGTCAAAAAATTTATGCCCTTTTTGCAAGAATTGTACAAATATGGACTATGTCTTTTCATTCTTTTCATTTAGTTTATTAGATTTTACTTTATCATTAAGGCTCATGAGCTGCTTGTTTTAAGCTTGGCTTAGCTCAACCTAAATTTGTAAACAAGTCACATTTAAACTTGAATTGATAATTTTTTTTTAAATGAGTCCAACTAGGTCAAGCTTTTAAAAACTTAACTTGGCTTTATTCAACTCTTTTGAGGTCCCATATATCGGAGCATTTTGACATTAAAATTAATAAAAAAGATAGCATAAATAATGATACAATAATGTAAAATTACTGAAAATACTTAATTTTATTTCTTTTTTGTCTTTTAAAATGCATTATAAAGTTAAAATTAATTAGATGATTAATAAAAATCAAGAACTCGATCAACTGCATCCAAAGTTTTATGCTTCTAATCTACAATTTAAAAAAAGAAAAAGAAAAAGAAAAAAATCTCAGGATGTATCACCGATCTAGCAACACATCATACATCATTACTATTCAACTAAAATTATAGAAGACACCAGACAATCCTAATTTCACTTTAATGTCACGATGAATAAGTAATCATTGTGCATTGAGGCAACAATAATGTGAAATCAAAATTGCAGATTAAATGGCAAAGTGGCGATCATAACGGGCGGTACAAGTGGCATTGGAGCAGCCACAGTCAAACAGTTTGTCAAGGAAGGTGCAAAAGTTGTCATTGGAGATGTCCAAGATGACCTTGGCAACACCCTTTGCAATGAAATTAAACATGACGACGAAGTTCTTTCTTATATGCATTGTGATGTTTCCAAAGAATCTGACGTGCAAAAACTTGTTGACACGACAATATCCAAGCATGGAAAGCTTGACATAATGTTTAGCAATGCTGGCATTCCCGGCAAGTTTAACGGTCGAATGATCGCTGCTGTCGAGTACGAGGATTTTAAGCGAGTTGTCGACATAAACGTGTTCGGTGCATTCTTATGTGCCAAACATGCCTCTAAAGTCATGATTCCTGCCAAGAAAGGAAGTATTATCTTCACCGCGAGTACTTCTTCTGTGATATTTGGTGGTAACATTCCACATGCTTATGTGGCATCAAAAACAGCTGTTGTGGGACTCACCAAGAACTTATGTGTGGAATTGGGTCAATATGGCATAAGAGTAAATTGCATTTCTCCTTATGGCATTGTCACTAAACTAGTAAAAGAAGGACTGGGTGGCTTAGATGACAAAACAGGCAAGGATCTATTCTATTCTGCGGCAAACTTAAAGGGAACCATATTGAAGGTAGAAGATATAGCAAATGCAGCTTTATACCTTGCAAGTGATGAGTCTAAGTATGTGAGTGGGTTGAATTTGGTGGTTGATGGTGGATATAGTACCACTAATGCCTCTCTTGAAATGGGCATGAAACATCTTTTCTTGATTGAAAACCATGGTGGTGTGCTTGTGGCCTTGTAATCTAATAACATCTTATCTAGTCTCTCAAGTGAGAGGTACCTTCTCCCTTTCTCCCATTGTAATGGCAAAAAAGAAAAAAAAAAAAACCATTGTGTTGTGAAGATTCTTTCTAATCAACTATTAGCATCAATAAGGTTACATACCAGATTGTTTTCTTCCTTTTAAGTTAATACTTGTAAGGACGCAACATGCCATAAATCCAAAATTAAGCAATACCCTATCCCCTAACCATGTATAATACATTAAGTATTACACGCTCAGGCTTTCTTAGATATGTTTATATTGAACATTACTAATCAATTTTAACTATTGAAATCATTTAATTAAATTTTGGAGACAACTGGATTTAGCAGTGGTTAAACAATTTTACAAAAACATTTCTAACTTTTATTCACGTGGGTAGATCAACTTTTAAAACAAAACCATACCATCACATAACTCATATACTTTTTTATGGTAAACAAAACTTTGAAAGCTTAATACAAAACATATGGGCTTCTTATCATTCCCTTGAAGAAAATACAGACTTTAAAGAATAAATCTAGTTCTTTAAACATATTAAAAGAAAAATAAAATCAAACAATCTTAACTCATCTTGTTCTTCAACAAACTCTTCCCAAGTCGTCCCATAAATCCAAATCAAACATCATCATCATCAGTTGATCAACACCTGAAAAAGAAGACAATAATGAGCTGAAGCTCAATACACAGCAACACAAGCACACATGAGATGACACTTAAGCTTAAACTAGTGCAATGCAGCAACAATAGGTTATTATCTTAAATTAGAGCAAAACAAATAACACAAGGGCACTCACGTTCTGAAACAAGCCTCTGGATAGCAGCTACTTAGAGGGTTGATACAAGTAGCCTGGATATTTATATCTTCTATATCTAATCGAGAAAGAGAAAATAGCCCCATCTAAGGTTTACAAACATTACATGCACTCTTTATCTCGGTCCATGATATAGTTAGGCTCAACCATCCCATAAACTTGAGCCGTACTATAATACTTCTCACCGATCAAGATGAACATTACTTTTGATATCATTTGCCTTATAGGCTACTTAATGAGCCACTTATGAATTGCCATTGTATCATGGCATACCATTGCATCATGGTATGATGTGGCCCAAGTGTCTAACTATCATGCTCGACTCCGGATAAGGTTGTCGCTTTTCGGACTAGATTAAATGGAACAAGTACAAGCATTCATTAACTGGTCATCTTAAACTTTTAGTTTATTAGGAATGCCTATCCTAACAAACAACAAGCATGTTATTGCATATCTTATACTATCTAAAATCCAAATAAAGACAGAGGGTAGATTAAAAGCCATATCAAAAGATGAATCAAGTATCCATATATGTTTAAGAATTAAACTTATATAACCATTTAATTTAATTATTTATTTATATCAAAATCATTTTAAAATCATATTTGATTAGAGACTAAATAGGAACCCCGCCATTACTGCGAAGATTGCCCTACTAAGATATGGAAAATTCTTCATTGTCTGTCAAATTATTTCTTTTTTTTTTTAATCATTTATTATAAAAACATCCTCAAAACATTCATGTCTAAAAATACTCATTTTCTAAGAAAGCATACATTTGAAACAATATATTTCCTTTATTATTCGTAGTTCATTTAACATATTAATATAGCCATTTATTAGTTATTTATCCAAATTGATTATAGTTAATTTTACAATTATTGGCCAAGTGCTTAAACGTTAATCAATCTATTCATTTTAACTCATTAAAGTCTATTTAGTCAAGTTGAACTTAGATTTATTAACTAAGTTCATTATATATATAACTTTTATATTTAATCCAATTATTTATTAAATCTATAAATTTACTTAACTCATTCTTAATTATATAAATTAACTAACATAACATATTAACTATCATTTATCTATTTCATTTTATTTTATTTTATTTTATTTTAATATTATTTTTTTTAATGAAAGAGCACAGCATGTACATGATTGTGTTTCACCCCATGTTTCTTCATAATAGAAACATGCCTAAAACAATTCAAGTTCACAACATATTCCATATGAGAATTCAACTTAGAGAGAAGTATGGTGTCATAGGATACACCATGTTCCAGTCGTGCTTCTCTTTAAGTTAAAATAAAAGAGAAATACAATGCAAGGAACGAGTCATGTTTTCTTTTAGAGACAAGCATGGCATGATAAGACAAGCCGTATCCTAGTTATGCTTCTCTTTAAGTGGAAACAATTAAGAAAAGAAACACGATGTAATATAATGATTTGTGTTTGTCCCTCGTTTCATTTTGCTTGCAATGCATTTGTAGATTAGAGAGAAATACAGTGAGATAGGAGTAGCCGTGTTTCAACCATGCTTTGCTTGAAAAAAGTTTAATGAAGAAATCAAAGAGAATTACGGTTGAATACACCTAATCGTGTACCAGTTGTGCTGTTCTAGAAATGTATTTGTAAAGTGAAATAGAGAGAAGCATGAGTGGATAGGTTGGGCCATGTTATAGCCATGTGTTTCTTTTGTGATGTGTAAAAATAAAGATAATAACTAATATAGCTTCTTATGTTCCCCTCGAGTTCACATACAAAAACAAAGCACGTGTATTTTGCTTTAACTATTTGTTTTATATTATTTTTCAACATCTAACATCTTATATTCAGCATACAACTTCAAATCATCATTTATAACATCTATATTTATATTTTTACTTCATACTTCATGATGGAGGCAAGGCTAAGAGATGCAATGTAGATCTATTTAAGTTTCCGCTTGGACCGATTACATGAGCTCGGGCTAAAAGATTCAAAATGCACTTAATTGCTTAATCCAAGATGTTCATGAACAGAAGATTCAGTTGCACAACACTAAGGATGAATTAAAATTGATCCACGTCATCAGAGTTAACGCAGGATTAGATCAAGATAAGTTACAAACAAGTAGCCCTAGACCAGAATAGTACACCACTGGCCTTTATGCTATGCCGTTGGCGTAGGGACTTACTCCGTCAATCTATAGCCAACGTAAAACTTTGTATAGATTCGTGTTTTTAAAGGTGACCAGCTTTTGTGTTATAAGCCTCTAGCTTAGACATTTAGGCCGCTAGCTTTCTTTAGCCAATAGATTTTTTTTTTATTTTATGTCTTTTGAGTTTCCATGTATTAGTTTTTATCAGTCTTTGCACTTGTTCTTGAACATCATATCTTTGAATACAAAATTGAGAGTAATTTCTCTTTAGTTCTTGAAAGAACTTTTCTAAACTTATCAGTTTATCCATGGCATTCAATCTCGACTTATCAATCGAATTTCCATCACCAATTGTGGCATCCTCTCTATACCAAGCTTCTTGCTTCAATATAAGCAACGGGTTATGGTTTCCATCTGATTTTAAACGGTCTTGGGATTGATTTCAAGATTTAGGTACCAGGTTTTGTCACAGGTTGGCATGGTTCATATTAATTTGGTATTTGAACCTACGTTTGTTTAAAGCTCGCTTATCCTTTCATTATAAAAAAAAAAAAAATTTGTGCTGTTTTGGGAGTCTTTAAGCTTCTTTCTATTAGATTTCTTTATGTTTCCTTGTTTATGTTTGGTTTGTTATTGAATTTGTTTTAGCTTCATATTAGTTGCTACAAAAAAAAAAAAGAAAGAAATTCATTAAAAAAAGGGCGTGATTTGTGAGGTTTCTCTATTTTTTATTATTACTAATCTTGTTTTTGCAGCAAAATTTCAAACAAAAGTGCATTCGAAGGTGTGATGGGGGGAGTTGATACAAAGTTTATTTTGGAGGATTTAATGATGGAGATGAAATAGATGTTTGGAATAACTCCATGAAAAGGTAGAACATGGCTTAGAGTGGTCACGAAGTGTTCCTCTAGGACATAGGAGAAAGAGACTTCCTTGGGGAGGAGTGAGGTTAGAGGAAGAAGATTATGAAGGGGTTGGTTATGAAGAAGAGTTTGACCGGAACTTGGTTGAAAGCTTTAGAAGATACGGATGCAAATTTAGAGAAGAAAGGAACTAGGAGGATAACTATTTGGGAAATATTAAGATGAAGATCCCATCTTTCTAAGGAAAGAGTGACCCTAAGGCATACCTTTAATGGGAGAAAAAGGTGGAATTAGTTTCTTATTGTCACAATTATTCTGAAGTAAAGAAGGTGAAGCTTGCTTCCATAGAATTTTTGGATTATGCCATAGCATGGTAGGACCAACTAGTATTGAATAAAAGGAAGAGGAATAGGTAACCACCAATAGAGACTTGGGAAGAGATGAAAAGGGTGATGAGAAAGCGGTTTGTCCCAACATATTACTATAGGGAGTTGTATAATAAATTGTAAACCCTTAGACAAGGCAGTGGGGTGTCGAGGAGTACTATAAGGAGATGGAGGTTGCTATGATTAGAGTAAACATTGAAGAGGACCGTGAGGCTATCATGGCAAGGTTTTTTGTTGGTTTAAACAGGTAGATTCAGAATGTGGTGGAGTTGCAACATTGTGTAGAGTTGGAGTATATGGTTCACATGGCACTTAAGATTGAGAACCAACTCAAGAGGAGGGCTTGTTCCAATGCATCCACTTGGAAATTGAGTCTGTAGAAGAAAGACAAGAAACAACCCAACACCAAGTCAAAGTTTGATAAGAGACACGAAGTGGCTAGCCATAGAAATCAAGGTAAATATGATTCTTCTACTACTATAAATCATGATATTAAGTGTTTTAAATGCTAAAGCAGGGGTCACATTGCAAGTCAATGTCTAAACAAGTGCGTTATGATCTTGTAAGCTGATGGTGAGTATGAGATAGAGGGGGAAAGTAAGGAAGAAGAGATGCCACCATTGGAAGATATTAGTGATGTTGAAGAACCCGAGATAGGAAGGTTATTGGTAGTTATGAAGAGAGCCTTAAGTGTTTAGGTGAAAGAAGAAGCATCAATGAGAAAATATCTTTCATAATAGGTGTTACATCAGTGACAAGGTATGTAGTATGATTATAGATGGGTGTAGTTGCACTAATGTTTTTAGCACATTTACTGTGGGAAAGTGAGGGCTCAAGACCACATAAGATGCAGTGGTTGAATGATAGTGGTGAGACCAAAGTGAACAAACAAGCTATGATTTTATTTCGCATTGGGAGGTATAAGGATGAGGTATTGTGTGATGTAGTACCAATGCAAGCTTGTCAAATGTTTTTGGGAAGGCCAGGACAATTTGACAGGAAAGTGATTCATAACGACTTCTCAAACAAGTATTCATTTGTTCACAATGGAAAGAACTTTATCCTTGCACCTTTAACCCCTAAGCAAGTGTATGAGGACTAGTTACAGTTTCAGCAATCTTTTGAAAAACAAGGGAGAGTGAAAATTAAGAGAAAATGAGAGAGTAAAAGAAAGAGGGAAAGAAAAAAAAAAGAAAAGTTGAAAATAAAAATGAAAAAGAGGGGAAGGCCAAAAAGAGTGAGAGTACCCAAATAGAAAGAGTTCAACTTAGGTGGTGAGAAAAAAGGAAAGTGCGGCCTTGCAAAAGGAGAGTTGTGTGGCAAGAATGAGTATGATAAAAAGAGTGTTAGTTTCGAAGCAACCTATGCTGATTTTGGTATATAAAGAAGCATGTTTGAATACTAATGAAATTCCTGATTCTTTGCCTAGTTTTGTTATCTCTCTTTTGCAAGAGTTTGAGGATGTTTTTCTTAAGGAAATCCCAAAGGATTACCTCTAGTATGAGGGATTGAACATTAGATTGATTATGTACCTTGCACAACCATTCCAAATTGACTAACTTATAGGAGTAATCTCGAGGAGAGAAAGGTACTTCAAAGACAAGTTAATGAATTATTAGATAAGGGATACATAAGGGAAAGCATGAATTCATGCGCTATTCCAATAATATTAGTACCTAAGAAGAATGGGTTGTGGAGAATGTGTGTTGATTGGCGAACTATCAACAACATAACGATAAAGCATCATCATCCCGTTCCTCATTTAGATGATATGCTAGATGAGTTTTATGGATCTAATTATTTCCAAAATAGATTTAAAAACTGGATATCATTAGATTAGGATGAAAGAAAGAGATAAATGGAAAACAGCTTTTAAAACAAAATATGGTTTATATGAATGGTTGGTTATGCCTTTTGGATTAACCAATGCATCTAATACATTCATGCGATTAATGAACCATGTTTTGCGAACTTTTATTGGAAAATTTGTGGTTGTCTATTTTGATGATATCCTCACTTATAACACAAACTTGGATGACCATTTGACTCATTTGAAATTTGTTTTGGATGTACTTTGAAAGGAGAGATTATTTGCTAACCTTAAGGAGTGCACATTTTGCTCAGATAAACTTGTGTTTCTTGTTTTGTTGTTAGTGCACAAGGAATACAGGTTGATGAGGAGAAGGTTCATGTAAGCCCCTAGATTTTTCGATAATAATAGCAAACCCTAAGAACCGGAAAGTTGAAGCGAAACTCTAAAATTAACCTAGTTCTATGATTAGTCTAGTGAATCTAGATCCGGCAATCCCGTGTTCTTAAACCCTAGAAAACGAAATTGAGATAATTGTGGAAAACGGTTCGTAATAACATAGGGAAGCCTAAAAATATCAGATTTGAATTTTTCTAGTGTCCTTCGGATCCGATCGGGATCAGTTTTCGAAAAACGTGCCCTGAAGCACCGGATAGTAAAAATGTTCCGACAACACCAATAGGTCCGTAAAATATAAAGGTTTTCAAAATATCAGTTTTAGAATTTTCGATATCTAAAAATAACAGATATAGGCCTTTTACGCGTATTTTCTTTACTACCGTATTTTAATTGTCTAGTCTACTATTCATAGACTTTTCTACTATTCATTACTATTCACCTATCTCTACTTTTTCTTACACTCTATTCTTACACTCTACCATACCTATACCTTACAATTTACCTTCCCCATACAACTTTAATCACATCATACCTTACACATTACTTCTTTTTATACAAAACAAACAAAAATAATTAATTCTCCCCCTCTATACACTCCAAAACCGACGCCTATCCTCTTCTTCTTCCATCAATTTTATTTCAATTTCAAATAATTTTAATCACACAAATTTCTACTCCAAAAATCTATAAATACCCCCTTCCTCTTCCATTCTTTCACACAACAAAAATTCATACTAAAACTCTCTCAAAATCACTCCACAAAATTCCTCTCCCAAGATCTCTCTCAAGTTCTCTCTTTTCATTAGAAAATCCATTCCCACATAATATTACAACCCGTTCTTTTCTTCTTCAACCAACACATAAACCTTAGGTAAAACTTCTCTTATATACTCATCATGTTCATATAACTTAACATGAGTTTAGTGTATGTTTCTTAGGCTCATTGAGTTAAAGAAGCAACAATTTATTCATGTTTTGTTTTTGTTCATGTTCTTATTTTCTTTATGTACTATTATGTTGATATTGATATTATTTGTATTATCTATCTATATATATATGTATATGTTTATTTAGAGCATATAAGCTCACTTGTTATTTATTTACTTTCAAGTATTGCAATTTATTCTTAAGACTAGTCTTTCTAGTCTTAGACTTGTCCATATCAAGTCAAAACAATTTTATTTCCTTGCTTTTCTTTTCTTTTAAGGACTAGTCTATTCTTAGTCCCGGGATTCCTTGATGAAGCTAAGGTTCCCAATACTTGACTTTACCCTTATGATCTTATTTATTCTACTTTTTTTGTTTCTATATTTTCATGGTTCTCTTTCATACATGAATATGTTGTTATTGTCTCAATCACAATAGAAATGAGTTTTCTTAAAATAAGAATAAGAACTCTTTTTAAATATAAATTTTGTCACATAAGAAGTTATTTTCCTTAAAGGTTTGAAATTTGTCTTAAATATTCTTCTAAAAGATAGTAACAATGTATGGTTTTTACAAAGAAATACGTAAAGTAAAGTTACTATAAGTTCCCTTTTCAAATAAATAAGAAAGTTTCTTTAGACTTAAACAAAGGAATTCCTAGATTCAATTGTCAAAGTTTTTCACCAACACTAAAGTCTAAGATAAGTTTTTCAAAAATAACTTATAAGATGATTTCTTTTAAAAGTGGAACTAACCATAAAATATTTAGAAAGACTTTGTTTTCCAAAACGCTAGAAATAAATCTATGGAAATCTTAAAAGATTAAAATAACTTTTTGAAGGAATGGAGTTAAAAGGAGGAAATACTCATTTATGATAACTTAGGAAATCTTTCAAAAGTAAAGTTCTTTTCAAGCCTTGAGCTTATCTCGCTTTCAAGACATGTGTCTTACAAAACCATTGTTGAGACAACACCACATTCATGCATATAGTTTGAGTTTATACATATATATACATAAATTCAAGGGGTTTTTCAACCATACTATATATCTATATTTTTGTACAAAAGCCCTTGAGTGAAGTAATGTTTGAAAACTCTAGTTTTGAAGTTTAGAAAATTCGTATCAAATCTGTACGCTTCTATTCCGAGACCCAAATAACTTCTTTTGATGAATATAACCTTAGAAATAGATAGATCTTTTCGAGTAGGTAGAAATCGGTATATAATATGCGGAATTCCGAGTTAAAATGAGCAAGTTATGGCCATTTTAATTGGGATTTCCATTCCATACGATTTTACAAATTCTTTAAGATAGAAGTATAGAACTTGAATAGATCTTGGATGAAATACTCATGTTGGGTATTTCTTTTGTTTAGGTGTCGAGGATCACGATCTTGTCTTCCCGAGGATTACTTCGACTCCTAGACGCTATGGACGAGTGAGTTTCCTTTACGCTTATGTATTCGCGCATGTGCTTGTAGAATAGAGCACTAGATGTTAGGAAAAGATAAAATTGATATGCATGTGGGATATTATGGGAATTATGTATGTGATTCGTTGTGTGCGATCAATGAACGATAAGTATATCGGAACCCGATTTGTGATTGATATAAATGTTTCCATGTATGTATTGTTATGTGTGCAAATATTGTTTGATCGCTTTAAATGATTTAATGTCATATTGAAATCCCATATAATAAATTGCTCATGCATATCACTTAGAATATCATTTCGAAGTTTTGCTACTACTCCTCAGCGTGGGACCGGAAAGGTAAGCTGCCTAGCTACATCTTGAGGGTTAGGACGTACGGGGAATACGGCCTCAAGGTGTAGCCGAGCCGGATCGATCGCTTTGGGCATGGAAGGCCCGGGGACTAGTAGTACGGTTCGTTGGAACCCCAAGACGCGCGCAAACTTGAGGAGGTTGTTCGGGACCCAGTTCAAAGCATTCCCTAACCACCGATGGAGGGGTAAATCCATCAAACATACGAAACCGGATAGTCGTATGTAATGTTTGATCATATGGTTGTTGCATTCATATGCTTGATTAATAAACTTGTTTGATTGTTTTATGAGTACTATTGCGTAAGGAATATCTCACTAAGCTAGTCATGCTTATACTCCTATAGACTTTTGATATTGCAGGATTATCTTTTGCACCCGAGACCTTGATTTCCCGGGTAGAATCCTTATTTTGAGAAGCTTTTGGAGGCAATCTATTTTGAAGTTATAGAGTAGATTTCTTCTAAAATCTTCTAGCTTTAGTTATGTTATATTTAGAACCATGTTATTATGATTATCGGGGGAATGCCCCTTAGAAGCTGTAAGACTTTTATTTCAATGAAATATATTGAGTGTTATTTTGCATGTTCCGCTGCCAATGTCTTAAAATGCATTACTCCACCGGTCTCCCTTTGTTGTGAATGTACGCCTTGTACCGATATGGAAGCTTTCGAGTGACTGGGATAGTCATTCTTAAGTTTTAATATTGCGTACGGCGGGCTGTCACGTTTAGGGTACCCGCTGGGGCGTGACAGTTCATGTGACCCAAGAATGGCCAAGTCTAGCTAGTGTGAATAATGTCCAAAGTTTCCATGGACTTTTTAGCTTTTATCGATGGTTTTTGAAGGACTTTAATAGCATAGCCGTACCTTTAGCTAAAGTCATCAAGAAGAATGTTGGGTTCAAGTGGGGAAAGGAACAAGAAAAAGCATTCCAATTGTTCAAGGACAAACTAACTCATGCTTCTTTACTTGCATTACCTAACTTTATAAAAACTTTTGAAATTGAATGTAATGCTTCAAGTTTAGGGATTAGAGATTCTGATGTAAGAAGGATGGTCAATTGCATATTTCAGTGAAAAGCTTAGTGGGGCAACCTTAAGATACCCTACTTATGACAAGGAGGCGTATGCATAGGTTAGAGCTTTGGAAACTTGGTAACACTACCTTTGGCCTAAGGAGTTTGTGATTCATACCGACCATGAGTCATTGAAGCATTTGAAGGGCCAACACAAGTTGAACAGGAGGCATACACATTGGGTAGAATTCATAGAGATATTTCCCTATGTCATCCACTATAAGCAAGGTAAGGAAAAACATTGTTACTGATGCACTTTCATGCAGGTATGTGCTAATCTGCACTCTTGATGCTAAATTACTTGGTTTCGAACCCATTAAAGAATTGTATTCTTTGGCTCAGGATATTTTTGAAGATATTGCATGTTGTGAAAAGTCAGCTAGTGGTAAATTCTATAGGCATGATGATTATTTGTTTAGGAAAAGTAAGTTGTGCATTTCTAATTGTTCCATTAGGGAGTTGTTGGTGAAGGAATCTCATGATGGGGGTTTGATGGGACATTTTGGAGCAGTTAAGACCTTAGGAGTTTTGCAAGAACATTTTTATTGGCCTCACATGAAGCAAGATGTTGAAAGAATTTATGGGAGGTATATCACATGTAGGCAAGCTAAATCCCTTGTGCAAACCCATGACTTCTACATACCACTATCTATTCCTAGTGAACCTTGGGTAGATATTTCTATGGACTTTATGTTAAGTTTACCTAGGAGTAAACGTTGTAAAGATTCTATTTTTGTAGTTATGGATAGGTTTTCAAAGATGGCACACTTTATTGCATGCCAAAAGATGGATAATGCTTCTCATGTTATAGATTTGTTCTTTAGGAAGGTTGTAAGATTATATGGTATGCCTAAGACTATTGTTTTGAATATAGATGCTAAGTTCTTAAGTGACGTTTGGAAGACCTTGTGGTGTAAGTTAGGAACTAAGTTACTGTTTTCTCCTACTTGTCATCCACAAGTGATGGTCAAACCAATGTAGTAAATAGAACTTTATCTACTTTGCTATGGGCTATCATTAAAAAGAACATTGAAACATGGGAAGATTGTTTACCACATGTTGAGTTTGCTTATAACTGTACTATACATTTTGCTACTAAATTTTCATCTTTTGAGATTGTGTATGGTTTTAATCTGCTAACTCCTTTGGATTTGTCTCCTTTACCCATGTCTGAACATGTTAATTTGGATGGCAAGAAGAAAGTGGAATTTGTTAAGCAGATTTATGAGAAGGTAAGGCTCAACATTGAGCGAAGGACAGAGCAGTATGCATAACAAGCCAACAAAGGGACCATCAAGAGTTTTGAACCATGAGATTGGGTTTCAATATACATGCACAAAGAAAGATTTCTTGCATAGAGACGTTCCAAATTGCTTCTAAAAGGCGATGGTCCTTTTCAAATTCTCAAGCGCATCAATGACAATACTTACAAGCTAGATTTACCTAGTGAGTATAATGTAAGTGCTACTTTTAATGTTATCGACTTGAGTCCTTTTGATGCAGGTGATGATTTGAGTACAAATCCTTTTCAAGGGGAGCAGAATGATGGAGGCAAGGCTAGGAGATGGAATGTAGATCCACTTGGACCGATAACACGAGCCCGAGCTAAAAGATTCATAGATGCACTCAATGGCTTAATCCAAGATGTTCATAAAGAGGAGATCCACTTACACAACACTAAGGATGAAATAAAGTTGATCCACATCATCAGAGTTAACATGGGAATAGACCAAGACAATTTACAAACAAGCAGGCCCTAGACTAGCACAGTATGCTGTCAGCCTACAGCCGGCATAAAACTTTGTATAGATTTTTGTTTTTAAAGGCCACCAGCTTTTGTATTATAGGCCGCAAACTTTCTTTATCCGATAGATTTGTTATTATTTTATGTCTTTTGAGTTTCCATATATTAGTATTTATAGGTCTTTGCACTTGATCTTGAACATCATATCTTTGAATACAAATTTGAGAGTAATTTCTCTTTGGTTCTTGAAACTTTTTTAAACTTATAAGTTTATCCGTAGCATTAAATCTTGACTTATCAATTAGATTTGCATCACCAACTTATAAATTATAAGCAATAGGTTGCAGTTTCCATATGATCTTAAATGATCTTAGGATTGATTTCTAGATTTAGGTACTAGGTTTTGTCATAGGTTAGCATAGTTTGTATCACTTCATCTCAATCTCAATTCTAACATACATGATCTCACTTAGGTTTTAGCCTTTGAGTTCATACAATACAAGTTTATATGTTTCATCTTAAATTCTACTTATAACCATCATTAACCAATCATATGCATACATAAACAACAATTGAAACAAAAAAAACATCAACTTACTTATTTGTCAACCACAAGTTTCTTGACTTCAACTACTATTACTTCTTTCTTATTTGTTAGGATTTCTACTAGTGTGATTTCTACTTCTTATCTTATTTTTTATCTTCAATTTCTCCTTCAATATTGCTGAGATTAAGATTTGGGGTTAGAATTTTGAAGAAAGAAAAGAGAAAGAAGAAGAAGAAGGAGAAGAAAAAGGAAAGAAACAAAAAAAAAAGAAGAAGGAAGGGACAGGTTGAAAAATAAAAAGCAGAGGAAAAATGGATAATGATTAAGAAAAATAAAAGATATTTAGGGGTAAGGGTATCAGGTTTAAACTTATCTGATAATTATATTAAGTATCAAAACTAATTAAAAAATAATTTGAGAATCTATATAATAGAAATTATTAACTTATACTAGAAATGTAGTTCAATAATTCAATTTGTAGAAAATTGATATTTAGTTTGAGCTTGACGTAAGAACTGTTATTTTTAAATGAAAAGCTGAATCCAAAAATTATAGAGATTTAAGAAAATGAAAGTTAAAATAAAATTCAAAGGTTTAGGAGTTTACTTAATCTTTAAATTGAATGTTTAAAAGTTTAAGACTCATAAATGAAGTAAAATGGGTTATATTTAACAAATTGATAAAGATTTTGAAATTTAATTTGCCAAAATAGATAGAGGAAATAATTAAACATTTTCAAAGGGAATATATGAAATCTGAAATCTCAATTTAACATTTTTACTAACTTAATTATATTAGATTGTCTAGTCATATCCTATTATTTGCTTCTTCTTATTCAATTAAATTATCTTAACTATGTTCAAAATTAACTATCCATTACACTATTCAATTAAACTATTTCTAACTTGGTTAGATGTAAGTTTGAGGTAATTCAATACTATTCTCTAATGTTTACAAAATAGGTATTGTAACATCCTAAAATAAGGACATTACAATCCGCCACGTGTTTTTCTCTTATAAGAACACACCAAGGCTATAAAATTCTAAACTACAAATAGATTCAAGATATAACACTTCAATACTCTCATAGAGGTATCTATTTAAACTTCTCACATAAAACTAACTCTTGAAAATAAACTTATTGGCATAAACTAAAGCCAACTTCATCTGAAAATTAATCATAAAAGCAAATCTTATAAATCAGTCTTAAAAACATAAAACATATAAAGATCTTTTTAAATAGTTAGAATTCTCTAAATTCTAAATTCTTCTCCATTATTTCAAAATCTACTAATCTTCAATAGGAATGTCAAATCCACTATTGCTATTCCCATGATCCACATATATATTAAATCTTGATAAGTCATAGAATACCTGATCTTCATCGGTTTCCGAAAAAGATAAAGAATGAGTGAAATCGCCCAGTATGCCAAACCACAAACAAAACATTATGCACACACAACATTTATATTTACATGCACTATTTTTAATGCAACATACATAGATTATTATAGATTATTATCTTTTAAATTAGCGAGCAAACAACACACTTTAGAACCACTTGCAATTAGTCCTAAACCTGGAGTAACTCATAACTCCATAAAAACAAGTTTTATATAAAATAGCTTATACGTATGTATATTGGTGTTGGATGCGATCCACCCACCCGCGACCATACTGCCAAAACCTAATCTACTGGAATCATTTCTATGCACGAGTCTTGTCACGCCCCGAAGGGCACCCTAAACGTGGTAGTCCGCTGTATACAATATTAAAGACTAGGAATGACCGCCTCAGTCACGCGAAGGCTTCCATACTATGTATAAGGCTTCTAACATATGGAGGAGACACATCGAAGTGATACATTTTATATTGATACAACTTGAGTAACAATGTAAATGAGATACAATTCACTATACTTTAAATACAAATCACTATACTTCAATTTAAATTCATCAAAAGATTTCACTACATAGAACTATTACAAAGCAATTCACAAAACCTAGCTAATATCTTTAAGCATTTTTACTTCCTGCCAGAATTCTGAAGTCATATTTGGATCCAACCATCTCGGTCCCCACTTAGCATTCTTGAGATAACCTGTTTATTCAAACATCTATTGGGGTATAAGTGATAAGATCATATTTTATACAAATCTTGATGATCAAAAAAGCTAGAATGGATATTTGTTTTGATTAATTTTTATGTTTTAGGACTAATTTAGATAAAGAAATCAAAACAAGAGAATTTGAATTGAAAAAAGGAAAAATTGAAGTCAAAGCTGGCAATTCACCATTCAAAGCCGCCGGCGTTCAGACGGCTTACATCCAAGGCCGTTGCAGCACTGCCAGCTTTGCCCAGCTTAAATTCAAACAACACTCAAAGCCGCCTCAAAGCTGCCGGCGTAGAAGATGAAGCAGCCAGCGTACATGAAGACCGGCAGCCCAGAAATGAAACATCACTAGCTTTGAAGTAGTCACATTATAAGCCGACACTTAAGTTGCCGGCTTTGAGGCAGCGTACATCATAGATTTGAAGCGACATAAAGATATCCAACACTTGAAGGAAATTGAAGAGACAAATCTGTTGGAGTGTCTACGCCGGCATGAAAGTCGCCAGCTTTGGGACGTCGTTCGTTATAAATCAGCCCAACGCTTCATTTTTGACCATATACGTCGGCTAGATTCACATCTAAGCCATCGGCGTAGAAGCGGCCTACCTGTGTAACTGATTTTGAAGGCTGCCAGTGCACTGCCTGCACAAAGGACAATTTGAAGATACGCCGCCTATAAGCCGCCGGCATAGGATCCATAACGGTCGGCGTACAATGTGAAACAGCAAAGTTCATTTAATGTTTTGCACGAAATTTTTCCTATAAATAGAGGGTCTTCCCCTCACTTTCAGAATCATTCAAGCATACATTCCACAATCCAAATAGCTCTAGAATACTTAGAACTAGGCATTTCATAGAGATTTTTGAAGAGATATTTGAAGTTATTCAAGAAATTGCAAGTGAAGCTTTGGTATTTTGAATTGGTGATATCTAATCTTATTTCTTTTATGCAATTCATATATCTGAATAGTTTGATCATAATGAAATCATTTGCAATTTCTTATCTGATTTTTGAATCATCATCCATGAGTAGCTAAATTCTTTTTGTGGGAAGTTGATGAAACTTTAAACATGCTAAAATGATCTTTGAATCCATGTCATAAGATAGTTAGAATCATGAAACATTCATATTGAATTCTGATTATTCATCATACTTTTGGTGTATAAGAATTCTAATAACTCAGAAGGGAAATTAAGATTCATATGAATTCATAAATTGAAATTAAATTGCAATTGCGGAAGCAGCGGAGTTTAATCTAATTTAGAAATTGTTCATGAATATTAATGCAATGTTTTATGTTGATTTCTCATTAAGGAATTAGGAGATGTTAATATAAAGTATTAGTCAATTATAGAATCGAAAGATTTATAATTGTAATTTTGACTCCACTAATAATTTATTTAGCGGAAGTTATTGAATTGTTTTGTGGTTTAAAAGATTTTTAAACTCTGTTTTTAAATCTTGACAATTTCTTATGAATGTTCATGAATTTAATTATCATTATAACATGAGTTCAAGTTGATTGGCAATAGTTTAAAGTGGATTCTGCTCCTTCCCACATTTTTCCACCATATCCCTCTCTTTAAAAAGCTCATTGCATTCATATAGATAATCAATTAGATAATTTAGTTTAATCTAATCATCTTAAAAAGATCAATTGCTTAGATATTAGTATTAGTTGATAATTGTCTAGTAGTTAGTAAATCTCCGTAGGATCGACACTCTATTCATGCTATATTACAATAGAAGGCCTAGTACGCTTGCTAGAAATATGCTTTAAAATTCAATACTAAAACAGCACATCAAGTTTTCTGGTGCCATTGCCGGGGATTTATTAATATTAGACTAACTTCAGCTTTGCTGGTAGTTTAGGTTTGAATTCAGTTTGAAAATTTTCCTTTTCTCTTTGCTGGTTTTATGCGAAGAAGTAGAAGTGTTGAAATTCTACCTTTAGATCCTGAAATAGAAAGAACCTTGCGTCAACAGAGAAGAAGGAACCAAAGAGAGGAGCAATGGCAGAAAATCAAGGAAATAATGATAACAACAACCAGTTGCAACCAACATACTCCCCTCCAAGGCAATTCGACTATATAGTGCCTACTATCAAGATCCTGCCATACGAATGCCCACTGTGGAGGCCAACAACTTTGAGCTTAAACCGTCCTGATTCAAATGGTTAGTAACATCAATTTGGAGATATCTGAATGAGACGCCAGATGAACACCTTGCTAAATTTCTTCAATACACCAACACTGTCAAACTTAATGGTGTAAGAACGAAGTCATTCGACTTCAGCTTTTTTTCCTTTTTCTCTTAGGGATAAAGCTTTGGCATGGTACAATTCCCACCTCCAGATCGATCACTACATGGAATGATCTGACAAAGAAGTTTCTAAAGAGATTTTTCCCTCTAGCAAGAACTGCCAGGTTAAGAAATGAAATTTCCAACTTCACCAAATTCCCTGGAGAATCATTATATGATGCTTGGGAAAGATTTCAAGAGGCGGTCAGAAAATGTCCACAACATGGTTTACCCGATAATCTACTATTGAAAATTTCTACCTCAGTCTTGATGAAGCTTTAAGGTCATTAGTAGATGTTACATCAGGTGGATCATTGATGGGAAAAACATATGAGGAGGCTAGTGAGATTATTGAAGAATTAGCTTCCGCTGCTCATAATTGGAGTTGTGAAAGAACAAGATCTAAAGTAGCATCTTTGGATGACAAAGAGATATATCACAACTCAAGGCTCAAATGGCTACCCTCATCACTCAAGTAAGTAAACTCACAAATACAAATACTTCTAATAAAAAACAACAAGTGTTTTGTTGTGAGATTTGCTCAGGACCACACTCCTCTTTTGAGTGTCCGCATGGATCATCTTCAAATGAAGCAGCTAATTATGTGGGAAATTTCCAAAAGGGCAATTTTGGAAACACATATCATCCGAATATGCGAAATCATCCAATTTCATATCGGAATGATGCCAATGTTCTAAAGCCACCACCTGGTTTTCAAGGACAAGGATTTGTGAGAAATGCCCCACCTCAACAGCAAATTCAATCATCCACTGATGCATTACTGAGGGATTTCATTGCCACAACAAACTCACTCAACAATCAGAATGCAATCATTCAAGATTTGCAAGGGAACTCCATCAACTTGCACACAAGTGAGTAATAGACCATCTGGGTCTTTACCAAGCAACACGGAGGAGAATCCCAAGTCTGTAAATGCAATCACTGAGAAGTGGAAAGGAGATTGCTCCAGTTGAGGAGACTATAAAGATGAAAAGATCAAGAGGAAATTCCACCACAAAACAACAAAGGGAAACGAAAGGTGGAGGAAACTATTCAAAAACCACCTGAGGTGAAATCATATGTTCCTCCCGTCCTTTTCCAGGAAGATTAAAGCAACAAAGCTTGATGAGCAATTTTCAAAATTCCTGGATGTTTTCAAAAAGCTGCACATCAACATTCCATTCTTAGAAGTGATTCAAGGAATGCCTTCCTATGCCAAATTCATCAAAGAATTGCTGTCTAACAAGAGGAAGATTGATGGAAATGTGATACTCACTGGAGAATGTTCCATGATCCTACAGAAACAAACACCCAGTCTGCCCACTAAGCTCCGAGATCAGGGAAGTTTTACTGTTCCTTGCACCATTGGTGATTGTTATTTTGATAAAGTTTTAATTGATTCTGGTGCAAGTATCAACTTAATGCCTTATATATTTAAAAAACTAGGACTTGGAGATTGCAAGGATACACATGTAACTTGCAACTTGCTGATAGAAGTGTAAAATACCCTAGGGGTATTGTGGAAAATGTCCTAGTTAAAGTTGACAAATTCTTTTTCCCTGTGGATTTTGTAGTCTAGACATGGATGAAGATAGGGAAGTTCCCATGATCTTGGGCAGACCGTTCCTTGCAACAGGAAAAGCACTAATTGATGTGGAACAAGGGCAGCTTACATTACGTGATGGATGAACAGGTTACTTTCAATGTCTATGAGGCAATGAAGAAATTTGATGATATGATGCCTGTTACACCATCAATACCATTGATGAGCTGGTTTCTGATCACTTGAGGAACAAACTGGTGTGGAGACTATGGAGTCCGTCTTGAGAGACGACAATTGGAGTGATGATGAAGAGGATGAAGAAATACTGGAAGATGTACCAATGATCAAAACCAGATATTATGAATCTTTGGGTACAAATGAGCAGAAGCAAGTTCCGTCTTTGATGCAGCCACCAACCTTGGAACTAAACCACTTCCTGACCATCTGAAGTATGCTTTTCTTGGAATTGGCGATACTTTGCCAATCATCATTTCATCTGCATTGACAGATGACAAGAACAACAGTTGATTGAAGTGTTGAAAAAGCACAAAGAAGCAATCGGATGGACCATTGCTGACATTAAGGGTATTAGCCCTATGATTTGCACTCACAAAATCTTATGGAAGCTGAGTGTAAACCTACAGTTCAACCACAAAGGAGACTTAACCCGACACTTAAAGAGTTGTCAAGAAAGAAGTTTTGAAGCTGCTTGACGCAGGTATCATCTATCCTATCTCTGATAGTAAATGGGTTAGTCCGGTTCAAGTAGTGCCAAAGAAAGGTGGTATGACTGTAGTGAAGAATGAGCAAAATGAATTGATTCCTACTCGTACTGTGACTGGGTGGAGAGTTTGTATTGATTACAGGAAGTTGACGATGCCACCGAAAGGATCACTTTCCACTTCCCTTCATTGATCAGATGTTGGAGAAACTTGCAGGGCATGATTATTACTGTTTTCTTGATGGATATTCTGGATACAATCAGATTTCTATTGCACCCGATGATCAAGAGAAAACAACATTCACTTGTCCTTATGGCACATTTGCCTTTAGGAGAATGCCCTTTGGACTTTGCAATGCACCTGCTACATTTCAGAGGTGTATGATGGCTATATTCTGATATGCTTGAGAATTTTATCGAGATCTTCATGGATGATTTTTCAGTCTTTGGAAAGTCATTCGATCTTTGTCTTGAGAATTTAGCCTCGGTTCTACAAAGATGCAAAGATACCAATCTGATCCTGAATTGGGAAAAATGCCACTTATGGTTAGAGAAGGGATAGTGTTGGGTCACAAAATTTCTGCGAGAGGAATTGAAGTGGATAAAGCCAAAGTGGAGATTATTGAGAAGTTACCACCACCCACGACTGTTAAAGGAGTCAGAAGTTTTCTTGGACATGCTGGCTTCTACAGACGATTCATCAAGGACTTCTCCAAAATTTCCAACCTCTTTGCAACCTTCTGGAAAAAGATGCGGTGTTCAATTTTGATGACAATGTTTGCAGGCATTCAATTTATTAAAGGAAAAGCTCATTTACACCAGTAATCATTGCGCCAGACTGGGAGCTTCCTTTCGAACTCATGTGTGATGCCAGCGACTTTGCAGTTGGAGCGGTACTTGGTCAGAGACGAGGTAAGATCTTTCATGTTATATACTATGCAAGTAGAACACTAAATGAGGCCCAGAGAAATTATGCCACTACTGAGAAAGAGCTTTTAGCTGTTATCTTTGCATGTGATAAATTTAGGCCTTATCTGATAGGTTCTAAAGTTGTAGTATACACTGACCATGCAGCTCTCAAGTATTTGTTTGCTAAAGCTGATGCAAAACCTAGGTTGATTAGATGGGTTTTACTACTGCAAGAATTTGATCTTGAAATTAAAGATAAAAAGGGAACTGAGAATGTTATTGCTGACCATTTGTCTAGACTTGAATCTGATAGTCTAGACATTCCCATCAATGAGAAGTTCCCTGATGAACAATTGCATGCAGTAGAGATTCTAGATTTGCCATGGTATGCTGATATTGTGAATTATTTGGTTAGTAAGATTATCCCATATGGTTTTCATATCCTCAAAAGAAAAAGTTTTTGCATGATGTAAAATACTATTTTTGGGATGAACCATATCTGTTAAAAAATGTGCTGACCAAATAATTAGAAGATGTGTGCCTGAATCTGATCAGCTTAGCATTTTAGAACACTGTCATTCAAAGAAGCAGGGGACACTTTGGTGTTCAAAGGACTGCAGCAAAAGTGTTATCATCTGGATTTTATTGGCCTAACTTGTTTCGTGACTGCAGGAATTTCATTATGTCATGTGCTCAATGTCAAAGACAGGTAACATTTCTAAACGCATGAATTACCACAAAACAATATTCTGGTAATTGAGCTTTTTGATGTTTGGGGGATTGACTTTATGGGTCCTTTTCCCTCATCTTTTTCAAATAAATACATACTTGTGGCAGTTGATTATGTTTCAAAATGGGTGGAAGCTGTTGCTTTACAAACAAATGATGCCCGAGTAGTTTTGAAATTTTTGAAAAAGAATATTTTTACCAGATTTGGTGTGCCCAGAGCTATAATTAGTGATGGGGGGTCTCATTTTTGTAACAGGCAATTTGAAAAACTTTTGGCAAAATACGGTGTTACACATAAAGTGACTACCCCCTATCATCCACAAACAAGTGGGCAAGTTGAAGTTTCTAATAGGGAGATAAAAAGAATTTTGGAAAAAACTGTTAATGCATCAAGAAAAGATTGGTCTTCAAAATTAGATGATGCATTATGGGCTTACAGGACTGCTTTTAAAACCCCTATTGGAATGTCCCCATACATGCTTGTTTTTGGTAAATCATGTCATCTTCCTGTAGAACTTGAGCACAAGGCATATTGGGCCATAAAATTTCTTAACTTTGATGAAAAAGCTGCAGGTAAAAACAGATTGCTCCAATTGAATCAGCTGGAAGAATGGAGAAATGAGGCATTTGAAAGTGCTCGTATCTATAAGGAACGAGCAAAGAAATGGCATGATAAACATCATCAAACGAGAATTTTTCCTGGACAAAAAGTTTTACTTTACAATTCTCGTTTGAAGTTGTTTCCTGGAAAATTACGGTCAAGATGGTCGGGACCGTTTGAGATTGCAAGAGTTTTTCCATATGGAACGGTTGAATTAAAAACTGAGGATGATCGGACTTTTAAAGTGAATGGGCAACTGCTCAACATTATTTTGAGGGGGAAAATCTTGACAGTACTACTACTGTCATGAATCTAAAGAACCATGATCAGGTCAGGAAAGTCGGGCTAAGCGACTTTAAACTAAGCGCTTCTTGGGAGGCAACCCATGTCTAATTTTAGAATATTTTTATTTGTTTTGTTTGTTTTTACTAACTTAGCTATTAGTGTGGCAGGTGATTTAAAAAAAAAATTGAAAAGGCTGAAGGCCGGCTCAAGCTGCCAGCCTTGAGCAAGCTCTGAGAAAACAAGGAAGGCCGGCTCAAGCCGCAGCTTTATGCCGGCGTAAAGGAGTAGGTGAGCACCGCAAAAGAGGCCGGCAGTGGAGAGTTGAAAGCCGCCGGCTTAGTTGCTAGCGTACGAAGCACAAGATTTAGGCCGCTTGGGAAAGGTCTAGGCCGCCGGCTTACATGCCGGCGTTTGAGTACAAGATTTACACTGGTAAGGGAAGGTGAAGGCCACCGGCTTAGTTCCGACGTATGTTGTAGATTTCTTGGTTTCTGAAAATTCCCGATCAAGGCCAGCATTTGGGATTTAAAGCTGCCGGCGTATCCTCCTAAGCCGGCAATGTAAATTGATAAGTGGCCAGCTTTGAACTCTCGGTATGTAATTTTTCCATTTACACTGGCTGTAAGCCGCTGACTTACATTGCAGAAATGCCGGCGTAAGTGCTGCACACGCTTATAATAGGTACGAATCTCCCTCTCTCTTTCATTCTTTCATCCTCGCTCTCCCTCTCTACTCTCAATCAAGAAGCTTTACCCTTAGTCATCAATCCATTGATTTTAGACCATCTACCAAGTAAGTTTTCAATAATCTCTGTATAAATCCTTTGTTCAAATCCGTTGTATTGCTTGTTATATGAAATCTATCGATGTTGATTACTTGTATGTATTGGATTTCTTGCATCACTATCATTGATATACACTTGTGCTCATAGTGAAATTGATTGTTGGACAATGTTAATGATCTGTTGAAAGAAGATTTTGTTGCATCTATTGTAATTGCAAGCCATAATGATACTTGCTAGATTGGAGAATTAGGGTTCTTGAGATTGGGGGTGTTTGAAATTGCGAAATTGGGGCTAATTGAAATTGATCTTACATCTGCTGGATTTGTGATCCTTATTACTGCTTAGTGGCTTTAATTCTTGCATTGTGCTCAAATTTGCTTGGAATTGAAATTGGAATTGGATTTATGCTCAAATTTTATAAAAATTTCTGTATAAAATTGATTTTGGGACAAAAAGGAAAAATTTTTGAAATTCAATTTTGTTTGAAAATTTTGAAAATTCCAACGTTCAATTCTGAGCTGGCAAGCCTAAGCTGCCAGCTTTGATAGTATTATGCAAGTGTAAATGTTTTAGCTTCACCTAATTATATGCCATGAGATAAAAATTGTTCTAGCTTATGTTTTAGGCATAAATTAGAAATTCATTGAAATTGTGCATTCCTTAATACTAATCGAATTCAAATTATTTGCAGGAATGGCTCCGAGACAAAAGAGACCAAGGACCACAGACGCCTCTACATCGGGTTCAGAGAACCGAATTCTGCTGTCTAGTCAGCAGTATGCAAAAGAAAGAAAGAAGAGGCTTGTCAAGAATGACTTCTTGAATATCCAGTACTTAGACTGGTGGCTGCTGGACGAGTTCGGGATGTTAGACAGAATAAGAGAAATTATCCAAGATCCAGCATGGCTTAGACTATTTGATCTTAAGGAGCCTGCCTACAAGAACTTGACGATAGAGTTCTTGTCCACGGTGAAGAATATCCCAGACCGTGAGGAGTCCACTTTTCAGTTCCAGGCCTATGGACAAATCGGAGAAGTGAAATTGAAGCAGATAGGCCACCTTTTGGGACTGTATGATAGTGAAGCAGAAAACAGAAATTTGCCTAACAGTTGGCCAGAGGACATGACACAGGAGGGTTATTGGTTCCACCTAGTTGGTCCTGAGAGATCAAACGAGCATTTTGTCCCATCCAAGTCACTGGCCACGTCATTCTGTGCTGTCGAGCATAAGCTGCTCCATCATATTGTTGCACACACCTTGAGCTGCAAGAAGACGAGTCACAGTAAGGTGACTACATTTGATATGTTTTACCTGTTTAGCCTTATTAGAGGCTACAGGATTGATCTCGGGGTGGAGGTGGCAAATTTTATATACCGGCAGGCAGAGGACACGAGGACTCGAGGTTTGGGTTGTGGAGGCTACATTACTCGGTTATTGAAGGGGATGAATATTTTTGAGCCTCCACAGGATGACCAGGTGTTTGAGTGCAAGAGGATTACATCTGCACCGTTCAAAGGGTGGGAATTGCTGAAAAACCCCAAGACAACACAACCACTGGTATTAGAGGAGGTAGATATCCAGGATATCTTTCCTGGAGATGCCCATTTGAGATGCCATCCACATCTGCTCCTCCTCTGTTGTAGGCACTCATCAGCATTATGGCATGGACCAGCTTAGGATGGATGTTGAAGAGCTGAATCGCCAGAGTCAGGAGCTCAGAGATAGTCAAGAAAGGAAAGGAAGAAGAACAAGAAATTCAGGAAAACTATCTTTGAGGCGCTGAAGTCGGTATTTGTTGCATTAGCTAGAGAGGGACTGGCATGACCTACCAGACTTCATCTGAGTCACATCACTCAGATAGGCTCAGTTCAGAGCATACACAGACAGCCAGCCCAGGAGACACTGCGAGACATACTCTGAGGGCAGCAGCAGACAGAGCCCGGGTCAGAGAGCTAGTGACCTGCTAGCTCTTATTTGATTTTGTTGTCGATATTTTTATTATTGGCTCGTATATTTATAGAGTGCCCAAGTTCTTGTGGGTGAACTCAATTATTATTTTTCTGCTTTTATTTTTTTTTGTTTTTGTTTTTGTTTTTCTTTTGTAGTGATTACAGGAATCGAGCAAAGCAAATCTCTTGCAATGCAAATTTTGATGACTATGAATCGACTGAATTCAGGGAAGTTTCCAATTCATTTCTCATGCCTTTCCTATGTTTTTATTTGTTGCAAAACAGTGAGGACACTGTTTGATTGAAGTGTGGGGGAAGGGATAGAATTACATGAAGTGTTGAAGTGATGAATATGATCTGTTTGCTGTTGTGTATATTGAAAATCTCCACCTTGTATTTTTTTGGTTTGAAAGCAAATCATGAGGAAATTCTGCCAAAAGTTTTTGAAAAATCTCTTGAAATTGGAGATAGTACAAAGCAAAGAATGAAAATCAGTGAAATTGACTTATGAAAGTATCTTACTCACCTGCTGTTGTGATTGGTTTACTAAGTTAAAATTAAGTTGTCAAATCCTTAAGGAACAAGTTTACTTTATTTTTAACTTTAGAATTGGAAATTTAAGAGTTGGTCGAGTCCTTTTGTTGAAAAATAAACAGGTCTACTTCTTGAAAATTTTAGTTGGTATATATTCTTTGAATTTTAACACTTGGTGAAAGAGGTAGAAGAAACTTTTAAACTTAGTGATCCTTCATAAAAATAAGTCTTTGATATTGTATTGCATTCAAAAAGAAAGAAACAAGCATAGCCACTATCCTCTGACTTGAAATATTGAGTTATGAGTATCTGAACTTGAATGTTAAAGTGAGGAAGAGTTCTTAGGGGTATTTTGAAACCTGGTCACTTAGGTGATGAGCCTGGGATGTCCGGACTCAATGAACTCATTGTAACGAGAAGGGAGAATGGCAAAAGTTCAATTCATGAGCTTTGAAAAAACAAAAAGATGGAGGCAAAAACCTCCCAAAAGAAAATAAATGCTTGAGAAAGAAAAGGAAAACGAATGCAAAATATGCAAAGGAAGGAGACTTATAATAAAGAAGGAGAAATTCTAAAGAAAAAGTAGATACCACATGCTTTCATTTTGTGTTACTTAGAATATATATAAGCTAGAAATCAAAGAAGTTTAAATGAGTATTTTCCTTAGTAGATTGAGTATTTGCTTTTGAATAGAATGTTCCTTTGTTAAAAGTTGAGATTAAAACTTGTTTTGTTTGGATTAACTCCTAAATTTTGATTATAGTACTCTAATTGCAAGGAATTGGTATGGTTAGAGCTGTAGATACAAGAAAAACAAGTTAAAGAAATTGAGATTAAATTGGAAAATTGTACTATCTATAAGAGATTCGTTTTATTCTTCATTTTGCTTGAGGACAAGCAAAAGTTCAAGTGTGGGGGAATTGATAAGATCTATTTTATACAAATCGTGATGATCAAAAGAGCTAGAATGGATATTTGTTTTGATTAATTTTTATGTTTCAGGACTAATTTGGATAAAGAAATCAAAACAAGAGAATTTGAATTGAAAAAAGGAAAAATTGAAGTCAAAGTCGGCAATTCACCATTCAAAGCCGCCGGCGTTCAGACGGCTTACATCCAAGGCCGTTGCAGCACTACCAGCTTTGCCCAGCTTAAATTCAAACAACACTCAAAGCCGCCTCAAAGCTGCCGGCGTAGAAGATGAAGCAGCCAGCATACATGAAGGGCGGCAACCCAGAAATGAAACATCACCAGCTTTGAAGTAGTTACATTATAAGCCGGCACTTAAGCCGCCGGCTTTGAGGCAGTGTACATCATAGATTTGAAGCGACATGAAGATATCCAACGCTTGAAGGAAATTGAAGAGACAAATCTGTTGGAGTGTCTACGTCGGCATGAAAGCCGCCAGCTTTGGGACGGCGTTCGTTATAAATCAGCCCAACGCTTCATTTCTGACCATATATGCCGGCTAGATTCACATCTAAGCCACCGGCGTAGAAGTGGCCTACCTGTGTAACTAATTTTGAAAGCTGCCAGTGCACTGCCTGCGCAAAGGACAATTTGAAGATACGCCGCCTATAAGCCGCCGGCGTAGGACCCATAACGGCCGGCGTACAACGTGAAACAGCAAAGTTCATTTAATGTTTTGCACGAAATTTTTCCTATAAATAGGGGGTCTTTCCCTCACTTTCAGAATCATCCAAGCATACATTCCACAATCCAAGTAGCTCTAAAATACTTATAACTAGGCATTTCATAGAGATTTTTGAAGAGATATTTGAAGTTATTCAAGAAATTGCAAGTGAAGCTTTGGTATTTTGAATTGGTGATATCTAATCTTATTTCTTTTATGCAATTCATATATCTGAATAGTTTGATCATAATGAAATCATTGCAATTTCTTATCTGATTTTTGATCATCATCCATGAGTAGCTAAATTCTTTTTGTGGGAAGTTGATGAAACTTTAAACATGCTAAAATGATCTTTGAATCCATGTTATAAGATAGTTAGAATCATGAAACATTCATATTGAATTCTGATTATTCATCATACTTTTGGTGTATAAGAATTCTAATAACTCGGAAGGGAGATTAGGATTCATATGAATTCATAAGTTGAGATTAAATTGCAATTGCAGAAGCGACGGAGTTTAATCTAATTTAGAAATTGTTCATGAATATTAATGCAATGTTTTATGTTGATTTCTCACTAAGGAATTAGGAGATGTTAATATAAAGTATTAGTCAATTATAGAATCGGAAGATTTATAATTGTAATTTTGCCTCCACTAATAATTTATTTAGCGGAAGTTATTGAATTGTTTTGTGGTTTAAAAGATTTTTAAACTCTGTTTTTAAATCTTGTCAATTTCTTATGAATGTTCATGAATTTAATTATCATTATAACATGAGTTCAAGTTGATTGGCAATAGTTTTAAGTGGATTTTGCTCCTTCCCACATTTTTCCACCATATCCCTCTCTTTAAAAAGCTCATTGCATTCATATAGATAATCAATTAGATAATTTAGCTTAATCTAATCATCTTAAAAAGATTAATTGCCTAGATATTAGTATTAGTTGATAATTGTCTAGTAGTTAGTAAATCTCCGTGGGATCGACACTTTATTCATGCTATATTACAATAGAAGGCCTAGTACGCTTGCTAGAAATATGCTTTAAAATTCAATACTAAAACAGCACATCAATAAGCTAAACTAGCTTAGTGAGAATTCTCTTAATTTCGTACCATAACAAGCAAGTTATAAATCATCCATATGCCATGCATGAACAAACACATGAGCAGACAATTATGTATGGGTATCCGGAACCCATACACAGAACGGATTGACGCCCTCCGTATCTTGGGTCAGGGATGGTATTAAAAGTCTACACAACTACTGCTAGTCCCCGAGCCCCTGGCTCATAGCACTCGACTCGGCTAGGCTCACACATGGAATGCATCCTCGGTGCGCCTTAGTTCCCTATGAATGAGCTCTGATACCTGGTCTTATTATCCAAACGAGTCTTCGGACCATATCGATCGACCTGCGTAGGAGTAGCACGCTACCAAATGCAACATGTCCGATGTGATGCATGACCAATTTAATTTTTTGCTTAGGTCAAAACATTGATACATTCTTTAGAGTGACCAACCAATCATACAAATAAACAGAAATAATATGAACAGTGTAGTTATCTAATCGAATTATGGTTTTGATATGCTTTAGGATTCTTTGGCATACATACATCAAAATCTCATCGATTATCCCATCCCATATCGGCTTTTATTATTCCTATAATTCTATGCAACTAGCTACAAGCACAAACAAGGTATCAAAATAAGAAGAAAACTCACTAGGTCATTGGATCGCCGGTTTTTAGTAAAAGTAATCCGGTGGTAGGGAATAGTCGATTTTGAGGTCACCTAAAAAGGAAGAAATACCCTAATAAATATTTCATTACTTAACTAATCCAAAATATCTTGTACAAACTATCCAATTCGTAATTCTCGTCCTAAGCGGGAATTCAAATTTAAAACGGTCCTGACTTGGTCATTTTAACTCGGAACTTAACAAATTATATATCGCTTTCTATCTTCTTCGAAAGATCTATCTAATTGTAATATCATATTTAATTTTTGTAAACTTTGAAGCTTCGAAAAGATCAGATCAGATCAGAACAGTAGCGAAAACCAACTTAGAAAATTGATTTTGTGAAAGTTCATGAAGTTCTACTATCCAAAGCGAGTATACATGCAATATGAACAAGTTACTATCATAAATGATAAGCCATGAGATATATACATATATATATATATATACACACATGTTATGATGATATTGAATAAAAGAAATTTTTAGATAACTTTTTCTTTGTAAGACTTTATGAAAAATCAACTTAGAAAGGCTAGTCTTGTATTCTTGACAAACCCACTTGTTTTTAGAAAAATGTATTGATAAAATTTATTTATTCTTGTTAAAATTAAGCCTTCATTATGTATATTCCTTAAGGCCTTTGTTTTTTCAATAAAAATTTCTATTTTACACTTTGTAAACATGTTTTTAAATATGGTTCATCCCAAAATCCGAATTTTGTAAAAACTGTTTTTGTGATAATTCCTTTAAGTAAAAAAAATCATTTGATACTTAGAAAATTAAGGCTCAACCATACCTAGCCACTAAGGAATTCATTTCTTTAATAAAACTTCTATTTTGAGTTTGGAAAGTAAGTGTTTTCATGCAATTACTCCATTATTACGAATTTCTTAAAATGACGAACAACTCAAATTTTTATTACGAATTTCTTAAAATGACAAACAACTCAAATTTTTCTACTTTATTTCTACTCCTTTTTCTACATATTTTTCTTAGAAAATCTCATTTTAATTTAAAAAATCATTACTTGATGATATATCTATGACCTAAACTCTTCATTTTTCATATAAAACACAACTTTTGAAGTTGATAAAAGGGTTTTTAAGGCATGGTTTTGGAACCATCCGAATTTACAAAATTTGGATAAAACTAAAATTTCATATTTTGTAATCTCTTCCTATTTTTGACAATCTCTACTAGTAAATCTACCATTTACTTATCAAAAACATCTCTTATTAATATCTATTCCATAAGCCTTCCATTTTCTAAACAAATCTTTCATTTTGGTGTTGAAAAATAGGTTTTCAAAATTGGTCTTGGTTGAGATACGAATTTGCCAAAATTTTTTTGGATATGTCTTTTGATTAAATCCATCTAAACTTAGGAAAAATCATCCTTTACATATCCTATCTTAAGAGCCTTTCATTTCTTGAATAAAAACTTTATTTTGAGTTGGAAAACATATTTTTAAACTATGCCTTGGCCTAAATCCGAAAATAGAGTTTTGTTAGGAAATATAATCTTTGAAAATCATCTTTGAACCATATAAAATGAAGTCTTGATGATATATATACATTAAGTCTTCATTATCTCAAGTACAAATTTCATTTTGACACTTGGAAAGTGGTTTTTAAAAATGGGTCTTGCCTAGATACGAATTTCACCATTTTTGTTTGAGTTCAAAACCAAGATCTACACTTTCTATGAACATAAATATAAAAGAAATCTATGGTAGTAAACTATAAACTCATAGATCTAAACATAAACATAATCAAAGCAACATAAAAAGCCAGATCTACAAAATATAACTACTTCTAGCAAAAAAAAAAAAAAAAGAAATATTACAAGAGAGTACTCATGGATAAGAGGAGGTTTCATTTTGCATCATCATCCTTAGCTTTTAAACTTATGGAAGGTCATTTGATGCATGAAACTCTCACTATACTTTACTTATATCATCCATGGAAGCTTTGGACAAGAGTTTTATTAAAGGATCTTGAAGAAATATGTGTGGGAGTTTAAATAAGGAATAGGGGCAGCAAGGTTTTCATATAAGAACAAGAGGAAATGAAGAGAGAAAGAGAGGAAAATAGAGAGAAAAGGTAAGGAATGGTAAAGGGTTGAAGGTATAAATGAGAGAGAGAGAGAGATAAAATGAGTTAAAGACACTTTAATGAAGTGAAAAAAAAAAAAAAAAGAAATGGGCAGCCATTAATCTCCGCGTGAATATAGCGAGGAGAGAGAGAGGGAATTTAGTTAGCTTTTGACTTAAAATGTAATGTGTAATTAATGTGTAACTGTAGCTTCTTGAAGAAGCATTAAAATAGGTTTATTTAATCAAATTAGGGCATTTCAAGGGGCAAAAAGCAGCAAAAAAAAGAATTCAAAATCTGCCATGAAGTGATGATATAATGAAGTATAGAAAGATGAAGTGAAAAAGAAATGTTGTGTGAAAGGTGTATTTAAAGGTATAGGTTTATAAGAGTATTTTCTTATTAAATAAAATAAAAATAAGAAAAATATAGAAATGTATTCCAAATATTTGTAGCAGATTTTTTATAATAAAAATAACATAATTAATTAATTTATTTATTTTTTTTAGTGTATTATTAAATAAGTTACTGGTATGACCAAAATACGCGAATATGGGCTATAAATAATATTTTTATAACCCGAAAAATTCTAAAAAAAATTTATGAAAATTAAAATATTTTTCAATTATTAATTTAATTTATTTTATTTTTAGAATTGGGTCTTAAACAGAAACTGATCCCGTAAAAACCCGAAACATACTAAATTTTGAAAAAACGGAAGTTTCTAGGATATATAAAATATTTATCTAAAAATATAAGGGTTTATAAGAAAAACAAAATTGTGTAATGAATAGTATAAAAAACTAATTAATTACCGGTGATAATGAAATATGAATAAAATCGCAAAATCAGATAATTCTAGTTATCGAAAAATTATAAAACTGATATTTTAGAAATCCTTATGAAAATACAAGTCTAACAGTATTAATGGTATATTTTTTATATCTTGAGTCCTGGGACATGCTTTTCAAAGTCTGTATTCGAACGGGTTCGAAATAGATCAAAAATTTACCAATCTGATATTTTTAAGCGACCTTATATTACTACAAGCTATTCTACACACTTAAACCATACCTTGACCGCTAGGGCTATGAGCACGAGATTGCCGGACTTAACTACTATGTTCCACTTGGGGTTTCCAGGTGATTTTCTGGTTTAGATCTTTGCCAATTTGGAAACTGATGTTTTATGTTTCTACAATATATTTAATTTGAGAAATTTATTTTAAATTTTATTTTTGTAAGTATTTAATATCTCTCAACGTTTTCGGAATTCTTGAATTAAGTTTTATTTTTGAAGGTTTATCGTTATTTACTTTTTAATAATTTGTTTTTGGGTTCTATATTATCCAATTTTACAATTCAGAGTTAAGTATGAAATTTATCGTACGTAGTGATTTTGAATTTGAAGATCGTTGAGTTCTTATTTTATTTTCAAGGAATCTCATTTTCTCAAGATTAAGAAATTTCTATATTCGTTCGTGATTGAGGACTAGTCGAAGTTTGGTTTTAATTTGGAGTCATTTTTAGAGTTTAACTTCGATGTTTATTTTGGAATTATTTACTGAAATTTTCCTGGGCTTACAAGTCCACTTGGGACAACCTCACACATAGATTATCAGGTTATTAGTGTTAATATCACACTCTGCGTAGTCTTTACTAACTGTAGTTAAACACAATCAACAAAACGATGTATTAAGCCATATATAATTAGATTGATTGAAATTCTAAACCTAAAACACATTTAACTAAAAATTTCTAAACCTACAAGCACATACATCAATCAAGGTAAGGTTGTACTTGAATCAAATTCAAGAAAATAGGACTCTAAATCACCAAAATCTCCTTTAAAATCAAACCTTATTTCACCAGAACTTGACAATATAAACATATAGATTTCAAAATAATATTTTCATTACATAATCCTAATTCAAACTCCATCTAAACCCTAATCTCAACAAAATAAAAAATTCACACCTTTTTCCTTTAATCAAAATATCAAAGTCCTCCAAAATAACAAATCTCTTCAAGATCTTCCTAAACCCTAGAATTTCATTCAATGATAGAAATTCAGAAATCAACATAACTCATAACCATAATATCATAAGGATTATGAATATATCAAACTTACCTAAATTTGATCATCAATCTTCCTTAAACACCAAATCTCCAATAGAATAGATTTCTCCAACAACTCTTACAAACACTAAAATTCCATTTCACATTATTCATGGTAAAGCCCTTAAAAATCATCAATTTATAATGACTAGATTAAAGATAAACAAAACTTACCTAATATTGATCTCAAAATCTCCTTTAATTAATGGAACCAAATCTCCAAACCCGATGAAGAGATTCTTCAATTCCACCATCAATTTCAAAAGAAAAAACCCTAAGAAAAACCAATATTCTATGAAATCTAAAGCAAAGATGAGGATTTAATTACCTGATCTAGCTTCAGAATCCCTTGGCAGTTAGGAACTCTTAGAGAAAAGATATCTAGGTTTTAAGGTTTTGTTTGAATAAGAAACAAAGGAGGAATAAGTAAAGGGTTCGTGTCTTTTCATCTTCCATCATGTGTCTGTCATGCGGTCAAAATATCTCTATATTTAGATTTTTATCCATATTAACCATATAATTTTATCTCATTGGACACTTTTATCCTTCTTTATCATTATTCATTTGTATATTATAGGTATTTTATCAAATAATTAAAATTTTTCATCCATTTTTTTATGTGTTACTACTTGATTTGGTATATAATAATTAATTAATAAAATAAAAATTTAAAATAGATTTAATTAAAAAATATATTTAATATAACAAAACAAAAGTTGCAAAAGAATTTGGTCCACCACATGTTTATTTATAATTTTTTTTTTTAAATAATTATGTGGATTACCGTTTTAGTAGATTAGATTTCTCCCTTAATCACTGACAACTTTCCTACCAATCCTATAGGCAAGTTTATCAAAATAAGTATATACACGTAGTTATATGATGATTGTTAAGGACTTGCTTGAGATAATACATGCTCCTTCAAATGGTGATATGTGTTTTCGTAGGGTTTTTATTTTGAATAGTTTTGTAGTGAAAACGTTTTTATTGATTGTAATAACGTTTTGTAGAGATACCACGTATTGATGCTCAAAACTTATTTTGATGTGGAGAGACTACTGTAAATGTTGGGAATATTAGATAGGGATGCAGCTGGATTGGGTTTTGAACAGATCTGTAAACCCCTAAATTTTCGGAATCGGTTTAGCACAAAACCCTAACCGGAAGTCAAACGAAACCCTAAAGGTCAACGAAACCCTAGTTTACCGTATCAATCTAAGTCCGGCATTGCCGTTTTCTTTGGCCCGGAAAACGAAGTTGGATTAAGAAGCTCAAATAGACCGTAATAACCATAGGTTTTATAAAAGTTTCAGTTTCGCGAAATTCGGGTGTCCTTCGAACCGATCGGACGCAGTTCTCGAAAAACGTGTCCGGAAGCCCGGACTAATAAAAATATTCCGAATATACCGTTAGACTCGTAAAAATATAAGTTTTCCAAAAATATAAATTTCATAATTTTTCGGTAAGTAAAAATAACAGATATAGCTATTATACGCGTATTTTCTTACTACCGGTACTTTAATTGTCATATCTATTTACATTACACTATTCATTACTATTCTACACTATTCTTTTATCTCTACTTTTTCTTACACCTATTCTTACACTCATAACCTATTATCTTAACTTTTTACCTTTCCCATAACTTTATATCACATCTATCTTACTTATTACATCTTTTATTTAACAAAATAAAAAATTAAATCACTCCCTCTCTCCTCTCAAAAGTGGCCGGCACATCTCTCTCTCTCTTCCCTCTCAATTTGTTTTAATTTACATTTATTTAAATCACACAAAAATTCCTCCTCAAAATCCTATAAATACCCCCTCATACCTTCACTTCTTTCACACCACTTCTATACTAAAATTACTCTCTCAAAATCTCTCTAGAATTTCTCTCCAAGAAGCTCTTCAAAGTTCTCTTTAGGCTCATCTCCTTTAGGTAAAAGTTCTTCAAGAAGTCTCCATGTTCATCTACTTAGTATGAGCTTAGTGTATGTTTTCTAAAACATGAAGGTTAAGAAAGAACATTAGATTCATACTTTGTTTTTGTTCATAATATCAATTTCTTTATGTTCCTTTATGTTCCTTATATTTCCTTTATGTTCTTCATATTTCTTTTATGTTCATAACTATCTACTATATCTAAATAACTATATTACATATCCTTTAGAGCATTAAGCTCATATCTTGCAATTTATTTACCTTTCATGCAATTTATTTACTTCAATGCAATTTATTTATTTCAAGTTGTTTATAAGACTAGTCTCTAGTCTTAGACTTGTCCTAATCAAGTCAAAACAAGTTTTTCTTCTTTCATTTTATTTCTTTATGGGACTAGTTTATTTCTTAGTCCCGGGAGCCTTGAAAAGCTAAGACTCCAATACTTGATTTTATTATTTATGCTTTATGTTACTTTGTTTATTATTATTCTCATAATCATGTTCATTTAGAATGTTGTCCAAAGTTTTGTTCTCTAAAAGATAATGAAATAAAAGAAGACTTTTTGTCACTTAGGAATAAGTTTATGTGAAACATAAAAATATAAGATAACAAATATAAACTCCTTCATTTTCAAGTTACAAAAAAGGAATTCACTATGAATTTAGAAATATTTTTACTTAAAAGCTAGTTAAATCTTTGTTACTTTACTTTGCTTTTTCAAAAGAAAATATTTTGTTGACAAAAATGGTTCTTTTCATAAAGAAAATAAGATGGATGACTTAGGAAATTTCTAAGTAAGACCTTTGCAAACTAAATAGGCAAAGAAAATTTATGGTCTGAAAAGAATAAAATTTTCACTTTTCAAAGTTACAAGAAAAAGTTAATAAGATTATAGAAATTAGTTTTTCTACAAAAGTCCTTAATGTTCCACTTTGTTTTTATAAGGAAATCAAATTTTCATGCAGGAGTAATTGTTTTTGGAAATGGGAGACATGAGAAAAAGAATGAGAAATATCAAGTAAAGATTTTTGCCAAAACAAGTAAACAAAGGAATTTACACAAGAAAATAAGGAAAGCATATTTTCTAGAAAAACTTCAAAAAAATATTATTAGTGTAACTTAGAAAGTAAAAAAATTTTATTTTCGAAAGTCACTTAGAAAAAGATAAATAAAACCAACTAAAACGTTTTTAGGAAATAAAGAAAACAAGGTATTTATTTCAAGGAATTCACGAAAACAATTTTCGAAAAGCTTCAACCGACATTGTTTTACCTAAGAAAAATAATTTGGACAACAAAACATTGAGCATGCTTAAGTATGAATTATATAGTTATAAAAAGAGAATTTCTCACCATATAAGATGACTAAGTATTTATCAAACAAATTTTGATTTCTTGAACCAAAGTTGTTTTTACTTGAAAATCCGTGGTGAATTTTGTCACCAGTTTTTCGGAGCCTATATGGCTTTGTTTGTGGGAAATAATTTTAGAAATGGGTAGATCTTTTCAAGTAGATAGAAATCGGTATATTATATGCGCGATTCCAAGTTAAAATGACCAAGTTATGGCCATTTTAAGTTGGAACATTCTTCCATACGAACTTTGACGTTCTTTGACATTGTTTTGTCAAAATTCAAGAAAATCTTCAAGAAAAACTCATTATGGGTATTTTCTTTGGTTAGGTGAACCCGAGGAAGGATTTCTTCACCCCGAGAACTATTACGGTTTAGTGGATTGTGTGAACGACTCATCCGCTTAGAGAAGTAGACGTCAATGGCATCGTGAGTTATTTCCCGTTATTTTCATACTCTTCATTGTGCTTGTAAAATTAGTTGCACTAGAATTTAAGAAAATAAAATGGAAGTGTATGATAATATGTTGAAAGAATACTAAGTATATCGAAATTCAACTTGTTTGTTAAAGTTGTATGTGAATTAGTATTTTGAAGTGTTTGAAATTGATTGATCACTTGAAGGAATTTAAACGTAATTAACTAGACCTTAACTAAAGAAATTATTCATGCACTCCATATGTTGAGTCACATTGCATTCATACTATACAATTGGTGGGACAAGTGTATAATAGTGGTGGTAGACAGAACCGGTATATCATGTAAGTGGCGAGTAGGAGCCGGTAAGAACTACAAAAGTGATGGCTAGTAGGAGCCTGCAATAAACTACAAGTTTTTGATGGCTAGTAGGAGCCTGTAATAAACTACAAGTTTTGATGGCTAGTAGGAGCCGGTAATAAATACAAGTTTTTGATGGCGTATAGGAGCGGTAAGATCTATAAAATTGTTTTTAAAAGTGGTGGCCGTAATTGGCCTGAATCCCCAACCCGAATGAAGGCGTAAATTCATTCAACATATGATTCCCGGAAAGTCATATGTTTGTATGCTCACGTGGTTGAACATTTCATATGTTTGAATAATAAACTTGATTGATAAATTTTTTCTTGAGTATGAATTTTGGGAATTACTCACTAAGCCTATTAGCTTATACCCCGATAGCTACCTTTTGCAGTTTCCGTACTTATGGCTAAGGCCACGTGGACCATGTGGGCAGGTAACCCTTTTTAAATATTAGAACTCTGGATAAAAGTACATCATAGTATTAGCATGCAAATATTTTTATAATAGCTTAGTAATTTAGGGAGTTATTCTAAGTTGCATAGTTTTGCTATGAACAAATATTCATTGTGAATCCTCTTTTTTAATATGTTTTTATATCTCCTTAAACTTCATTATTCCATATATGGTCCTCTAAAATTGTGAAAGTAAGCCTTACACTTAATATAAAAGCTTTGGAAATGACTAAGGTTGTCATACTTAAGCTTTAATATTGAGTGTGGCGGACTGTCACGTTTAGGGTCCCGTTGGGGCGTGAAAGATATATGATCTAAAACCCAAACATCACGCTATGGGGTTTACCCAACCTTATCTATAATCTTATAGAGTTTTGATGATATATCCAAACTCTCCTATTAAAGTTTTCTTAAAACCAAAACTCGGCTTATAACTTGGGATGTAATTGAGCGCCATTACAAGGTGTTCAACCGCTTGATCTAGTAAAATCCTATAGGATTGAACTATTAGTACTTTAGGGTCAGGTTTGGATATGTAATAAAAACTCTATATAGCTATAAGGTCAGGTTTAGATACTATAAAATAGCGATGGATATCCGGCTCGATACTAAATTAAAAAATAAAGTATATAAACATTTGTAAAAGTAAAACTAAACCAAAGAGCACAAACCTAACTCTACCCACAATATCACTCTTGCATCCTTCCTCACCATACAATACCGTAACCTCATATCCAGAAATTTTGATTTGAGGACATTGTGAGGAATGTTAGGAATCAAAGCCTCATTTGCTCATTCCATTTTCTAAAATTAAGACGTGTGAATCTTGAAGTACATGGAAAAAAACGAAGGATTTGTTGCCAACGACTCCATACTCAAGACTCCACAAGTAGTAGATTTTTTTTAAATTTATTTAAATAATACTAGGATAGGGCACTAAATCTTAGCAATTCAAGAGAAAATAGTTTGATGGGTTGCAATTTATAATGACGCAATTTTAGTTATGTTTAAGTGATTTAATTTGAGTTTATGACTTCAATTAAATAGCTTGTCGCCTTCGAGTGCATCAAATTTAGCTTTTCCAAACCATTTAACAAAAAAGCTTCTTGTTAACAATTTAATTAAGTTTTAAACTTTTCTTAATCTTAATGAATTGGTGCAATGTTCAAATTCAACTGAAAAATAGGATATGGCTCGAGTGACGAAAGAAGCCTTTAATAATTGCAATTTTTTTTAACTTAAAAGGAATTTATTGATAAATATTAACCATGATCGAGTACAAAATGAGAAGATCTATCATCAGTAAACTATTCTTAACATCTAAAAGATCAGCTTTAGGAGTTGGGAAGGGAGGTTATACCACCAATCCATAGGACACATCCCTTCCTAATCATGAAGCTACCCAATCACTACTAAGTTAGCTTTTCTATATAAAAGACAAAGATAACCTATTAGAAAGCAAATCCTAAGAGCTTTTGATTTTAGTTAGATAAGGTATAGAGGCCTAATATAGCTTCATTTTGTTGTCCAATAGGGTTGGATAATAGACAAACAATCAGTTTCAAATTCAACATAGGCCAAGTCCATATCTAAAATCAAATCAAGACCATAAGGATATAGCGTTACATTCGACTTTCCTTGGTTAGGCCATAACATCCCATCAAACCGCCGAGGATCACTTTCCTCACTTAATCTCATACCACAACATTATGGCCGCTCAATCACTTTCTTTTGTCTAAGAACCTTCAACGTTTATTACCCTCTTCATGAAGGGTTTCTTCCACCTCTCTTCTTACTTCTGTTTCGTATTCTCTTTAGTTTTCTAGCAAAACCACTTACTTCATTTAACATCGAGTGAGTGTAAACAAGAACTCTCTCCAATTCTATCCTCCTACTTCAAAGATCATCTTACAGCTTGTCTTCTTAGATGCACCATGACCCCACTAATTTTTGCTTCAAAGAAACAATTGACCTTCCACCATAGGATGATAATTGCTCAAACCAATCAAGGAAGGATCCAACCATTGCTTGTTGATGCAGATTCCTAAACACCTAAACCAGATCGAGTGGGTTCATTAGCAAAGAAGCAACGCATGCTCAATGGTTTCAATTTCTCACAAAAAGGGCACATCGGATCAAGTAGGTTTTTTCTTTCATAGATGTTCTGTAGTTAAGAGTATATTAGTTCCAACACGCCATAAGAAACGTTGGATATTGGGTAGGGTTTTTAAAAACCAAATTTTTTCCATCGCAACATAGATGTTCCTTTAGACGAAGAGGCATAACTTGATCAATCTGACTCTTGCTTTGCTTTCAGATGATGATATACTGATTTTACAGGGCAAGACCCATCTCGTGCATGTGGCCAGATTAGGGAATCTTCCTAGTGGATCTTTCCCAAAGGTATACTTCTAATGCTATCCACTTCCTTATTTGGCATGATTTGTTTGATTTTATCTATGTTCCAAACTTAATATCTTCGTCTATTAGATCCTTAACAAAAAGGATTTTAAAACCTCCCAACTCCTTACTCTTAGGAATAGCACCCGGAATAAAAGGAACCTATCAGTCTTTGAACATTTTTATCCTGCTACTTGAACTCACTTGTTAAATTCCTTCCTTAAAGAGTTGATCCTTCCCCTTTAGAATACTATTCCAAGCTTAGGACGGCCTACCTCCATGAGAAGCGTACCTAAAGTTTTTATCTGGGAAGTAAAGCCCTTTGAGAATTCTAACCCATAGATCTTTGGTATGACTTTCAATTCTTATGCCAATTTGGTTAGTAAGGCAATGTTGAACAAATGTAAATCTTTGAAAGCCAATCCTCCCTTTTCTTTAGCTACCGATAGCTTACCCCAATTCATCTAGTGAATTTTATCTCTTCATTTTTCTATCCTAAAAAAATTTTGCTATAAGCCATTCACTTCCTTACACCATTTTATAGGATAGCATAAAACAAGCCATTAAATATATAGGATTAGCTACTACTCTTGATTTAATGAGAATCTCTCTTTCCAGCTTCGGTTAAGATATATGTCTTCCACCCTTAAGCTTCTTCACAATTTTCTCTTGACAAAGGCCAACAGTTCATATTTTGATTGGCCCTAGAGCATAGGTAGCCCCAAGTACATGCCTGATTCGTCTGTAATAGGGATGCCCAGCCTTCTTCCAATGCTTTGTTTCATCTGATTGTCATTATTACTACTGAAAAAGACACTCGATTTCTCTAGAGTTACTCTTTAGCCTGAAGCATCACAGTATCTCCCAAAATTTCAACCAATTTCATCACTTCCTTCATCCTAGCTTCCATAAAGAAGAGAGGGTACTATTTCATTGGCATCATGAAAAGGCATTGTGCCTTAAGACAAAAGCTAGGCATTGATGTTACTTCCTCTGCTCCAAATCTAGACCTTCTCCTTCATCGTCACACATGTCTCCCACCAACGCCTATAAGAGAGTAGTAACCTACATTGTTGGAGATGGCTTAAGTGGATTGTCTCTCCGGGTGGTTCAATTGCATATGAAACTTGGGCATATGAAAAGTTATTCGTGGTTGGAGACACTCCAGGTATGCTACTAAACAATTGAAATCATCTCAAGAATAATAGCAAAATTTCATAAGTAACCTCATAAATTTGATTGAAGATGTATCTTGAACCTTTTTAAATCGTAGATATCACTTCTATTTGATAAATTAATAAAATAACCTCTTCAAGCTTTTAATATCAGTATAGATATCCTATATTTACCACCCTTAAAACCACAATCCTAGTTTTTTTTTTCAAAAAAAAAAAGAAAAAAAAAATACCTTTATGTTTTCATTTTATTAAAATTTAATGTGTTTTTCATAATTTCCGCAAAATATGTACACATTAAATAAATCATAATTTGCATTGCAATTATAAATGACATATGCTAAGTAAACCTAGGATCGTACTTGCCCAACTAAAGCCACCAAGTCATGGGTTTGAAATGGAGACCTTAAACAAGAATTGCCATGAGGTAGTTCCAAGATCTATCAAATCACAAGTCTAGATCTATGACTCATGACTTAGCAAATTCTTTTTTTTTTTTTTTTCATTTTAAGTTTGACTTGAAACTTTTACATAAAATTTTGATAAGAAAAACTTTAGAAAAAAAAAAGAAGTTAAACTTTTGGAAGAAATGTTAAACTCAATAACCTTATAGTATTGTAAATGTAGAGGCCTCATTTTTGCCCATTAAGACTTTAATTTATAATGAAAATGTGTTATATTAAGCTCACATATTACAATTTTTCAAAACAAAAAGAAAAAATACAAAATAAATAATAAAATAAATATATAATATATACACATATACATGATAATAAGTTCATGTAGAAAATATAAATACTATAATATTAAACAAAAAGTAATTTGGCTTAATATGATATAAATTTTAATTATAAATAAGTCTTGGATCCAATTAAATAACCTATAATGGGCTGACCTATTTAATTGGGCCCAAACATTAAGCCTTAAATATAATATGTTTGCAAGAAATATTGAGACACAAGCCAATAACTTGTATTGATTAGTCATTGTGTTGCAAATGGAAAGTCATGGGTTTGATTTTAAGCAAAGGCTAAAATTAGCCTTTTATTTTCATTTCATCCTACGTGTCACATGGCACGATTTAATTGGATGAGCTAACATCATGCTTACATCAACATCATCATAAACCTCTAGACACTAAGGATGCATACTTTCCATGTCTGTAAGATCATGATCATAGCCATTTTTTTATTGTTTTTTCTTCGTGATTTCACCGTTATTTATAATTAAAATCTATATTATAGTACACTTAGGTTACTACTGTAGTCTCGATTCATATTTTAAATTGGTCAAATTGAGCCACGAAATTTGGGGAAAATGGGATTTGTGCATGAAGCTCTATTAATAATCAATGGTAATTTAATCAAATTTTGACTAAGATTGAGCTACCTAGATGGATCAAACCATGTAATACACTCAAAACATTCAATTTTAACAATATGAAATCACGACAATTGGGTTAATTAAGATTTAAAACCCTAATTTTAATCAATTTGAAATTATGTGATTGATCCCATCCAAACTTGATTCGAGTTATGATTCTATAAATAGGAGCTCAAACAAGCCATATAGCATCAAGCAATTACACAATAAATACACAAAAAACTTCGGTCTAAAGTTTTTTGAGAAATTAGGTTTTAAAGTTAAAAGCTTCGATTTTAGGCTTTTAGGTTGATTCAAGTTGATTGGTAGTCATAGGAGAAGCTTCCACTTGATAAGTTTCAAATGACTCGAAGAAGTCAAAATCCACTCCAGCCAACATGCCACCGGCCACCGCTATAAGCACCTAGTACTGCCACATTCGTTCGCTTCTGTAGTAAAATGCCGCCATCAGGCCGTTCACCGAGCCTCAAAACCCCCGTCCAACTTTCCCCCTAGCTAAAACCACCATCTGAGCATTAATTTTCATCACCGTTGGCCACCTCCTTTCTTTCCTAGCCGTGACCCGTCCACGTCTGTGGTCCGACCCAACCGCATTCTAACCCCGCATCTAATTATTAACCCATGTAAGCTGTGATATTTGTTTCTTGTTTTATTTACTTAGTTATTTAATAATAATAAAAAGATAAAAATAATAATAATAAAAGTCATCAACATAAATAATGAAATAAAAAAGATTAAGAATATACATGATAACAAATAAATAATAAGTATACTAATATCTTTTTTTTCAGCCACTAAGTATACTATATCTTCGTTAAAGAAAAAAAAATAAAAAAAATAAAATAAAAATAAAATGTAATGGTAGGAATAATGAATAAATAAATAAAAAAGAAGCATAAAAAATAAAAAAGAAGAAAATTTTGTCATCTAGAAAAATTCCAATTTCCTTAAAATAAAACTGGTTGGTAATACTTAGGAAACATAAGAAATTTTCCATTTCAAAAATCAATTCAAAATTTAATAATATAAAGTGAAAAGAATTCAAAATTTTAAAAAGAACCAACCCACTAATGTTTTCATAAAAGAACTACGTTATATCTTATCCCAATTAACAAGTACATAGGCACTTATGCGGTAACTTAAAAATGACAAAAAATTTTCCTTTTACTCATATTGTAAATATCAATATGATTTGTATTACTTATAAAGATATTACTCTATAATAAAATGTAAATGATAGTTAAATTATTGTGTGAATTGTAACTATAGCTTGTAAATACTATACTTTGTAAATATCCTAAATGTTAACTAATTTTAGAGCATTGAAGGGATAAATTTTAATTAAAGAATTTAAAGTTGGTAACTATTTGGTTTTAATAGGATAGCCCTCGAATCCAAATCTCTAGTCTGTTAAGAATTGATTTTGAATCGATTTTTTTATAACAAACTAAGTGGCTAAGTTATGATCAATCAATCTATTGATTCTAACTTATAAATTTTTCCTGACTCTAGCTAGGTGATGACTCCAAAAGTTTTATAAAATTTTACAATTTCTTTTAATACTTAGTTGAGAGTTTGTATCAAATGAGTTAAGGTTTGATACAAAATGAATTAAAGGAAATTAAACTAGAAATGAAAAATTCAAGCTCGATAACTTGGCGATTCCAATAGGGATCACCAATTTATAAGAGGGCTAGCCACCTAAAAATTCTTAAGCTAAAGATTATTCATTTAATGCTCAATTTTATTATATTATTTATATAATGCTTAATTTGTAAATAGTATTACTAAATTTTTCCTTAAGTGGTGTAGATAAAAGAAATGTTATAAATAGCCCAAAAAGGTGCATGATACTTTTGAGGGAGAATTATTTGAAATGTGTGTAAGATATGGTTAGAGCCATGCTACATTAAGAGCTTAGGACAGGGGACCCTAGTAGGCATCGGATGATGTGGTAATCCATTGCTTGAGGTACAACTTAGCCCCTTACTTTATTTAACTTGACCAACGATTCATTAATCAAAGGATCTTTAGAACCAACCTAAGTATATTCATGATCATGGGTTGCCAAATAAATAATAATGGAGCATAACTTAAAAAAAGTTATGGCTTTATGTAAATAAATCTCTTTTAAAATCCTCCCCCTATAAATTATCCATCTCATTTTTTAATGAGGTCGTAACTCAATTAAGAATATTGAAATTGCCCCATTACTAGTTGGTTACCACTCCAATATTTGCATCCATGTGATTTTCATGTTTCTATGTATAGTATATAAGATAATTAGTTGGTGCCTATGTATTCACAATATTGGAATTAAATTCTCGTAGTTTGTCTAATTTTATAAAACTTTAGTGAATTAGATAGATTTTAATCTCCAAAAACTGTCAAATTTATGTTATCCACCAAATTGATTTATTTAAGAAAAACCCCATGATACCTAAATTTGAAGGTCCAAATTTTAAAAGTCTAAATGCAAATATAAAATTTTGAAAATGCTAATTAACTTTTTTTAGTCATGAAAATTTTGATAAGTGGTAAACCAAGTTTCATGAAACGTAGACGCTAGGTATGACTGATACAGAAGAAATAAAAACATGGCAAAATACGTGATGCCGTGATTCTAGATGATTAGTTCATAATAAGATATTATTAAAGCAAGCAATTGAATATTGATCATATATTAGGTTTGTTTGGATTATCTAATTTTTATATGTATTTTATCTATATTTTATCTACGTCTGTATCTTATATGTATCTAATCTATTTGGTCTATTTATGAGAAAAAATATATATTTTTCATTTCTAATATTTGTTTGAAAACGATGAAAATAAAATCAAAATGACTAGAAATAGATGAAACAAATAAACTCGTAACCTACAAAACAAGGTATGTTGTTCATTGGAAACATTCACAAATCAAATTCCAACAATTAACCTTGTATAGGATAAAACATTAATGATATATATCTTGATCCACTAGGTAACCATTTAAATAATACATTTATACATATTTATATATATAACATAATATAAATTTAATTAAAGTTGTACCACCTACAAAATAAATAAAAGTTGATAATTGAATAGGTTAATTTCTTTGTTGATACTTGAACTTTTTTGATATAATAATTTTGTATCTAAATAAAATTTTGGCCCACATTTTTAAATCTTTTACTTAGGGTACATTTAGCTAGAATCTAACAAAAAATCTTGCAATATATTGACATGGCAAGGAATATATGTTAAAAAACTAATTTTTAATTTCTCTCTCTCCTTCTCTCTCACTCTTTCTTTCTCTCTCTCATAACAATACCCCAAGCACTAACTTTGCCGAACCTGTTTGCCACAACCTCAATGACCATCAAGTTGCCACACCAACTAGCAACCATAACCACCAAGATTCCTCCGACTACAAATCGTCAAGCACAATCCACTAAATCCATTTCTAAACACCAACCAACCCACCACCCTTAGTGCCACCTCCTAACTCTACTCCATACATGCCACTAGCTACCACCACTTCCAATTCTTTCATTCTTGCATCAAAACCACACACCATAGTGATTAATTGAAACTCCAAAACACTAACTCTAGCCATGCATAGAACTTAACCCAAGACCACCACTAACCACATTACTACCATCTCTAAACCTTCATTGCCATGCCAATGAATCCTTAAACACCACCACCCAATTTAAACACAACACACACACCAACCAACACTAGCTACCATCGTCAAAACCACAAATAAAAACCGGATTAACCTTAGTAGTCCATCTCTGCTAGTTTCAACAACTCATCACCTCAAACACATCCACTAAACTGAAGATATGGCGATATGACATGTGTTAAACTTCTAGGTTAATATGGAGATACATCGTGTGTTTGGGTATGATAGTGAGGTGTGGTTCAGTAAGGGTGTCTAACTTGGTGCTCAACGATGTCCAAAGTCACGTCTAGTTTGGCTTGCAAGGTGGTTTCTGCTTTTGGTTAATGTCACTTAGTTGATGTAGATAGTGGTTTTCAGATTTGAGATGGTAGCTGTGTGATGTATATGTTCATATTGTATGGGTAATTGGTCCTTCTAAGCTATGTGTTGGTAGTTTGAGGTAGTTGAAGACGTCGGGCTTGGTTGAGTTATGTCATCGATGTAGTGATGGATTATGGTTGTTTTGAGTTAGAGGGAAAAAGGAAAGGCAGAGAGAAAGAAGAGAGAAGAAGGGGGTATAGACACCCAATTTCGCATTTGAAAGTGTTAAGTATATAATAAAAAAATTTATATTAAGCACAAATGCCAAATAGTAATTACACACACACACACACACAGAGAAAGAGAGAGATGAAAAGGATTTAAAAATAATAACAATAAATAAATAATTTGGGCTTATATAGTATAGATTTTAATTTATAAGCTTTAGACCCAATTAAATAGCCCACAATAGGCTAGACTATTTAATTGGACTTATTTTAAAGCCTTAAACTTATTTATGTGTAAGTAATTTGAGGCACAGGCTATACTTGTATGGATAAGTCTTTACACTAGAACAAAAATGTTAGGGGTTGAACCATGGAGGAGGCAAAATGCCTCATTCTTTTTCTCATGCATGTGCCACGTAGTACATACTGAATTGGACATGCTGACATCACGCATGACGTCAATGATCATTTTCTTCCTCGAGATGGCTAGATTTCATGTAGCTTCCATGTCCGAACCACCTCCTTTAGAACATTTATTAACCGCTTGTTCTTCATGATTTCACCAAATTAATGGTGAAAATCATGAAGCATATATGGAATACTATGTCTCAATTTATAGTTGAAGGCAATCAAATTTAAGGATGAAAATTAGGGAAAGTCAAGTTGCGAGATGAGCTCAATCCTTCTTCATGGTGCTTTTGACTGAATTTGAATGAATTGAATCTTCTAGAAGCATCTCATGGTCAAATAAAGTTGGAATATTTGTTTGAACGTGCCAAATATCATGGATTTAACATGAATCAAAGATCAATTATGAACTTTAATTTTCATGATTTTGGATCAAAGCTTTACTTCATTTCTATCTTGATTTGAGCTTGAAACTTATAAATAGGAGCTCATAAATCAACATTTCATCAAACAATCACAAAAAAATTCACCATCAAAGCTCATATTCAAGTGTATTAATGTTTTAGGGTTTTGAAAATTTGCTTCGAAATTCCTTATTTTCAAGGGATTCTTGAAGAAATTATGTGACAGGGAATTAGGTTAGGTTAGGGTCGACAAAGGAAAGGGACAAGACAGACAGAAGTGAAAAGAGTAAAGTAGTTGGAGAATAAGTAAGTAGAGTTGTGAGTGTCTGAGGCAACTGGATTGTAGTCATGGAGCAGCCTGGATGTTGGACCGATTCAGTTTCATTAGTAGGCTGTTATATTAATTAGCCTAAGATTATCTTGGTCGGGGGCTATCTTTTCCACCAATAGTATGGAGCTTCTTCCCTTACCAAATTCTTTTGTTCCTGTAGCAGCGTTGAGAGATTCCATCAATCCGCCAATATCGATCTCGTAGAAATAGGCCTTATGGCCACTTGTGTTATTTTTTTACTAGTTATTTTCATTCCCTAACAACATAATCTATAACCACCAACACATGGGATGGATGACGTGTATTGGTGGGCATAAATTTCTATATTTTTGTAACCAATTGGGAGGCTCTATATAGAATATGTACACAACATACAAATCACATGAAATAGATACATTATTTTGCTCCCAAATTCTGATATTCCAAGCTTGCATTCAAGCAATCTCGTAGACGAGATTACATCATGTTTGCTATTTTTCAATTTCCCTGTTTCATCTGGTATCAGAGCTTCTTCCTGGATAACTATGGAAACGAGAGAATCCAAAAAAATTGATGAAGCTATTCATGTAGCTGTTCGTGAGTACACGGAAGAGGCTATGAAGACCATCCAAGTAGCTGTCAAAGAACAAATCGAGGGGCTGAAATCGATGGTAGAGACTATGAAAAGAATGCAGACTGCCATGGATCAACATAGTCTTGCTATTGCTGAGCTTTGATCAGGCATGATGAGTGTTGAGGCTGATTCCGGGTCTAAAATGCCGCTCTCAAGTAAGTTACCTGCACAATTATCAAGAAGTAATTTAGGAAACACATCCACTGCGATTGCTGTCAATTCATTACAGACGAAAGTTTCTAAGGTAGATTTTCCTGTTTTTGATGGGAATGAGTTGAGAGAGCGGTTGCATAAGGCACAACACTATTTTGAGTTAGATAGGACTCCTGATGATTGGAAGGTCCAAGTAGCAGCTATGTACGGATCGGTTTGGTTCATTTCGGTTTTTCCACAAACCAAACCAAACCATAATTTACAGTTTGGTTTTCTTTTCCACCCTAAACCAAACTATTAAGTAATGGTTTGGTTCAGATTATAAATTTTTTAAACCATTAAATAATGGTTTGGTTCGGTTTGGATTATGGTTTAAATCAAAATTCTAACTAAAAATTTTTCTTGTTCTAGTTTTTTTATATTTGTGTAGATTCTTAAATATTTATATCATTTTACAAAGTTGATATTATAAACCATAACAAAATACTTTATAAATTCATCATACTTTTAATCTATAGTTATCTATAAAATCAATTATTCACCAATAAAATACTTTCACTAACTAATACATAGTAAGTCATAATTTATGATTTTTAATATAACCATCATATCAATTATCTATCAATAATTTAGCTAAAATAAAAAATCATCTATCAACAAAATTCATTAATGAATAAAATGACCAGTTGACAAAATATATTAAACAATTAATACATAATGAAAGTTTATAATTGAATAAATAAACTTCATATTATACAAAGTTAAAAGCTATTAAAAAAAAACAATAGTTCATCATCAACAAAAAATTACATATCATAAGCTTAAAATTTTTTTTAAAAAGAACAAGTTGATTTTAATCAATATTCACCAAATAATAAATATAAAATGAAATCATATAAATCTATAGTAAAATATTATTATATTTTTCTAAAATGATTTGGTTCGGTTTTATGGATTGATTTGGTTTACCTTTCAAATCAAACCATAAATTTACGGATTGGTTTGGATTTGAAAATTTTCAAACCAAACCATAAAAAAAAAAAAAAACATATTTTTGGTTTGGATTGGTTTGGTTATGGATTGGTTTGGTTCGGTCGGTTTTTTTGCTCACCCCTATTTGGAGGGGAAGGCACTTAAGTGGTATCATTCGTATATGCAGAGCTTAGGAGAGAATCGGGTAGTCACTTGGCTTGAGTTAGTAGAACAGATGCAGGCCAGACTCGGTGACAGGGTTTATGAGGATCCAATGCGGAGCTTAAGGAATTGACACAAGAAGGGACCCTACAAGACTATCTGGAGGAGTTTGAGAACCTCATTACTCAAGTTCAACTATCCAAAACCAATTGGTTAGCTGTTTCTTAAGCGGTTTATAACCCTCTATACAATACCCTATAAGAATGTTTCAACCCCACCCTTAGGCATGCTATTACCTTAGCCAAACTACAAGAAGCCAACCTCTTAGAAACCAAACAATACTTGAAAACCCAAAAGCCCACTTACTCATCCAGTTCATACCATTCCACCAGATTGTGACACAACCCAAAACCCTTACATACAAAAAAAAAAACACGAGCACTAGAAATGAAACTACATACCACACAAACCCACATAAATTCAGCAAAAATCAGAACACCACCAACCCTATCAGAACCTCAAACACTCAACCCAGACTTACCAAGAGACTAACTCCAGAGGAACTTAAGGAAAAGAGGCATAAAAAACAGTGTTTTTGGTGTGATGAGCCATTTGGTCCGGGTCATAGATGTAGGAAGAAACTTAACATGTTGTTAGTGGATGCCAGGGATGACAATGAACCAGACATTGAAGAACCACCTAAACCGATTGAAGTAGAGATAGAGTTGTCAAAACTTAGTCTAAATGCTATCCAAGATGGAAAACAGAACACTGGTGGAAGTATGAGGCTGTTGGGTAGATTTAAGAAGAGGAAACTGAGCATACTAATTAATACTGGGAGTTTGCTAAGTTTCATTGATGAAAGGTCAATCAGAGGACTGAAATGTGGTGTGACTGCTATAGAACCGCTAAGAGTAACATTAACTGATGGAGCTAAATTGTTTAGTATTGGGAAAATTAGCTCTTTTGTGTGGGAGATGCAAGGCCAGGAGTTTGAGACTGAGGTTTATGTACTACCTTTAGCTAGATATGAGATTATATTAGGTATACCTTGGTTAAGTTCACTAGGTACTATACATTGGAATTTCCAGCAGCTTACCATGCAATTTGAGTGGGCAGGGAAGCAATGTAAGCTCGATGGCAATTTAGAAACATTGAAGGTAACTGAGGCTAATGAACTTACCAAGATGTTGACACAAGAACCTACCTCCTTAGTCCAGTGTTAGATGATCAAGGCGATGGTTGTATAAGATGATGAATTGAGGACCCAACATCTACATCCTAAGCTTCAAGACCTTCTTGAAGACTTCTATGAGCTGTTTGAAGAGCCACATGGCCTACCACCACATAGGAAGCAAAATCACAGAATTCCACTACAAGAGAACCACAAGGTTGTTAACTTACGACCATATAGGTATGCAGCTGCACAGAAGACTGTTTTGGAAAAATGATCAAAGAAATGTTAGAAAGTGGGATCATACAACATAGTCACAACCCATTTGCTTCTCCCGTAGTCCTAGTAAAAAAGAAAGACAGCACTTGGAGAATGTGTGTCAACTATATAGACTTAAACAAACGAATTGTCAAGGATCGATTTTCTACTCCTATCATAGAGGATCTATTTGATGAATTGCATGGTGCCACTTGCTTTAGCAAGCTAGACTTGTGATCTGGGTATCATCAGATTCTAATTGATCCCCAAGATGTTTACAAAACGGCTTTTCAAACACACGAAGGGCATTATGAATTCTTGGTCATGCCCTTCGGGTTGACCAATGCTCCCTCCACCTTTCAGGGTCTTATGAATCAAATTTTTCAGCCTTATTTGAGAAAGTATGTCTTGGTATTCTTTGATGACATTTTGGTGTATGGTACCACAATGGAGGAGCATGTGAGCCATCTGAAGGTCATGTTTGAGGTTTTAAAGACGGAACATCTCTACTTAAAGAGATCTAAGTGTGTCATTGGAGCTCAAAGGGTTGAATACTTGAGGCATGTGATTTCTAGAGAGGGAGTAACTACTGATCCTAAAAAGATTGAAGCAATTGTCAAATGGGCAGCTCCTAAAACTCTAAGGCAATTGAGAGGATTCTTGGGTCTAACGGGTTACTATAGGCGTTTCATCAAGGGATATGGTGTCATTGCTCGAACACTCACTCAATTGCTAAAGAAAGACAACTTTGGATGGAATGATGAATCTCAAAATGCTTTTGAAAAATTAAAAACAGCATTGGTGAGTTCCTCAGTATTGAGACTACCTGATTATAGCAAAGAATTTGAGCTGGAGACAGATGCTAGTGGCGAAGGAATAGGAGCAGTCCTAATGCAAGATCACCATCCTATTGCTTATCTTGGTAAGACATTGAATAGTAGACAACAAGCTTATTCAGTGTATGAAAAAGAATTACTTGCTCTAGTGTTGGCTGTAGAAAGGGGAGACACTATTTAATGGGGTGCCATTTTGTTATTAAAACTGACATTAGAGCTTAAAAATATCTATTGGAGCAAAGATTGGTCACTACTAGTCAACATAAATGGTTAACCAATCTCTTAGGGATGGACTATGAAATTCGTTACAAGAGTGGGAAAACAAATCAAGCAGCTGATGCCTTATCAAGGCAAAGGAAGATAGGGTTAACTCCATCATTACTATGGTACTACTCCATGGTTGATTGCTGAAGTAGAACAAAGTTGGGTGTTGCCAGGGGGATATAACCACATAATTGAAGAATTGAGAGGGGCAAAGAGCACAAAATTTCATTGGAACAAGGGGTGTTTAAGAGAAAGGGAAGGTGTGTGGTTGGGCCTTCACTAGAGTTGAGGAAGAAGTTACTAAACATGTATCATGATGGTGTCTTAGTGGGCATTTGGAGCTTATGTGACCTATAGGAAGCTTAATGCCATCTTTTATTAGCCAAAGCTTGAGAAGGATGTAAGGTAGTATGTTAGGGAATATGAGGTGTGTCAACGCAATAAATATGAGAACATGGCGAAACCAGGATTGCTGCAACCCCTTTCCTATACCGAATTCTTGCTGGATAGAGGTCAGTATAGACTTCATAGAGGGTCAACCCAAGTCTTGCGGGAAGGAAGTGGTTATGGTGGTTGTTGACAAGCTGAGTAAATATGCCCACTTCATTGCATTGGGTCATCCTTACTCAGCCCATCAGGTGGCTCTGTTATTCCTAGACTATGTGTATAAATTACATGGGATGCCAGAAGGAATTGTCAATGATAGAGACCCAGTATTCATAAGCCAATTCTGGCAAGATTTCTTCAGGTTATAAGGAGTTGATTTGAAATTATCCACAACCTACCATCCTCAATTGGATGGTCAGACAGAAATTATCAACAAATGTTTGGAGACATATCAAAGGTATATGATAGGTGAACAACCGAAGAAGTGGGTGCAATACCTAACACTAGCCGAACGGTGTACAACATCAACTTTCATACCAGTATTAACAAGACGCCGTTTGAGGTTCTATACGGTTACCCCCCACTAGTACATCTACCCTACATACCAAGAGATTCCAGGAATGCTACTATGGACTCTATGATGACTACTAGAGAGGAAGCCACTAAACTATTGAAGTTTCATCTAGCTGGGGCACAAAACAGAATGAAACAGCAAGCTGACAAAAAGAGGAGTGACCGACAGTTTGAAATTGGTAACCTAATGCGACTGAAATTGCAGCCATATAAACAAAAGAGTTTAAGAAAAGCTCACCAACACAATATGATGGCTCGATATTATGGACCCTACAAGGTGTTGGACCGAGTCAGCATGGACGCGTATCGCCTGTATCTACCACCCGATGCTCCGATCCACTCGACCTTTCATGTCTCGTAGTTGAATCCATTCCACGGATAGAAGAAAATGTTGGTCTCTATACCTAAAATAGAAGAAGAAGAAGTGTTAGAACCACTCACTATACTGGAGCGATGAATGACTAGAAGGGGAAACCATGTAGATTCGATGGTCTTATCTTGTGGAAGAACAAGCCACCGTCGGAAGCCACCTAGGAGTTCTTGAACGATTTGAGGTTGAGATTTCCCTATGCTCCCTTGTGGATAAGTGAGGCGTTAGATGGAGGGAATGTGATATGGAATTAAGGTTAGGGTTCAACAAAGGAAAGGGACAAGATAGGACAGAAGTGAAAAGAGTAAAGTAGTTAGAGAATAAGTGAAGTGGAGTTGTGAGCGTCAGAGGCAGCTGGATTGTGGTCATGGAGGGTTGGATGTTGGACTGATTTAGTTTTATTAGTGGGCTGTTATATTAATTAGCCTAAGATAGAAATAGGCCTTAGGGCTACATGTGTTATTTTTTTTACTTGTTATTTTCATTCCCTAACAACAGAATCTGTAACCACCAGCACATGGGAGGGATGACGTGTATGGTTGGCATAGATTTCTATATCTTGTAACTAATTGGAGGCTCTATATAGAATATGTACACAACATACAAATGACATGAAATAGATACATCATTCTGCTCCCAAATTCTAATATTCTAAGCTTGCATTCTGTTATGACACGAAGTCACAGGACTCGAAAGCTACCAATACATTTACAAGATTATATCATGAAATAAAAAAAACAGATGTATTCTGTTTTAAATAGCATAGCAATAACAGTTGTATTAGTGAAATATCTAGCATGTTTGTTTTCATGTAACATATTAGAAAGTTAACAGCTAAGCAACATGTGTAGTAGCTGTTTTTGTAACCGTAGAACAGATAGCAAACATAGCTGGCAAAGAGTTGTAAAAACAAACTGTAAGGATCTCGTAGAACATATAAAAACAGAAAATAGAACAGAGCAGGGATAAGCTTTTTACCCAACATAGATTTGAGTAAGGAGCCTATTGGAAGCTCGAATTCCAGATTCTTTCCAACACCTTGACATCTCACAAAAGATCATAACAACAGTAGTATTAGAAGAGAAATACACACAGATCTGAGCCATGAACATTCTAAAACATTGGAAAAATTTTAGCCCTAATTCTTACTTGAAAAAAGAATTTCAAAGAAGACAAGAGAAAGAAACATACCTCGAGAGTGTCGGAAGTGAGAGAGTGTGAGAGAACTTAGGGTTTTCTTTTAACTTTCACACGTGAGAGTTTAGTGCCCGTGTGGTGTCTATCACATTCAAGCAATCTCACAGACGAGATTACATCACGTTTGCTATTTTTCGATTTCCCTGTTTCAAATAAAAAGGTTGAGGAAGACTCAAGGTGCCGAAAGCTATCAATTGGTAGCTCCAGAAGATCTTAAACCCACCAGAAGTAGCTTCGACTACGATCTACCGCTGACTGTCACTTTTGTGGGTAGAAACGCTACTCCACGGCCATCTTCAATTGAAACGAATGCTATTAGTGTCCATAGTGACCCTTTTAGTCTATCCGACATCTTTATCGGCCGAAATCACCCATATAACCGCCAGTTTACATTGCGTCAACCGCCTTTCTCAGTGTTGATCCAGCCATTTAAATCCGACCCGATATTTCCGCCTAAATCTAACTCTGACCCGCGAACGCATTTTGAATCCATCCAGGTAGGTTTAAATTCTTCTCTATATTTTTTATTAAATAATTTAGATAGAAAAATAAATAAATAATAATAACTAAAAATGGTCTGATTTTGTAAATAATAAGTATTTAGAAAATTAATCAAAAAAATTGAGACCACTGGTTTTATGAATATGTATGAACTTACTAGAAATTTATCACTTGGAAAAATCATATTTTTCTTAAGAATAAAATTAAATTGATAGTTCATAGGTTTTTACACTAATAAATCAAGTTTAAAATTGAAGATTTAAGAAACTTAAATTGTAAAGGGTTCAAAAAGGTAAAATCAAACAGCAAACTAAATTTTTCTCAAAAGAGCTACGTATCTTTTGATCTGGATTAACAAGTAAGTAGGTACCTCCATAGCGACATAAAATCTAAAAATTGTTTTGTTCCATCATATGCTTTATAAATATAAAATAATTTTTTATTCCATGGTATGTCCTAAAAATATGAAACCGACCCATTCTTTTTTGTAAATATAAAATTTTTATGATATGTAAATATCATATAGATATTTTTTAGCATAAAAATAAAATAAACTTCTAATTTAATAACTTTAAGTGGAAACCTTTATTTTTAATAAGATAACCCTCATACCTAGAATTTTCTAGTATGAAACTGATTCTAAAATTAGTTTTAAATGCAAACCTATTACCAAATTAGAACCAACCAACCCATTGGCTTTAGCTTATAAATTTTTCCTAACTATGTCAAGTGATGACTCTTTTAAAAAATTTAGCATTTCTTTTAGTTCTTAATCGAGAGTTCATATTAAATAGGTTAAGGTATGATACAAATCAATTGAAACATATAGGACTTGAAATGCAAAAATCAAGGCTAAACAACTTGGCGACTCCACTGGGAATGCTTATTTTTTTTAAGAGGGCTAGACATTTAAAATTCTTAAATTTAAAGTTATTTTTTGTGCTCATGTTTTTTGTAAGGACTTATAAATACAAAAATGTGTTCTAGATGTAGTCAGAACTAGGTCACTTTAGAAGCCTAGGACAGGGGGCCCAGTAAGTCTCGGGTGTTATGGTTAACTCAGTCATGAGACACGAATTAGCCCTCTACTCCGTTAACATGACCTATGATCCGTTAATTAGGGGACCCTTAGAACCACTAAGTCAGCATTCACTGAGTGGGTGATGATTAAGTGTTATGGCACTTCTTAAAAGGGATTTTTGAAAATCAAATTAAATATTGAAATTATTCAAGAGTCCACAATTTCCTTGTAAATATTTTTTATACAAAACAACAATAGGAAAAAAAATGTAAATAAAAAAAGAGATTTTTCCTTTTTTTTTGTAATTTTTTTAATTTGTATAGATTCCCTTGTAATCATCTTACTTGTAATTTGTAGATTTAAGAAATGGCAAACAGCCATTCATATGGTATTTGGTCTAGACTTCCCCTAAGATTCTAGTTCACGAAGCACCGAATCCCAAACCAATGTTGAAACAGCAGTTGCAAGCTTTCAAACCCGATTAGCAAGAAATTGACTAAGACCGATTCTATCTTCCCCGAAAGTTAAGGTCAACATTTTCCCTTTTGGGGCCTTGACCTACCATTGGAAGCCTCAGAAGCTGCATTATGCTTTAGAGAACACACATTGAGCCCTAAATTGAGGAGTATACCAAGCTCCTTATAAATTCCCTAACATTCAAAGGAATATACTACACAAAACTCAAAAGGGGTGCAGTTAACCTATTTGGTAGCTTTCAAGGGGTGAAAAGGACTAAAGTGATCAAAGCGCTTTCAGATTGCAACACCACTTCAACTAAGTTAACTCATTTGATATCAACTAAGTTAACTCATTTGATAAACTGGTTTAGATCACCAAATAATTAAAATGAGAAGAGAACCACCTTTTATAAAGATGCAGAATCTTGGGAGCAAAACCATATTAATGCATCCTTGGTGGTAGCATTCGACACTATTCTATTCCTAAATGGGATCTTACTTATTCAATGTCAAGTTTGGAATTGGTAGATAAATTCTTAGAAGTAAAATAGTACATCTTAGATTTACTAGCCAAGCAAAATCAATTTCTAAACCATTTGAAGACCCGAGGCTATAGGACATTCAAAGCCAGTGTAGCCCTTTTGACAGTATGGTTTACAAGCCACATTTCAGATTTTAGAGTTCATCTGAACTGAGCTCCTTACACTAATAACAACTATGATCTCATAGGGTGCTTTGTTGACTAGATCCATATTCAACATTTTGAAACTATAGATTGGTGTGTAGTCAAATGGTTCCAATGCCCTGCTGTCAAACCCTCACTAGAAGAAGTTACTTTGGACTTCCAAGACCTGGATATGTTCTTAGAAATAAAACAAGAAAAACTCAAGGTAATATGGGCTAAATGGTATAATAGAGAAATCAAGAGGATTTATGAAGCAGAGTCCTCCAATCCTAAAATTAGAAGACATCAAGCCTCCAAAGAATACACATTAACCAAATGAGGAAGCAAATGGGTTATAGTTTGAGATTCCATATGTGGCAAGCCTGATATCACCTAATCTAATCCTAGATATGAAGGCTTACATAGAGATTACTCAAGCCTGCATGGAAAACCAATTCCAAAGTATGAAGAGGAGAGAGAGATAGATGCAAGAAAAAATGGAATATGTTATGCGGAAGGCCCAAGCTTTAGAAGTTGAGTTAAAAAGCTGATAGGAATCATGGGTCGTCTGGACCTATAACCCAAGCTAGAGCTAAAGGGTTGATGAACTCGGTTCATAGGATTCTAACAAATAATCAGAATAACGAAGAAATAGGCTTATTTAATGGGATTGAATTGCATTTTGGAGTGCAATTAGAGTTTACATGTGGGCGGGCTAAAACAAATGTTGGTCATGCCTAAACTGTGAGTGATCAAGGACTAAATTCTTATGGTCGCCGGTAAAATGGTAGTCATGGGTCAAATTGACTCCTCGACATTGACCCACAAAACTGTTAATTCTTGTACCTGATAGAATATGATGATGACATCTAATGAAATTAAGAACATTTGGTGCGAAGAAGATGGAACAATATATTTTCCTATTATATTAGTGGATAGACTTAAATCTTTCCTTTAGTATTTGTTTCCTGTTTTATTGTCTTTAAGGACAATACATTTCCCTAATTAGTCTTTTAGACTTCTTTCCTATTTTACCTATCTAAAATATTATAAATAAGCCTACAGCATATAAGAAGAGACAATTGAGTTTTGATGAATTGAGACTTGTCTTTGAGACGAATTATTCTTAAATAAGAATTCTTTGAGTATTTCTTTTCAAGATCTTTCTTTTTTGTTTCTTGGCATCGTGAATCATATTGATAGACTAGGGCAACTAGTTCGATTTAGTCTTTGGTGCATTATATCCAAGGATTAATTCATTCATATCTTTAATTTCTTGTTTCATAAACCATAAAACCCAAATATTAAGCACTAGATCCACCATTAATTAGGATCCTCCATCTATATCATCTTGGTATCAAAGCTTAGGGTTGCAGATTGCGACTTGGGGCTTTGATAGTAAATTTTATTGTGCAGTAAGTTTTGTTGCTTATATTGCAAGTTTGAATTTTTGCAAGGATGTCTTGAAAAATCAAGGTTAAGAATGGAGATGGTAATTCCTCTAAGGGGGAAGAAACCATTAATATGGGTAACTTCATGGAATTCATGAAGGAGATGATGCAGAGAATGATGCAATAGCAGGAAGAAAGCCTAAGAAGAATGGAACAATAGTAATGGGAAGTAAAGAAGCTATGGGAAGTTGGTTTCATCGGAGTACTGACTATCCTAAATGGGTAATCAATATAGTACTTGTCTTTAATAAAAAAAGGAAGGTTCAAGTATGTGTGGACTTTTGTAACTTGAATCAAGATACCCCAAATGATAACTTCTCTTTGCCTAACATAGATGTTTTGGTAGAATAATACAATTGGAAACCCCCTCTTCTCATTCATGGATGGCTTTTCAGGATATAATCAAATCAAGATGGTAGAAGATGATAAAACCAAGAGAACATTTATCACAACCTAAAGCACTTTTTTTTTTCTAAGGTCATGCGATTTGGTCTCAAAAATGTTAGGGAACATATCAAAGGGCAATGGTGGCAATATTGCATGACATGATGCATAAAGAAGTTGAGGCGTATGTAGATGACATGACTGCTAAATCAAAAGAAGGAGAAGATCATGTAACAGTCTTAAGGAAGCTTTTTTACCAGGATATGGAAGTTCAAGTTGAAATTTAATCAAGAAAAATGTACATCCGAGGTAACCTTAAGCAAACTATTGGGGTTTTTTATTAGCCAACGGGGTGTAGAAGTTGATCCAAACAAGGTTAAAGCTATACTTGAGCTACCTCCTCCAAGGACCCTCAAGGAAGTTATGGGCATTTTTGTAATGCCTGGTTTTTTTCCATAACATGAGTTAAAATTTTAATAGAATTAAAAATCTAGATCTGATTTTATATCTTAAAATAATAAATGTTTTGGTATTATATTAATTAGTATCCCATAGATGCTCTAAGGTATAGTTGTTTTATATGCATTAAGGGTTTTTGAAATTTCATTTCCTATATTTAAATCTTTTCCAAAAGTATCAGAAATTTATTTGCAATCTATCTACCATAAGTTTTGAAGCATGGACCTACTGTCCTTTCTTTTACTAAGGTTTCTTTCATTAAATGTTGAAATGATAACTCCTAGTTACGCCATGCTTATTTTCTTTTACGTAAAAGAAAAGTAATAAGAGATTTGAAGGTTTACACTAATTAGATGTTGTTGTTTTTAGAAAATAAACATGACATTTTTGAAATCTACTTTTCTAACATACTCTCTTTTACCCACAAAAAATCTTTTCTTTCAAACCTTTGTATTCTTAGCTTGAAAAACCCCAAGATCGTTGTGGAGCCTGGATTTTTTAATTTTCGTTTTTATTTCTTTTAAATTGATTTATACCAAACCTTAACCCATTTGATACAAACTCTTGACTAGAAATTAAAAAATAATAATTTTCGAAAATGTTTTGGAGTTGCCACCCAACTATAGTTGGGAAAACAAATATAAGTTAAGACCAATAGATTGGTTGATCTTCAACTTAGCTACTGATCTGTAATTTAAAAAAAAAAAACTAAAGTTTTATATATCCGGGGGCAATCCTAATAAAACCTAAATGGTGAACACTTAAAATTCTTAAACTAAAATCTATTCCTTTTTAATGCTAAAAAAAATTATCAAATTTACAAACCATAGCATTTACAATTCTATTGACAAATCTGGGAAAAAATCATTTCGTATTTACAACTAACTAATTATTTCAATATTTACAAAAGAATATGATGAAACAAAAAAATAATTTTTTTCAAATTTTATGTTGCCTTAGAGGTGGCTAACCTACTAATCGGGATCAGATAATATGCAGTTCTTTTTTTATAAAACTTTAATATGTTGATTTCTTTTAGTTTTTGAACTCTTTCCACTTAAATTCCTTAAATTTTATTTCTTTGGAAAAATTGATTTTTAGGAGTTATAGATTCTATAAGCTATCAATTTCAATTTTTAATTGCAAAAGTAGAATTTTTTGTGTGTCAAAACTCTTCATTTCTATTTACTATTCTCTTATTTTTCTTTTATTTTATTTATTTACTTATATTATTCTAACATGCATACCAATTATTTATAAAATCATGCATACCAATTATTTATAAAATCATTTATTCTAATTATTCATTGTTTCCTTCATATTCTTTTTTTTTTTTTTCGCTTTTTAAATTATTTTTCTTTCGTTTTCTGTTTTTCATATTTTCCTTTTTTTTTTAATTACTATTAATTATTAAACTAAAAGCAAGGATAGGAGACTTACCTGGACGTGGATGACCTACAAGCATCGAATGAGACAGGCATGAATGTGGGTCTACATTTGGATCGCACTTTGGATCATGGAGAAGCAAAGAGATCACCGACCAATGGCGTCTGGAAATTAATCGTCCTACAACGTCATTCAAGCAGATAGGAATGTCGACCTTATTTAAATTGATGGTACCGGACACTCTAGCGGTGTTTGTTTTGTCCAAAAAAAAAAAACCTAAGGAGTTTTAAATGGTTAACTATGGTCTGGCCGTGTGGTGTGTCACACTCCAAAAGGTATCCTAAACGCTATAGTCTATCATACTCAATATTAAAGCTTAAGTATGACAACCTTAGTCTTTTCATAAGCTTCAATGCTGTAAACCCTTAATTTTTAGGATAATTTCAAGCTTAAATCTTAAACCGGAAAGTCAACTAGAAATTCTAAGTCAACAAATCCTCAGGAAACCCTAGTAATTTAGATCTGGCAATCCCATGCTCTTGCACCAAGAAGTTGAAATATGAGTGAAGAGTATAGAAAGTTTGTAGTAATATTAGGATGCTTAAAAATATCATATTGGAAAATTTTTAGCCTATTTCGAACCTGATCGAATACAGATTTTAAAAAGCGTGTCCTGAGGCTCAGGATACCAAAAATACATTATTGGTACTGTTAGACTCGTAATTTCATAAGATTTCCAAATATATCAGTTATATAATATTTCAGTAACAAGAAATATCTAATATAGCGATTTTACTCATATTTTCTTTACTACCGGTAATTAAGTTGTCTTCATATTATTCATAGTACAATACTACACTATTCTACACTATTCATTATCTCTACTTTATTACTATTCATTCTTACAAACTACCATACTTTCTTCTATTTACTTTTTTTTAATTCTCATACACATCTACACATATCTACTTTACATATTAATACTTTAAATTACACAAAATAAAAATAAAATAAGCCATTCCCCCCCCCCCCCCCCCCCCCCCCCCCCTTTTTTTTTTTAATAATATCAATTTCATTTACTTTTATTTAATTCTCTCAAAAATTCACTCCCATTTTTCTATAAATACTCCCCATCTCTTATACTCTTTACACCACTTTTTAACCTAAAATTACTATGCCAAAATTTCTACTCACAAACACTTCTTAAAATTCTCTGCAAGTCTTCTCTACCATCTTCTCTTCTACTACACAAAAACCATCTCTTTATACATACTCTACATACTACTAGTCAAAACACCATAAACACAAAAAAGACTTTCTTTATCCTCTTTTCTACAACTTTTCCCTAGGTAATAAAACCTTTCTCTTAAGAATCTACCACGTCATTAGACTTATATGGCCATAGTGTATGTTCCTTAAGTTGAAAAACTAAAGAAACAACATTATGATCATCTTTGGTTCTTATTCATGGAAATGTCATTATGCTCATACTAATATTATGCTATAAATATCTTGCTATATATATCTTGTTACATATATAGCCATATTATTACTATACTTGCTCTTATATTGTTGCTTTTTAATATCTACATTTATGCACTTTTTCTTTCTTTCTTTTTCTTTTGGGATGCAAACTTTTCCATATCTCGGGAGGTTAGTTCTCCCAATACTTGACCTACTTTATGTTATACATATATTTTGCTTCATCTCTTCTTATTATCTATTTATGCTCATAAACATAAATGATTCATGGACAAAATGTTATAATGCCTAAACAAGACTAGGTTCTTAACCAAAAACTTTGATCTTAAGAAAATGGCTAGATCTAGAAGTTTAACAAAGAAAGTTTTGAAAAACTTAGAGATAAGATTATGATCTTGATCTCAAAAAAGACACAAATGGTTTTTCTAAAATAAAATGGATCTAGAAGACATCTAGGAAATATTTAAGAGATTAATGATTAAAACAAGTTAGTATATGAAAGATGATATTTTTTTTACTCCAAGAGTAAAATAATTTAATGAACATAGAGGAATAATCTTTTAAGAAATCATGGTTTACTTAGAAATTTTCCAAAAACCAAGCTTGGAAAATTAATGTCTTGCAAACTCCATAAAACATTGCTTGAATACATAATGAAATAGATTGATCATCAACCCATGAATCATGCATGATATTGAGTTATATATGTATATAAAAGAGTTTTTCAAGATATATTGATAGCTAAATATCTATCAAAGCTTTTGGATGATGTTTGATGTGAATCTAGAAATTGATATGTGGGATAAGAATTTCGTGTAACATTCTGTACCATACCATTCATGACCTAAATGACCTTATATGATGAAAATAACTTTAGAAATGGATATCTCTCGTTGAATAGGTACAAATCGGTATATAATATGCGAAATTCCGAGTTAAAATGACTAATTTATGGCCATTTTAAGTTGCAATTTCTTCCTAGGCGAAATCTGATGAACTTGTTAGAATAGAATTTATAAGTTTCATTTGAACTTTATAGAAATATTCATTGGAGGTATTTGTTTTGTTAGGTGACTTGGGGGATGGATTAGGCCTTCCCGAGGATTATTACAATTAGGAGGAATTTCGCGCGATGGCAAAGTGAGTTCACTTGCTTCAAATTACATACTTATAATTTTCCTTGTTATGATAGTGGCATTAGAATTAGGATAAGATAAAATTGGAATATGTAGGTGAATTCTACTTGTTTGAATTGATGATAAGAATATCGAAATGGGAATTGCTATAAAATATTTGTGTGATTTGGTATATAATTGAAGTGTTTGAAATTTCTATGATCGCCTATAATTCACTTAACTAATATGCCTTGATTATATAACTTAATTGTCCATGCATAATATATACTGAGTCATATTACAATCGTTGTTATACCTTTGTGGGAAAAAGGCATGATCGCTAGATAACGGGTGGGCCTGAAAACTTGGCTATCGGCGTGGGGTCGCCTAAATTAAAATGGAAGTAGAGTAGGCACTTGAATCAACTACATAATGAATGAGTGGGTAGGCACCTGAAACAACCACTTAATAAATGAGAGAAAAATTGGAATCTATGGCCGTATGGGCCTGAAACACCTAACCCAGAATGGATGGCGTAAATCCATTCAACATAGGACTCTCGGAAAGTCTCATGTATTGTATGCTCATGTGCTTATGCATTACATATGATTGTTTAATATAACTTGTTTGCCTTATTTTTAGATTGAGTATTTAATTTTGGAAGTGAAGCTCACTAAGCCGATAAGCTTATATCTTTTACAATTTCCTATTGTAGTAAGATCATCTATGGCTATCCTCAAGGGGACTTTTCACTCGGTTACAGCTTTTAGAATTTAAGGAACTTTTTGGAGAAGTCGGGACCTAGATGTAAGGCATGGACTTCTAGTTAAATCTCTTTAGTTATATGTATACCTTATTGTAAGGGACTTTTGAAGACCCTAATGACTCTTATTATTTTGACGGGGGTATGTCTCTTAGACCTTTGTAATAGATTAATCTTTATCATAACTGTTTTGATTTATATTCTTATTACTATGTATATCTTCTTAAGCTATTTCGATTCAAAGTAAGGTTCTCTTCATGGTGAAAGTAAGCCTTACACCCGGTGTCTAAACTCATGGGATGATTAAGGTTGTCATACTTGAGTTTAAATATCGAGTACTGTCGCATTTAAGGTATCCTTTAGGGTGTGATAGATACCAGGTGTAAGGCGTATGTTCATGATCATAGTAGACTGACTTTGAAACAAGTTGTTTAAGAAGATATTTACGTAGCAATTTAAGAATGGAAATCATAACATAATAACTAAAATAAAGGAAATATATAAAGGTCTTACAATTCATCAAAGGGGCATTCCCTCACAAAAGATATAGTTTATCATGATCTAATGAAGCCTAATGAAAATAATTACATGAAGATTTACTTAAAAGTCTAAGTCTACATCTAGTCTTTAACTTCTTTCAAAAACTCCTTAAGCCAAAAAGGTAATACCTGTGAGAAATATCCCTAGGGCTTCCACCATAAATGGGGAAACTGCAAAAGGTATCTATAAGGGGATAAGCTTCTTGCTTAGTGAGAATTAAATCCATGAGTAAAGTACTCAACAATCAATAATCAATCAAGTTATTTAATAAGCCGTATGAGATGCAATCAATCACGTGAGGAAACAATACATACGATTTTTCGAGAATCATATGCTTGAATGGATTTATCCATTCATTCAGTGGTTAGGTGTTCCGAGCAACGAAGCCATTGTTCGTAAATGATATTTTTGTAGTTTTGTACAGATTCCTACTAATCGCTAAAATGTAGTTGATTCACGTTCCCACTCACCATTTAATTACAGACAATCAAAGTCATAGATTATGATTTCAAGCCCTCGACCTCATTACTATGCCCTTGTCCCACCATGGGTATAGCAATAAATGTAAGGTGACTCACTACATGTCATGCATGAATCATTCAATTTATGTAGTCATGGCATAGTATTAGTCGTTTTATAACTGACCATAGAATTTGCAGACAATCAATATTAAACTAAATCATACAATGATTAGTTAACAACTCTCACTGCGATATACCTATCATGATTTCAACCATGTAAGTAAAACACATGCACTTTCATATTTTATCTTTTCCTAAAATCTAGTGTCACTAAACTACAAGTAAATACATAAGTACAATTGTGAAAATTTAAACTCGCTCGGCCATATCAGCAGAAGCTCATCAGTTGAAATAGTCTTCCGGGTATCGTAGCTCAAACTTCGCATCACCTATATAAAAGAAATACCAAAAATGAGTATTTCTCAAAAGTTCTACTTAAACTTGTAACTCTATTCTACCTAGTTTGTCAAAATTCACACAAAGTGAAATTCCAACTTAAAATCGTCATAACTTGCTCATTTTAACTCGGAATTTCGCGTATTATATACTGATTTCTACCTACTCGAAATGGTCTATACATCTCTAAGATTATTTCCTACATACAAGGTCATTTAGGTTGCTAAAAGTCATTGTATAGATTCAAAACGAAAATATCCATATTTTTCAATATAATTTTCCAACTCAACTTTATTAAAAAATCCTTTGGCAAAATATAGATATGTATATGAGTGAAAAATCCTTTGAGTATATATATAAACTCACATTATATGCCAAAATTCTAATGGTATTGTCTCAATGTTTATTTTTCGTAAAACAATTCACCTTGAAATGTTGAAACTTAAACTTGACAAATTTCTTTCAAAGTATTTTGAAGAAACTTTATATTTTCTTAGGTTATTATAAATGAGTATATTTTTATTTTGTTTTCCCATTTTTTTTCTGAAACAAATAAAATTTTCTCCTAACTTTGGTCTTTTACAATTCTACTTCTAGTGATAAATGAACAAAATTTTCAAAAATTTTTATTAAGTTGTCAATAATTTATTTATAAATTTGTCTTTATAATGGTTTTGATAAATGATTTATTTTCCTTTTATAATTTTTTTTATTAATTCCTGAAAAAATAAATTTTATTTCTAAAACTTGGTCTTTCATTTCCGTTACCAATTTTATTTGAAAAGGAATCATCTTTTTAAGTTATTGATAAAATCCATTGTCTTTGAACTTATCATACTTGTATTCTTGTTACTTCTTTGAAAATAAGTTCCTTCTTTAGAAACTTGAAATTCATTTTTTTTCTAAGTGGGTTTATAAGCTAATAAGTTGATTTTTATCTAACTTTAAAAAAACTAGTTTGTTTCTTGGTTTTTGTTATGGAGTTGAAAAAACTTTAATCTTAAGCTTTTTGTGAAAAATTTGAATACCAACAAATTAATTTTACTAAGCCTTAGGCTACCATATTATGAAAAGAAGGTGTTTACTTCTTTTATTTCCTTGGTAAAACTATCATTGTCGTTATTTGAGAAAACTTGAGAAAATATTGCAAAAATTCAGTTTCTAAGTTGTTGAAGACAACTCCTCTATTTAGTGATTAGTTTCACAATAAAAAAAAAAGTTTAGTGCCAAGTTACATATTATTGAGATAATATCATTATGAAGATGTATGTATTATGAGCATGTAGTATGTAGATGACGAAAATATAAGATAAGAAGCAAGATAATAATAATAAGCAAGATATTATGGTCAAGTATTGGGAACCTTAGCTTCATCAAGGTAACCCGGTCAAGTATTGGGAGCCTTAGCTTCATCAAGGCAACCCAAGATTATGTCGAAAAAAAAAGAAAAAGAAAGAGAGAAAAAGCAATAGTAAGAGCAAATATAATAATAAGCTTGTTAGTGAGTTAGTGAGCATTTAGACTCTAAAATATATAGATATACATATAGATAGTAACATATATATATAGTTAATTAGGTTAGAATAATAATAATAGCATGATATTAACAATAAGATCATAATAATAACATAATAAAAATCGAAATTCTTGGCATGTGTAAGAACAAAGCATTAACATGTTGTTGGTTCTATAACTCATATGAGTTTTCGAGAAACAACACCATAATTATGCTAGGTTACATGAAATGGAAAATAAATGGTAGAATAGGAAAGAGTATTTACCTATAAAGAAAGTATAGAAGCGATAGTGTAAGAAAAGTTTGGATAGTGTTTATGTGTGTAGGAAAAATCTAGGTAGTAAAGTGGAAGAAAGGAGAGATTTTGGGAGAGAATGTTTGTGGAGATAATTTAGGAGAGTTTTAGTAAGGTGAATGAGTGTGAAAGAATTGAAGGGAGAGGGGTACTTATAAAACTGGAGTGAAAATTGTATGAATTAAATAAATTGAAAAAGAAAACAAAATAAAATGTGTATATTGGTTTGTGGTGGTGGGGGGCGGGGCGCAGGGCATAGCCATCGAACATGGAGAAGGGAGAGAGAGAGTGATTTTGATTTGTTTTGTATTTTTGTTAATTAAAAGTAATAGAGGTAAGGTTTGATGTGAATGAAGATGTATGAGAAAAGTAAAAAGTAGATATAGATATGGTAGAGTGTAAAAATAGGTGTAGAAAAAATAAAGATAGATGAATAGTAGTGAATAGTGTAGAATAATATAATGATAGTAGATAAGACAATTTAATACCGATAGTAATGAAAATACGCGTAATTAAGCTATATCTGATGTTTTTAGGTACCGAAAAATTATAAAATTGATATTTTTAAAATTCTTGTATTTTTTCGAGTTTATTGGTATTATCAAAATATTTTTGCCATTGGGGGTACTGAGGTACGGTTTTCGTAAATTGATCTCGTTCGGATTCGAAAGACATAAAAAATTATCAAATCTGATATTTTTATGCTTCATCATATTATCACGATCTATTATCCCCTAATATCTCAATTTTGTTGTTTCGGGATTAGGAACACGAGATTACTAGATTTAATCTACTAGGTTTTATGTATGTTTGTTGACCCTAGGTTTTCGGTTAAATTCCAGTTTAGGGTTTAAGCATAACCGTAGCATAAAATCTAAGGGATTACAACCTACCCCCTTAAAGAAAGTTATTTCCTTAAAACTTGGATTTTGTACTTGATTTTCCAAATAAGCTTAGATATTTCCTTCGGATTTCATCATCGGCCTCCAAGTGGCTTCCTCATGAGATTGGTTTCTCCATAACTGTCACTCCCCAAAAGGTACCCTAAACATAATAGTCTACCGCATGCTAAACAAGACTTATGAATCACTACCATAGTTATTCAAAAATCTTATATTAGATGCAAGATGTTCCCTTACAACAATAGAGTACATATGCAATTAAAGATAGATAGTTTTAATAAAACAACCATGAAAATATAAACCACAGATATCTCAGGGTTATTTACAAAATACTAATGGGAATTCCCCTGTGAATTAATAATCGGCCTAGGTATCAGTTTTTAATAACAACCCGAATGTTTAAGGTTTCCTATAGAAGTCTATACAAAGCTGATCATAAACTTTTAAAGGAAACTCCTAACTTCTAAGGGAAACTCCTAATTTCACATTACCTGATTTGGCTAAGTTTAGGGAAGCAACCATAGGTACGAGCACTGCATCAAAAAGAAACTATGGGGGTATAAGCTATGCTAGCTTAGTGAGTAAATACTTCCATGATTCACATATCCCACAATTACATACATACACGCAAGTTGATTAAGCATCCATATGAAATGCAACAAGTACGTGAGCATATAATACATAAGACTTTTCGAAAGTTTTATGTTGAATGGATTTACGCCCTCCATTCAGGGTTAAGTGTTTCATGCCAATACGACCAAAGATTTTAATTTTTCTCTCATTTATTAAGTGGTTGTTTCAGGTGCCACCCACTCGTTAATTATGTAGTTGATTCAAGTACCTACTTCACTTCCAGTTTAATTTAGGTGACCTAGCGTCGATAACCGAGTTTTTAAGCCCACCCGTTGCCTAGCTATTATGCCTTTTTCCCATAAAGGTATAAAAACGAGTGTAATGTGACTCCATATATGTTATGCATGGACAATTTAGTTATATGGTCGTGGAATATTATTTAAGTGGATTATAGGCGTCATATAGATTTCAAACACTTCAATTTTATACTAAATGACACAAATATTTTATAATAATTCTCATTTCGATATTCTTATCATCAATTCAACTAAGTAGAATTCACATGCACATTCCAATTTTTATTTTTTATTTTTATCTTTGCCTATCATTATAGTGCAATTATAATTTACAAGCACAATATGGGATAGTAAATAGGAAGTACGACTCACTTGACTATGGGCACCGGTCTCTAGTTATAGAAATCCAGAGGCAAGAATTCTTTCGATTCAAGGTCACCTAAACGAAAGAAATACCTAAATGAGTATTTCAAACCATATCTAATTCCAACTTGCTAAACAAAAATTCTTAAGTTCGTAGTTTTCGTAGTAAATGGAAATTCCAACTTAAAACAGTCATAACTTGGTCATTTTAACTCGAAATTTCATAAATAAGTTATGGATTTCTATCTACTTCAAAAGAGCTATCTATTTATGATATTATTATTAAGTTTTGAAAACTTTTAGTTCTTGGAAATCTCGGATCAAATCTGATCAGTAGCTAAAAATTGTATTTCCGAAATTATTTTGTGAAATTTGCATTGTTTCTACGAAGTATATCATATGTGCATGCAACAAATTATTATCATGAATGATATGATATGAGCTATCTATATGTATATCCTTAATGATTTTTTGGTTAAAGAGAATTTTTGAAAAAACTTTTACTTTGCAACAACCTCAAGAATACTCGGTTGAGGAAAATTAGCTTTATCTCTATAAAAATCATCCATATTTTTACTAAGATAAAACCTTGATGACCTATATGCCTAATACCTTTATTATCTTAATAAAATCTTTCATTTAGGGGTTGAAAAATAAATGTTTAAATAAGGGTTTTGGCTAGTTACGAATTTTATAAATTTTAAGGAATGAAACTATTATTTGATCCATGTTTTGAAACCTTTCCTTTGTTTTAGGATTATACTTTGATAAAATCCATTTATTCTTATCAAAATTAATTCTTTATTACATCTATTCCCTAAGGCTTCTATTTTTCTATCAAAATCCTCTTCTTGGCATTTGGAAATAGGTGTTTAAATAGGGGTCATTCCTAGATCCGAATTTTGAAATTTGTTTTTGAGATTATTTCTTGTGTAATACTCATTTAATCTTTCTAAAATTAAGTCCTAACTAAACCTACTCCCTAAGCCTCTCATTTCTTTAACAAAACTCTGTTTTAAGGTTGGAAAATAAGTGTTTCTTTAGCATCTCACGCTGATTACGAATTTCAAGTTCTTGTTTGGTTGAAACAAGTTCTAACTTATCTTTTATAAACTTTTCTTATTTTGAAAATTCCTCTTAGTAAAACTAAGCTTAACTCATCAAAATCATTCTTTTTTTATATCTATTTCCTAAGCCCGTCATTTTAGATGTAAAATCTTCATTTTGAAGTTGGAAAGTAGGTTTTCTAAATGGGTGACTTTTTTCATCCGAATTTCCAAAAATCATTTTTGTTGAAACTAAAATAGATCTTGAACTTTTTAACTCATTCTCATTATTATCATACTACTACAAGTCTTTTATGTATATAAGACAAAAATCTATGGCATTTATGTGCTCAAAACAAATAGATCTACTATATTATTCATGTCATGATGCAAATGCAATATAAACACTATGTAGATGAGTTTAATGAAAGAGTATATGTAAAAAATATCCATAAAAGGAACATAAAGCAATAATATAGCAAAATAATAACAAAACCACTTAAATAACAAGATCCACAATATTGTAATGGTAAGAATATCATGCTTAAGTGTTTCCACATCCCTTGCATAAAGCTCATGGGGATTTTAGTGGAACCATACATGTATGATATTGCCATTACATGTTTTATTGTAGTAGGGTCAATATTTATTACCTTTTAGTATGTGGAGCTAGAAAAATTGAAGAAAAAAAAAAAAAAAGGTGTGTGTGTGTGGTGAAGGGTGTTCACGGTACATAAGAGAGGGAGAGAAAAAATTACAAAAGTTTTACTTAAGAGAAAAGAGAGAAAGTGAAAGTGAAAGGTAAAAGAGAGTCTATATAGGAAAAGAAATTAGGGTTTTGTGTGATTAATTAATTGAAGAAAAATCAAACAAATGAGAGAGAGGGGGAAGGGGGGAGGGTGGGGGGCAATTCTAGTAATAGGGGAGAGAGAGAGATTTGAGTCTATTTTGTGTAATAAAATTCAAATTTTGATAAGTAATTTAAGTAATAAAATGTATTGGAAAAGTAAATTTGTAAGGAAAATGATGTAAGATTGTAAGGGTAGATTGTAAGGATGTAAGAATAGGGCATGGATGATTGTAATTATGAATAGTGTGATTAGAAATAAAAAAGTAGATTAGACAATTAAATTACCTGTAGTAATAAAAATACGATAAAATGATATAACTATACTTTTTATAAACAAAAAAATTCTTATAATTATATTTTTGAATTCCTTATTAAATTTTAGTTCTAAAGAGTCCTATATAATATTTTTTTATTTTTGAGTCCTAGGGACTGGTTTTTTAGAACAGATCCCAATCGGGTTTGAAACGAATGAATTTCCCTAAAATATGATCTTTTTATGTTTTGATATATTAATTAGGTCTATATTCTATAGCTAACTCATTTTTTATTGCTCTGGGGTTTCATTCTCGAATTCCTGGACTTAGGATTCCTAGGTCCAAACTAGCCTTAGGATATTCTTTTAGGGTTTCGGTTTCCGATTCTGATTTGCAAAACCAAGTTCAGGTTGCTAAAAAAACGAGGGCTTACAATAACACTTTAACATACTGAATCTCTTTGTTTTTGAGTTTTTGGACCTTGCGATCCAAAATATGAATGGGGTATTCCTCATATATAAGGTTTTCCTTCAATTGTATTGGTTTTAGTTCCATAATTCTGTTAGGACCCGGTACTGTTTCCTTAATACTGACACATGGAAAACATTATTATACCCGATAAACTTAGCGATAATGGTAAGCGATAAGCCAAATCACTAATCTTTCAAGTATCTCAAATGGTCCAATGTACCTTGGGCTTAGCTTTCCTTGTGCTCGAACTCGGTATATACTCTTTATCGGGTTAACCTTTAGATATACATGATCTTTGATTTCGAATTCAAGAACTCTTCGTTTTTTATCCGCCCAACTCTTTTGTCTATCCTGAGCTTCTTTTATCCTTTGTTGGATAATCTAAACCTTACTTGCCGCATCTTGAATGAGATTAGGTCCCATGACCAACTTCTCCACATCATCCCAAAACAAAGGCAATGTACACTTTCGTCCATAAAGGGCTTCGTAGGGTGGCATCTTGATAGTCGAATGATAACTATTGTTATAAGCAAATTCAACCAAAGGCAAGTGCACTTCCCAACTTCCTTTAACTTCCACCACACAAGCTCGAAGCATGTCTTCCACAGTTTAGATCATCCCTTCTGACTGTCCATCAGTCTGTGGGTGATAAGGAGTGCTGAAATGCAACTTAATTCCCCTACATTTTTGCAGACTAGTCCAAAATTTTAATGCAAACCTCGGGTCTCGGCCCAATACTATTCCTGTCGAAACTCCATGTAGCCTCACAATTTCTCTTGTATATAACTTGGCCAACTTATCCATTGAATAGGTCATATTCATTGGAATAAAGTGTGCCGACTTGGTAAGTCAATCCACTATGACCCATATGGCATCGTATCCAATTGGTGTTCGGGGTAAACTACATATAAAATCCATTGTAATTTGATCCCACTTCCATTCCGGTATAGCCAATGGTTTTAGCAATCCTCCCGGCCTTTGATGTTCCACTTTAACTTGTTGGCATATCGGGCATTTCATCACAAAGTCTGCCACATCTCTCTTCATGCCATTCCACCAATAGTGGCCCTTGAGATCTTGGTACATTTTGTTCCATCGAGGTGCATTATATATCCCGATTTATGCACTTCCTCCATAATTTCCTTCCTCATCTCTTTATCATCGAGGACACATAACCTTCCCTTCATCTTTATTACTTCCTCATCATCAACTTCAAAATTTGTGTGCTTTCCCTCTTGAACTTCTTGTTTTATCCTTTGAATCACATCATCGTATCGTTGGGCTTTTTTAATTCTCTCTATCAAGGTCGGTTCCATAACTAAGTTTGAGATCTCCATTTCTAATAAACTTAATGCTTAACCCTTCAACTTCCTTAATCAATTTCTTCTTATCGGTTAGCAATGTGGCAACCTCTCCATGGTTCTTTTGGCTTAATGCGTCGGCTGCTGCATTCACTCTTCTCGGGCAATCATTTATGCCAACGTCATAGTCCTTTATTAGTTCCAACCATCTCCTTTGTCGTATGTTTAACTCCTTCTGTGTAAACAAATACTTAAGGCTCTTGTGATCCAAATCTCGCATCTTTGCCCATAAAGATAGTGTCTCCACAACTTGAGTGCAAACACAACGGCTGCCAACTCGAGATTATGGGTCGGGTAATTTTGCTCATACTATCGCAATTGACACTAAACATAGACAATTACCTTTCCATCTTGCATCAACACACATCTAAGTCCATTTCTTGATGAATCATTATGTAGCATATAAGGCTTTTTTAGGTTTAGCAAAACCAAGATTGGTACCAAGATTAGCCATCGCTTAAGCTCTTGAAAACTTTAGTCCCTCTTGCCTTTCCATACAAACTTTTCATTCTTTTGGGTTAGTTAAGTCATTGATCTAGCTATTTTGGAAAAGCCCTTCACAAACTTTCGATAATAACCAGCTAAACCTAAGAAACTCCTTATTTCCATTACAGTCCTTGGCGGTTTCCACTCCATCACCACTTTTAATCTTTTCTGGGCCTACAGATATTCCTTCCTTTAATACCACATGACCCAAGAAAGAAATCTGGTCAAGCCAAAAATCACACTTCGACAACTTGGCATATAACTTATGCTCCCTCAATATCTATAATGCCATTCGCAAGTATTCCTCGTGTTGTTCGTGCATCTTCGAGTAGACAAGGATATCATCGATGAACACTATAACAAACTTGTCCAGCAAATGCTTATACACTCGGTTCATTAAATCCGTAAAAGTAGGTAGTGAATTTGTCAATCCAAAAGACATCACCAAAAACTCGTAGTGTCTATATTTTGTCCGAAATACCGTCTTGACACATCTTCGAGTTTGATCCTTAGTTGATGATATCCTAAACACAAATCAATGTATAAGAATAATCTTGCTCCTTGCAATTGACCGAAGAGATCATCAATCTATGGCAACGGATATTTATTCTTGATGGTGACTTCATTGAGCTCTTTATAATCTATACAGAGCCTCACAGATCCGCCTCTTCTTAACAAACAACATTGGAGCTCCTAAGGTAAGATACTTGGTCTAATGAATCCTTGGTTTAGCAATTCTTGTAGCTGCTTTTGTAATTCCTTAAGCTCAATGGGTGCCATGCAATATGTGGCCTTTGATATCGGCTCCATGTTAGCCATCAAATCGATCTCAAAATCGATCTCTCTCTTTGGCGGCAATCTAGGCAACTCCTCCATATAACATACGGGAATTCATTAATAATAGGAACGTTTCCCAAAATAGGCTTCCTTTTCTCCATTTCCTTATTACCATTGTAACTATCGACTCTATCAACTCAAATGAGTACAATTCTTTTCCTCTTGAAATCATAGACTCTCCAACAAACGTTGCCTTTTCTCCTCCTTGGTCTAAAAATTCCACTTTCTTATTTCGACAATCAATCTTAGCCTTGGTAAGAGACAATCAATTCATACCTAAGATCACTTCATACTTATTCATTTCCCTCACTATGAAATCACAGGTGGAAAGGTGTCCTTATGTCATCAATGAACAATTCCTTAATATCTCTTTTGTTGTCACAACACTTCCCGTAGGGGTTTTTATCTTAAAACAAGAGGTGGTTGTAGTTATAGGTAATCCGGTTTCCTTAGCCAAGCTAGGCGTGATAAAGGAATAAGTTGCTCCAGAATCAAAAAAGGCATAAGCATTTTGATGAGCTACTTGTATTTTTCTTGCATTTAAGAAGGGGGGATTACTAAACTCCTATTCCACAATCCTACTTATTTACAAATCTACAGCTTACATACATATATGCCATCTCTTATATCGCATGAAAGAAAGAACAAAAACAACTCAGGGTTCAAGGCTAACCTATGACCAGGTCATAATTGAAGTCCTCATCCTCCTCGAGGGCGGCCAACTCTACTCCTTCCTTATCCATCTCCTGCACATCCATTGTCCTTCCATATTGTAAATACGAAATCTAAGAATCGATGATCCAGCTCGATTCCCATTCCCGTTTCTATTTTCAGACCTTGCTAGGGTAGATCCACTAGATGATCTAGCTGAGACATTCTTCCTTTGAGGGCACTCACTGACAAAATGCCCAACTTGCTTGCAAATATAGTAAGTATTTGTTGCTTTCTTCGAGCACTCAGGCATCTTGTGAATCGGGTCACCACAAAAATAACACTTTCCTTGTAGCTGAGGGCACCTCCTTGGGTAGTGCATCCCCTTACACTTCCATCAACTAATGGGTTTTGGTGTGAACTTTCCACTATTATCATTTCCTTTGAAGCTGCCAATAGGTCGAAACCTTTTCTGTAGGTGCGTAGTGTAAACCCCCAAAAATTTTCATAATTCATAGAAAATAATCCTAAAAAGTTAGAAATTTAAATCCCAAAAATCGACTCAAGATAAAAACCAAATTCTAGACCGAGTCAAAATACTGGAAACGAAACCCTAAAAATTGAACCAAGATAAAACTTAATTCCAAATAAGAACAAAAACGAGTTTTCTCAATCTTGAGAAAACAAGAACCCCTCAAACAAAATATAAAGTCCAATTACCGATATAATCAACGTCCGTACGTCGATTAAATAATCTACCCAATTCCTAAAACGCAAATCGAAACAATAGATCCAAATACCGCTTAACAACGAGATAATAAAATTCTAATTCCTTTAGTAAAATTTTAGAATCACAAAATCCAAATTTTCCACAAAAGTCAAATTGAGTCAACTCATAAACCTAGACTCGGTTAAACGATCTCGAGAACTAAAAACAAATAAATAATCACGAATAAAATAAGACAAACCACAGACGTCAAGCTAGAAATATAAAAGGATCAAAACTCAAAAATTATACGATCTTACGAATAACTTAGTAAAATCAGAAATCAAAACGGAACCCTAAAAGTCAACAAGCCTACAACGAACCCTAGTGTTTAAGATCTGGCAATCCCGCGTTTTCAAACCCTAGAAAACGAAATTAAGTTAATGGCCTAGAATAGTTCGTAATAACGTAGGGTAACATAAAAATATCAGATTCGCGAATTTTGAGTGACCTTCGGGCCCAAACGGGATATGTTCTCGAAAAGCGTGTCCCGGAGCTCGGAATATTAAAAATATTCTGTTTATACCAATAGACTCGTAAAAATATAAGGATTCCAAAAATATCAGTTTTGGAATTTTTCGGTAGCTAAAAATTACAGATATCGCATTATTACGCGTATTTTTATTACTACCGGTACTTTAATTGTCTAGTCTACTACTATTCACAGTACTTTTCTACTATTCACCTATATCTACTTTTTCTTACACCTATTTCTTACACCTATATATCTATTTTCTTACTTTTTTCATTTCCAATACACCTTTATTCACATCAACTTTACACATTACTTCTTTATTACACAAACAAATAAAATAAAAACAATTTCTCTCCCCTCTAAAGCTCAAAACTGGCGCCCCCCTCCCCTCTTGCATCCATTTATTTTTCTTTTTCAAATTATTTAATTACATCAAAAATTCACTCCAAAAATTCTATAAATACCCCATTCCTCTTTCATTCTTTCACACAATTCACTTCACTACCAAAACTCTCTCAAAATCTCTCCACAAATTCTCTCTTCAAGAATTCTCTCTACCAAAACTCTTTCAAACCAATTTCTCACAAAAACCATTCCTTATACATAAACTATCTATTACATACTACTACTACTCACATAATACCCCTTTCAACTACCATCTTCATACCTCTTACATACCTTAGGTAAATATTTCTTCCATCTATTATTCATCCATGTCATGTAACTTAACATGACTATGGTGTTGTTTTGAAACTCATATGAGTAGTAAAAGCAACAACATGTTCATGTTTTGTTCTTGTACATAAGCTTCCTATTTTATTATGTTGTTATTATTATTGTGATTATTTGCTTATATATATAGTATTATGTACATTATGTATATATATTTATTTAGAGCATATAAGCTCATTTGTTATTTATTTATTTCAAGTTATGCAATTTATTTATTTTATGTTGATATTAGGACTAGTCTTTCTAGTCTTAGACTTGTCCATATCAAGTCAAAATAATCTTTTATTTATTTTCTTTAATCTTTCGGGACTAGTCCATTCTTAGTCCCGGGATGCCTTGATAAAGCTAAGGCTCCAATACTTGATCGGGATTCCTTGATGAAGCTAAGGTTCCCAATGCTTGATATTTTATTTTCTTGCTCATTAATTATTTTTAGTATTTTCTTATGTTCTTATTATTTTATATGCTCATGATACTTGCATTTGCATAATGTTAATGTCTCAACTAGTCTAAAAATAGAATCTTGTTTTACTAAATGAACTCAAAGCTAAGTTTCCAATTATATGATTTACCACAAAAACATGAAGTTATTATCAACAACCTAGAAATAGAATAATACAAGTTTTCTCAAGTAACAAAAATAGTTTTATCAAGAAAACGTAAGAAATAAATGTTTTCCTTGTATTTTATGGTAACTAAGTTTTAGAAAAATAAATCGTTCATATTGAAAGTTTGAGACTTAAATTCTTTTCTAAAACTAAGGAACAAACTAGTTTTCAAAGTTAATATAAAAATCAACTCATAAGGAACCCACTTAGGAAAAGTAATGATTTTTGAAAGAAAGAACTTGTTTTCAAAGAATATAAATAAAGTAAGGTTAGCAATAATGGATTTTATCAATAAACGATTCTTTTCAAAGAAATGAAAGAACAAGTTTTAGAAGCAAAGCTTATATTTTAGAAATAAATATAAGAAGACAAGATTCATTTTCTAAAAACCATCCTAAATACAAAAATTTATAAAAAGGTTTTTATCAACTTAATATACTTTTGATGAATTTGAACTTTAATCACTAGAAGGAAAATTTAATACAAGACTAAAGGATTAAGGAAAAATTCAACTTGTTTTGGAAGAAGAAATGAAGAAAATAAAATAAGAATATACTCATTTATAACAACCTAGGAAAAATATAAAGTTTCTTTAGATACTTGAAAGGAAATTTTCAAAACTAAGGTTTAAATGAATTGTTTTATGAAATAAATTGTTGAGACACTACCATTGGGATTTTGCATATAAAGTGAGCATACCTATATATTCAAAAGTGTTTATCAAATATATATTTATATTGTTACAAAAGGATTTTCTTTAAAATGGAGTTGAGTTAGAAAATGGATTTTGCAAAAGTTTAGAAAATTCGTTTTAAATCTGTACCTGACGTTTTCGGAACCCAAAGGGCCTTATATGACAAAGATAACCTTAGAAATGGATAGATCTTTTCGAATAGGTAGAAAACGGTATATCATATGCTAAATTCCGAGTTAAAATGAGCAAGTTATGTCCATTTTAAGTTGGAATTTCTTCTTATACGATTTTAAGTAAAGTTTAGAATCTCCAAGAATAGAAATTCATGGAAGACTTATCCCAGGTATTTCTTTTGTCTAGGTGACGAAGGATACGAGAATACCCTACTCGAGGATTTCTACGACTAAGAAGATAGCGAAATGGACGAGTGAGTTATTCCTTCTAATTTCGTTACCTTGCTTGTGCTTGTAATGTAGTAGCATTAGTATACTAAGAAAAGATAAAAAAAATATATTTGGGGATTTTGGGATTATGCCTATGATTCTATGTTTATGCGTGAAATGAGAATTAAGAATATCGCAACTTCGATCTGCTTGTTTAAATAATTTTGTTTACTTACTTGTATGATTGTTTATTGTTGCTAAATTGATTGATCGCCCCTAATAAACCTTAATAAGGTTTGACCTAAGAACAATAAAACGTTCACGCATAGCATCCATCGAGTCACATCTATTTGAAGGCTGCTACTCCTACGCGTAGAGTTGGATTGGCTGTGATCGTGCGGTGCCACGGGCCATGTTCCTTCCTGGAGAATCCAAATCGCTCGGGGAAAGCGACTCTAGGTTCGGAGCCGAGCCAACCGAACGCTGTGGGTGAGGACCTGGGGACTAGCAGTAGAAGGTCGAGGACCTTCAACCCCGATTCCCTAACCTTTGATACGGAGGGGTAAATCCGTTCTATATATGGTTTCCGGATGACTATATATATTCGCGTAATCATGTGATTGTTGCATTGTATGCATAGCATATGTGTGATTAAATAAATAAACTTGTTTGAAAATGTGGTGCGAATGAAAAGGAATATCTCACTAAGCTAGTTGTAGCTTATACCCCTATAGATTTTGTTGAAACAGGTATATTCGTGGATTGAATTTGAGAATCATAACATTAAGGAAGTCATGGACGGATGATTAAGGATATGGAATCATACGATGAAGAAATTTTGTAAGGTTCTTTATATGTGCTAACCTATATGATTAGAGACGTATATTTATAACCGAAGAACATGCCTTAAGAATTGAAATGTGATATGCTTATGTTTTATATTAAGTATTCTCCTTGCCTTACTACTTATTTATTATCAATGTAAATTGCACTACTCCGATGCGTCCCCTTGGTTGTGATGTACGCCTTGTACATAATATGGAAGCCTTTGCATGACTAAGGTAGTCATTCCTAGGCTTTAGTATTGTGTACGGCGGACTGCCACGTTTAGGGTACCCCTCAGGGCGTGACATGTAGAGCGTGACCCCTCATGAAATCTTTACCGAAGACAGGTGCTTTCTTTTCCACGATTCTTGCCTTCCTTTTCTTGGCTCCTTCGACATTCTGAGCCCTTTCAACTAGTTCTCTAAACGATCTTATATTGAATTCTTCCAACTTAACACGTAGCTCCTCATCCAACCTACTTAAAAAGACTTGTGTCTTAAGTTTTTTGCTATACTTATAGGAATCTGGTGCATACTATAGCAACCAACTTAACTCAGACTTCCAGGGAAATAGTTCTCTAGGAGCTCTTGTCGGAACATCTCCTTGTGGCCGATGGCATCAACTTATGTCTCTTAGACTCACACCAAACTCGAGCATTGAGATGAAGCATATAAGTGCCAAAGGTGATCCTCAAATGATGCGGCACTTCGTAGGCATCAAATGATCTCTTAATCTGGGTCAACTAGTTTTCAGCTTCATCTGGCTTCCCAAAAGCTCGATCAAAATGTGCACTTCTAGGAGCAGGTACTTCCATTGAAGCTTGTGGCACAGGTTGTGGTAGAGGTGGTGTAGGTGCTTGCACATTTTACCTTAGAGCCTCCAACACTTGTGCTAGCTGTCTAAGCGTAGCTTGCATGTTTACTTATGAGTCAATAGTAGGTGGATTTTATAGAGGTGCAGTGGGTTGATTTGCTTCTTCCTTAGAATGATTCGAGGTACTGTGCTCTTAGTGCCTCCTCCCTCTTCTTTGGCTGTTTAGATGTTACTTCTTGTGAGCTCAATCTTTCATTAAATTTATTAAGTCCTTAAACAAATATAACGGAAATCATGAAAATTCAATTGTATATAAACATAATCTTGAAATGAAAATTCATGAAATAGGTAAGGAAATTTGAATCAATATTGAAATTCACATAAAACTTCTTCATTGAAATAGGAAATGGGTACAAGACCCTTACATAAAGGAAATCAAAACACAACACCATACAACAACAATATTATAAGGAAAACACAAACAACATCTTTCCACAAAGCACAAAATCTAGTATAGCCGACCTAACATTCTAGGCTTTTTACAAAATTTTTCTATTGGACTATGTGGGCAAGCTTGGGTCTAACTCTTGACCTTCTTCTTTCTTCTTTCCTTCTTCATCCTTCTTCCTTTCTTTTTGCCAAATCTCATGGGGATGCTGCATCACCTAAGTTTCTACTCGACGAGCCCCTTTGCTTCTTTATAAAGTTGTGCAAGTATTGATGCACAGTCATTCTTTTCTTCCTTACAATTTCCTTTACCCTTTCAGGTAGGTTTGTAATCATGTTTTCTCCTAGTATTCCATCATCCTTGGAGAACAGCATCCAATCAAGTCGAGAATCCATTTTTTAGGTAACCTATGGGGTTGGTTCCCAAGATACACTTCGGCGAGCAAAGGAATACTCACTTTGCTCATAAGTATTCCTCCACAAGCGGGGTTCCATCGTACCATCATCAGGTTCGACATTTATGTCTGGGGGATTGGATGATATGGCATCAACTTCCATTGCCGGGGTAGTTTCTTGGTTTCTAGCTGCCAACTGAGCTTGTCGCTCCTCATATCGTTGTCTATTTCCATGTGGGTCATCCTCCTCCTCGGTCCACTACTGATCTTCGCAAGGTATGGTAGATTCACTCTCTGCAGGTGTTTCTTCTGGATCTTCTTCGGGGTCCTCTTCAGGGATTCTTCTTCTTTATCTTCTTCATCGGGTTCACCTTCATTGGCTTTACTTGATCCCACATCCACTAGAACTTCGTCATCCTCAAGCTAAAGTCCCATGAGTGATGGCGTTTGAGGTGCTTTATCGCCAAGTGGCTTGAGCATATTTTGGTACACACTATGCTAATAGAAGGCTCCTTCAAAATTGACTTTACACCATTCACGTGGTCCTTCAATTCGTCATGAGCATAGATGTCACGCCCCATAGGGTATCCTAAACATAATAGTCCGCCAAATGCCACATAAGACTCTCTAATCACTACCCAAGTCCTTCGGGAGTCCTGTATAGATGTAAGGCGTCCCTTTACGATAATAGAATACTCGACTCAATGGAGTTAAGGAGTTCAATTCAACATTCAATAGCAATAGATAATACATCAAAACACATAAGTAATTAGTTACAAGGTCTAAGGGGCATTCCCCCGCAAAAGAATATTTAGAGATCCATCACAGTCATTCAGAGTCCCTTGGTTTCCTATGCAAGTCTAATCAAATCTGAATACAACTTCTAGAGGAAACGCCTAGCTCCTGTACCTGAGCTGTAGCTGGCCTCGGCCTAATCAAACAAGTGATTAATCAGACAAGTGATATGCATCAAACACGTGAAATCAACAAACATATGATCAGTCGGAAATCATATGTGGATGGACTTGCGTCCTCCATCCCGGGTTAGCAGATTAACAAATCCTGTGGTACGACGCCATTTAGGCTCACGGTCAACTAACTTATAAATTCGTTTTCTGGATCACGATTAACCAACTTTTACACCGTTTAGAATTACGAAAAACCAACAAATGCTAATGCTCCATCCCCATTATGATATGAAAGAGTCCATATTTATGCAAGATCATGGATTTTTATGCAAGATCTCCTTTACTCTACTTTTATATGTATGAACATGACAATTTTTCAATAAAAACTCATTCAAACATAAGATCTACTCTTGTGACGGCTTGATATTCATGTATTAGTATTTTCTTGTCCCTAGCAAATGCTCATGGGGGCTTAAAGTGAAAATACTCATGAATAATCTTGCCATTACAAAGACTAAATGATAGAAAGGCTTAGGATTCATCACCTAAAGTTCGATCAAGTGGAAAAATGGAGAAGAAATGAAGCTTTTGTGTGTGTATGAACATGACAATTTTTCAATAAAAACTCATTCAAACACAAGATCTACTCTTGTGATGGCTTGATATTCATGTATTAGTATTTTCTTGTCCCTAGCAAATGCTCATGGGGCTTAAAGTGAAAATACTCATGAATAATCTTGCCATTACAAAGACTAAATGGTAGAAAGGCTTAGGATTCATCACCTAAAGTTCGATCAAGTGGAAAAATGAAGAAGAAATGAAGCTTTTGTGTGTGTGTGTGTGGGGGGGTGGGGGGGTGGTGGTGGTGGGTTGGGGGGGTTGGGTATGGTGAAGCTCACAGCAATAGGGAGAGAAATAGAGAGGATTTTTGTGAGTTTTGAACAAATGAAGTAAAATGAAAGAGAGAGAAAAGTAAAAGATTATTTATATTAAGTGAATTAGGGTTTGTTTTAATTATAAAAAGGAGATACAATAAAACAATTGGAGGGTAAATGGGGGGAGTTGCGCCGGCCATGCAAGGAGAAAAGAGAGGGAGAGATTTGAAATTGTTTTAATTTATAATTTATGTAATAAAAAGTATTAAATGTAATAATTTGTTAAGAGACAAAAATTTTTTGGAAAAAAAAATATAATTGAGTGTTTGTAAGGATGTAAGACTAGGGTATGGGTTGAGTGTGTAGTAGGTTGTGCTTGTGAATAATAATAAATAATAGACAAAACATTTACTTTACTGGTAGTAAAGAAAATACGAGAAAAAGGCTATAACTGTAATTTTTATAACCCAAAAAATTATAAAACTTATATTTTTGAAATCCTTGTAAATTTTAGGTTCTAAAGAGTATTCCATAATATTTTTCTGAATTTCTAGTTTCAGGGCTCGCTTTTCTGTAATGGAGCTCGGGAAGGCCCGGAATAGAAAATTTTTCGAAATTAGAATTTTTATGGTTTGAAATATACTTTAAAACAATATTCCACATTAATTATTTTATAAAAGTTCTTTTAATTTGAAACCAAAGGAAAGCCAGATCCATGGTTCCTAGGGTTCTCTTTCCAAGCTTACACTAATCCGGTTTAGGGTTTTGGTTTTCGATTTTCGAAGTTTACTTAATTACCAGGAAAACCGGGGTTGACAACCTTCCCACCTTAAATAGAGTTTTGTCCTCAAAACTGAACTATCGTACCTTGTCTTTCAAAAACTCGGGGTACTTTCTCCGAATCTCCTATTCAGCTTTCCAAGTAGCTTCCTCAGAGGCATGGTTTCTCCACAACTCCTTAACATACTGAATTTCTTTGCTCTGATGCTTTTGGATTTTCCTATCCAGAATCTTTATGGGATGTTCTTCATAGGTCAAATTCTCTTTCAGCTGAATGGGTTTCAATTCCAAAATCTTTTTAGGGTCGGGTACATATTTCCTTAATACCTACACATGGAACACATCGTGAACTCCTGATAAGTTCGGTGGTAAAGCTAGCCAGTATGGTAGATCTCCGACTCTTTCCAAGATTTCGAAGGGTCCAATATATCTCAGGCTCAACTTTCCTTGTGTACGTATTCTCCTTATACTTTTGATTGGGCTTATTTTTAGATATACATGGTCACCCACTTTAAACTTGAGTTCCCTTCTTTTCAAATCTACCCAATGCTTTTGCTTGTCTTGAGCTTCTTTCATTTTTCGTTGGATTACCCTCACCTTATTGGCCGCTTCTTGTACCAATTCCGGCCCGATAGCTAATTTTTCCACATCATCCCAAAACAGAGGGAACCTACAACACTATCCATATAAGGCTTTGTAGGGTGGCATCTGAATAGTTGAGTGGTAGCTATTGTTGTAAGAGAACTCGATGAGGGGTATATGATTATCCCAGCTCCTTCTGAATTCCAACACACAGGTTCTCAACATGTCTTCCATAGTTTGGATTGTCCGCTTAGACTATCCATCGGTCTGAGGGTGGTATGCCGTACTGAAGTGTAATTTGGTACCCTAGCTCTTCTGTAGACTCGTCCAGAACTTGGACACAAATCTCGAGTCTCTATCTGAAATGATCCCTGCTGGTATGTCATGTAGCCGCATAATCTCCCGAATGTAGATCTTAGCCAACTTGTCCATTCAATAGGTCATGTTTATGGGTAAGAAGTGTGCTGACTTAGTTAACCTATCCACTATTACCCATACGGTGTCATAGTCCAAGGAAGTCCTTGGAAAACCACACACAAAGTCCATGGATATTTGATCCCACTTCCATTCAGGGGTAGGTAAAGGCTTTAACAATCCTCCAGGCCTATGGTGTTCCACCTTCACTTGTTAGCAAACCAGGCACTTCATTACATAATCTACTATATCTCTTTTCATGCCATTCCACCAATAGTGGCTTTTTAAGTCTTGGAACATCTTGGTACCCCCAGGATGCATAGTATAACCAGAGTTGTGGGCTTCACTCATTATCTCTTTCCTTAATTCTCCATCTTCCGGCATACATAATCTTCCCTTCATTCTGATCACATCCTCATCATCTATTGCAAAGTCCAGGTATTTTCCTGCTTGGGTTTCCTTTCTAATCCTTTGTATTATCTCATCATACCTTTGGGCTTTTTTGATCCTTTTAATCAAGGTTGGTCCCAATACCAAATTAACTATTTCAAGCTCTGCACTTTGGTCTATGAACTCAATCCTCAACTTCTCAAAATCTCTGATTAGATCCCTTTGGCTTGTGATTAAAGCAGCTACTTCTCCATAATTTTTCCAACTTAAGGCATCTGCAACTGCATTAACTTTCCTTGGACAGTAATTTATTCCTAAATCGTAGTCCTTTATCAGTTCCAACCATCTCCTTTGCCTCATGTTCAATTCCTTCTGTGTGAACAAATACTTAAGACTCTTGTGATCCGTATATACTTCATACCTTAGCCTATACAGATAATGTCTCCAAAGTTTCAAGGCAAAGACAGCTGCGGCTAATTCTAGATCATGCGTAGGATAGTTCTGCTCGTGGGGTCTTAATTGTCGATAGTCATAGGTAATAACCTTTCCTTCTTACATTAGCACACATCCAAGGCCATTCCTTGAAGCGTCACTATGTATCGTATAAGACTTTTCTGGGTCTGGTAGAACTAAGATCGGTGTTGATACCAACTGTTGTTTCAATTCTTGGAAACTCTATTCTCTTTTATCCATCCAAACAAACTTTTCATTCTTTTGTGTCAATTGAGTCAGTGGATTAGCTATCGAAAAATCTTTCATAAACTTGCGATAATAGCCAGCCAATCCCAAGAAACTTCTTACTTCGGTAACTGTTTGTGGTTGTTTCTACTCCACTACAGCCATAATCTTTTCTAGGTCAACTGATATCCCTTCTCCTGTTACAACATGTCCAAGAAAAGATATTCTATCCAACCAAAAGTTACATTTGGATAATTAGGCATACAACTTGTTTTCTCTCAAAGTTTGTAACGCCATCTGAAGATGTTCCTCATGTTGTTCCTTAGTCTTGGGATATATCAAAATATCATCTATGAAGACGATTATACACTTATCCAAAAGTGGCTTGTAGACACTGTTCATAAGATCCATAAATGCAGCTAGTGCATTAGTCAGTCCAAATGACATCACCAGAAATTCGTAATGTCCATAACAGGTACAAAAAGCCGTCTTTGGTACATCCTCAAGCTTTATTCTTAGTTGATGATACCTTGAGCGCAAATCAATGTGTGAGAACACACATGCTCCTTGGAGCTGATCAAACAAATCATCAATCCTTGTTAAGGGGTATTGATTTTTTACGGTAACCTTGTTTAGCTCACGATAATCGATACATAATCTCATAGTTCTGTCCTTTTTCTTTACAAATAGGATAGGTGCGCCTCATGGCGACACACTTGGTCTTATGAATTTCTGATCTAAGAGTTCCTGTAATTGGGTCTTTAGCTCCTTTAACTCAGTCGATGCCATCTAGTATGGTGCTTTAGATATTGGTTCGGTATTTAGGGCCAATACAATTTCAAAGTTGATTTCGCTTTTCGGTGGTAACCTAAGCAAGATTTTTGGAAATACATCCAAGTACTCATTTACTACTGGTATATCCTTTTCTTCCTGAGTTTCCTCCTCGTCCAGAATACCTTCGATAGGCACTATCTCTTCATCTTCCATCATCAACTCAAAAGCATTTAATCCGAACTTTCTTGGAACTATAGTTTCTCCTACGAGCTCCACTCTTTCTCTTGATTGATCATTGAAATTCACCATCCTCGTTTGGCAATCCACTACAGCTCTAACCTTGCTTAACCAGTTCATGCCAAGAATAACTTCATACTTATTCATCTCCAATATTATCAAATCACTCCTTGAGTGATGCCCTTAAATCTCTAATGGACAATCCTTTATTACTTCTCGAGTTGACACGACACTTCTGGTCAGTGTTTTAATTCTCAGGCTAGTAGTAGTTGTGGCTATAGATAATCCAAGTCGCCCAGCCAAACTAGTGGTGACGAACGAATGGGTCGCTCTTGGGTCAAACAAAACATAAGCCTCAATTTCATTCACCCGTATGTGCCCTATGGTCAACAAACATCCATCACTACTCGATCCTAAAACACTTTCACTGCTACCTATTTGGGGGCTTTAGATTCCAGCTTTCCCTTTTTACAAATTTTAATTCCTTACATAAAACTGTTAGATAAAGAACTTCTAACTTATGAGGGTTTTGTTACTAACCTATCACTAGGCCGCTATCCATGCCGTCTTCTTGGTCCATGGCGGCCAACTCCACCTCCTCATCGTCACCCTCCTCAACCATCCACTAGCCCTCAAAGTTGTAAAGTCTCATCCCATGCATAGCTAATGCCGCACGGCTTCCACTTTTACTCCCGGATCTCATATTGTTGGCATTGCTCGAAGTCCCAAAAGGTCGAGCGACCACACTTTTCCTTTGTGAACACTTTGAGGCCAAGTGCCCTTTTTCCTTACAGATGAAGCAAGTCATGGCCATTTTCTTTGGACATGTGTAGACTATATGGCCAGACTCGCCACAATAATAACACTTACTCCTCAACTGCGGACACTGCCTGGGAACGTAGGCCTCCTTGCATTTCCAACAAGTGACAATGGCCTTTGACTGATTCGGCCTCCCACTAGCATTGTCCTTGAATCCATGATATGGCTTGTACCTTTTTCCTTTAAACCCTGGACTCGAGGCATCAAATGGCCTCCTTCCAAACACTCTTTTGTCAGGTTCCTGGTATTTTCTCTTCTTGGCTCCTTCAATCACTCTAGCCTTTTCTACCAGTTCTGGGTAGGTTTTCATTCCAAATTCTTCCAATTTAATCCTTAGATCCTCATCCAAACCTCCCAAAAATACTTATTTCTTTAACTCCTCACTATCCCAGAAGGATTCGGGTGCATACTATAGCAGGTGAGTGAATTCAGTTTCATATTGCTCCACAGTTCTACCTCTCTGCTTGACATGTGAGAAATCTGCACTGTATTTCACTCTTAGACTTGAGGGAAAATAATTCCCCAAGAATTCTTGACGGAAGGACTCCCATGTAACGGGTGGAGCTAAGCTTCTTCTTTTGAAGTCCTACCAGACTCTTGCATTATACCTCAGCATATACCTCCCATATTCCAACTACAAATATGGTGAAATCTCATAAGCAGCAAAGGAATGCTCTATTTGAGCCAGCCAGTCCTCGGCTTCATCGGGCTTACCGAATGCCTCGTCAAAATACCGTTTACTCTTCATAAAGTTCGATAAGGACCTTCGATGAGGCCTTCAATATGGTAGAGGTGGTGGTAAAGGTGTGTTGTAAGAATGCTCTTCCTGTGGAGTCAGGACCTCGGCATTCACTTCCTGGTGATTTGCGGATGGTGGTGGTAGCGGAGTAGAATCCCTGACACTTTGTCCTTGATGTAGGTTTTGATTTTGATTTTGGTTCTGGATGAATGTGTTTAAAAGATTGACCAACTGCCCAATCGCATTCATCATATCATTTTGTAGGTTCTGGGATGCTATTCCCTATTGGTTTGGTTGGGACATAGCGGGTTGGTCGACTTCGTTCCGGAGAGGTTCTTGCCCCCGATTTCGAATCTGTCGGTTTCATTTGTTTGCATATTATTTAGTAAGTTTTAGTGTCTTTTTAATGTTTTCAAATTTTTAAAAGTTAATTCATCAAACAAGGTTTGTGACTTTGAGAAAATTCGAGAAATTATAGCTTCCAAAATGTAAATCAATCTTATGAAACTTCATATAATCATGAAGAAACCATAAAACAAAGAACTCATATATAAAGAAATACATCACAAGTTTAGAATAATGGTATGAATGGATGAGTGCTCATGCAACTATATGTGGTTAATGCCATTTACAGCTAATGCATAGGATGCTTGTTTATCAAAGAATAATAATTTCCTTCCTTTGAAATAAAACATAATCCTTCATTACTTTAGCAAGCCATACAAGGAATTACATTGGAATTTTTCCGTTCACAAAATTTGACAAGCTACTAATCTAGTCTTAGTCCTAGACATCATTTCTCTAGCCGAAACTAAAACAAAGCTACAAGAAAAGAAAGGAGCAGAACACTAAACTGTCTAAAGAAACCTAAGGCAAATTGGCATCCCACATTGCCTTCTACAAACAAAACAACAAAATGAAATTCCATTTGGACTCTATGGGTTACACTAACTCCCCACTTCTCAGTCTTCACTTGGATCATCGGGAGTCGGGTTGGGGAGCCATCCCCTACTAGAAGAACTATCGTCATCCTGATGGACAAACTGGTTGAGATACTCTCTCACAGTCAATTTCCTCCTCCTAGTGGGTCGAACTAAAGCCTCACGGTCATGCTCTTCACTTCCCTCATTCGTTTCCACTCTTTGATCTTCTTCCAGGTTCACTTCCTCTTCACTAACCCTCACTCCCTACTCATTTTCTCGATTCTCGTCTATCCTGAGTTCCCTTCCTGCCTCTGCCCATAACCGATCTACAGTCTTATGGGCTTCCCTCCTAATTATCTCCTCCTCCGTCTCTACTTCCATGGGCTCGGGGATCACGGGTTCGAGAACCACCTCATTAATCACTGGAGGACATTCACCTTCAATATAAATATCTCTCCATATAAGGGGGTCTATTTCAGGCTCTCTTCTCCCGCTATCGGGAATCTCTAAGTCTTGGTTGAAATCCTAAATGACTTGATTAAGATCAGGGTTCGAATCCTCTTCCATTTCTATGGGAGGGATAAGGGTCCTAAATATCACATTCACAGCCCAATTAGGGTCCTCCTTAGGATCCTCTTCTTCCTCCTCTTCTTCCTCTTCTTCCTCAATCTCGTTACCCTCTTCTGGCACAAGTGCATTATTTAACTGCATCCTACATCCCTAGCTGGTGGAGGTGGGATGGCTATGTGAGGTGGGAGAATATCTAAGTAAACAGCATGCCATACAATATGATTCCATGCATCTGCTATGTTCCAATCATGGTGGTCAGAAAGATTGTCATGAGCATATACATACAATGGTCCTATGGTGATCCACACTCTAAAGTCAGGAGGGGTCGGGTTCCCTTCGTTCTTCAAAATAAAGATAGCCTCCCTAGTTATGGGCTCACGCTCGTACTCCACCATAACTCTCTCTAGAGTGTATATGGTCTCTAACTTAGTCAATCTCCTCCTTCTTATAGGATCATATCCCAATTGATCAATCACAGCTGCCCATCTCATATATCTCAATCCCTCTTTCCACGGTCTAAACATCTCCCCTAAGGTCCGGGGACTCCTTGCCAATGCAAAGTCTTCACATAATTCCCTTAACCTGAGTTGGTACTCCACTAGTGTTTCATCTTTTTTTTTTGTAAAATTTCTAGCTCGCTCACGAGTCTCACCCAGGGAGACCTACAACAAGAAGAGACTCCTATTTAGTCTAAAAGAAATTCTTAACTCCATTTTAACCTATTTATTTAACTTCTAGGTTCAATTTCTTTTAGTTCTATTGTCCTGCTTTATAACATAGTGCTCTGATACCAACTTAAATTGTCACGCCCTATAGGGGTATCCTAAACGTAACAGTCCGCCACATGCCATATAAGACTCTCGATTCACTACCCAAGTCTTTCAGGAGTCTTGTATAGATGTAAGGCATCCCTTTACGACAATAGAATACTCAGCTCAATGGAGTTAAGGAGTTTAATTCAGCATTCAATAGCAATAGATAATAAATCAAAACACATAAGTAATTAGTTATAAGGTCTAAGGGGCATTCCCCCGCAAAAGAATATTTAGAGATCCATTACAGTCATCCAAAGTCCCTTGGTTTCCTACGGAAGTCTAATCAAATCTGAATATAATTTCTAGAGGAAACGCCTAGCTCCTGTACCTGAGCTGTAGCTAGTCTCGGCCTAAGCCATATAAATTCGTGCTGCAATAAATAGAAACTATAGGGGCATAAGCTACACTAGCTTAGTAAGTGAAAACTTCCATGATCACAATTATAACACATCAATCAAACAAGTGATTAATCAGACAAGTGATATGCATCAAACACGTGAAATCAATAAACATATGACCAGCCGGAAATCATATGTGGATGGACTTGCAACCTCTATCTCGAGTTAGCAGATTAACGAATCCTGTGGTATGACACCATTTAGGCTCATGGTCAACTAACTTATAAATTCGTTATATGGATCATGATTAACTAACTCATTGATTCGTTTTATGGATCACGATTAACCAACTTTTACACCGTTTAGGATCATGGAAAACCAACAAATGCTAATGCTCCATCCCCATTATGATATGAAAGAGTCCATATTTATTTTTAATGTCGTATAGTCAATTATACCACTTCTTTAAGTGACCAATCAATATTCACAGACAGTCAATCCTAATTCATCTATACAAGCAATGATTAATGACCCGGCTTCGATATTCTTAATTTCAATTTCTCATATCAACAACAAACATATATAATTCCCAATCATCCCGATCATGAGTATCCATTTTATCTTTCCTAAGTATCTAGTGCAACTAACATTACAATCACAAACGATAATTGGAATTGGAAGTGATACTCACTCGGCCATGGTTCACCGGTCTTTTAGTAGTAATAGTCCGGTGGTAAAGATTCGTCGGTTTTGGGATCACTTAGAAAGGAAGAAATACCCTAATAAGTATTCCATCACTTAACTAATCCAAACTATATATCAATGCTTAGAAAATTCGTAATTCTCGCTATTTGCAAAAGTATCGACTTAAAACTGCCATAACTTGGTCATTTTAACTCGGAATTTTGCAAATTATATATCGATTTCTATCTACTTCGAAATATCTATCTAATTCTAATATTATTTTCAAGTTTTGAAAATATTTAGGTCACAAAACAGAAGGATCAGTTCTGATCAGTAACGGTTTTCAATTCCGAAAAATAGTTTTGTAAATGTTTGAAATGTTTCTACTTGACAAATCAATTATACAGGCAATATTAATGATTTCCTAACATGAATGACATGTGATGAGTTTAATGTATGTATGCTCTTAGTGATTTTTACTAAAGAAAATTTTAGGACTCTTTATTTTGCAAGACTTCAAGAATAACTACTTTTGAGAAATCTAGTTTCCTAACTTTGATAACTTATTTGTTTTTTGGGATTAATTCTTAGAAATTTCTAGTTATCTTGGTTAAAATTGAGTCTTCATAACATCTACTACCTAAGACCTTCATTTTTACATAAAAATTTGTATTTTACACTTTGTAAATATGTTTTCAAATAGGATTTATTCAAAAATCCGAATTTTTATAAATTTAATTTTTGAATAATTACTTTGGGAAAAACTTGTTTAATGTATTAAAATTTAAGGCTTTACTATACCTTTTCCTTAAGAACTTTATTTAATACATAAAACTTTCATTTTAAGCTTGGATAATAGGTGCTTTTATGGTTATCATCCAAAATTACGAGTTTCACAAGTTGACTAATAACTCAAAATTTTCTACCTTCTTTTAACTCTTTGTTTTACACATTAATCTCATCAAAACTCATTTCAACTTATAAAAATCATTGCTTAATGATATATGTTACCTATACCCTTCATTTTTCACATAAAACATGAGTTTTTGAGTTGATACAAGGGTTTTTAAAACATAGTTTTGAAGTCATACGAATTTTCCTTTGAACATTTCAAATAAAAACTTTTCCTTTTTAAGTTCTTTGTTTTATCTGCTTAAAGATCCACTAACTACAACATTTATATACACAAGACCGAGCCTTTTATAAGCATTGATGCATGAAAACACAAAATATTCATGAGATCATGAATGTCAAGTATATTATGAGTGTCTAAATGCAAGATGTACTACTTATGATGCATGAAAAGAAGTTTAAAAGCATAATCATGGATTTTTATGCAAGATCTCTACTTTACTCTACTTTTGTATGCATGAACATGAAAATATTTCAACATAAACTCATTCAAACACAAGATCTACTCTTGTGATGGCTTGATATTCATGTATTAGTATTTTCTTGTCCCTAGCAAATGCTCATGGGGGCTTAAAGTGAAAATACTCATGAATAATCTTGCCATTATAAGATTAAATGGTAGAAAGGCTTAGGATTCATCACCTAAAGTTCGATCAAGTGGAAAAATGAAGAAGAAATGAAGCTTGTGTGTATGTGTGGGGGTGGTGAAGCTCACGACAATAGGGAGAGAAATAGAGAGGGTTTTTGTGAGTTTTGAACAAATGAAGTAAAGTGAAAGAGAGAGAAAAGTAAAATATTATTTATATTAAGTGTATTAGGGTTTGTTTTAATTATAAAAAGGAGATAAAATAAAACAATTGGAGGGTAAATGGGGGGAGTTGTGCCGGCCATGCAAGGAGGAAAGAGAGGGAGAGATTTGAAATTATTTTAATTTGTAATTTATGTAATAAAAAGTATTAATGTAATAATTTGTTAAGAGACAAAAATTTCTTAGAAAAGAAAATATAATTGAGTGTTTATAAGGATGTAAGACTAGGGTATGGGTTGAGTGTGTAGTAGATTGTAGTTGTGAATAGTAATAAATAGTAAACAAGACATTTATTTTACCGGTAGTAAAGAAAATACGGAAAAGGCTATAAATGTAATTTTTATAACCCGAAAAATTATAAAACTTTTATTTTTGAAATCCTTGTAAAATTTCGGTTCTAAAGAGTATTCCAAAATATTTTTTTGAATTTCTAGTTCTAGGGCTTGCTTTTCCATAACGAAGCTCGGGAAGGCCTAGAATAGAAAATTTTTCGAAATCAGAATTTTTTTATGGTTTGAATTATACTTTAAAACAATATTCCACATTAAATTATTTTATAAAAGTTCTTTTAATTTGAAACCGAAGGAAAGCCAGATCCAAGGTTCCTAGGATTCTTTCACCAAGCTTACACTAATCCGGTTTAGGGTTTTGCTTTTTGATTTCCGAAGTTTACTTGATTACCAGGAAAATCGAGGTTTACAATAGATGAATAATGCTCAATTTCTTTCCAAGTTTGGAAATTGGGAAATGTGGGTGCTCCTTCTTTCCCCAACACAAAAGTTACTTCTTAAAGAATAGACTCGTTGTTGTGAATAGGGTGAGATTTTCGATGGCGTAAATCACCTCTAACTCTAACCATTTCTTCCTCCTTAGGGGGCAATATTTTACCATCTATACAACCTTTTCCAATTTGATATATTTCAACCCCTTCTTCTGTAGGACATACATCTCCTTCAACGACTTACGTCTTCCTGCTAAAGCAAATTCTTCACAAAGGACCCTAAGCCTTATCCGATAGTTAACAAGGGTCTCATCGGGTTATTTTCGAAATTTTTTAGCCTCCAAGCGGGCTTTTCCTAGAGACATCTATTCATAAAAGAAAAGGTGTTAGAAAACTTATTCTACCCGTGTTGAACTATCTAAGTCTTTCTTATTTCCATTCTACCTATTTTCTTCTTAAGTCCACTTCTATTGTTATGATATACTATTCTTAACCATGCTCTAATACCAACTTAAACTGTTACATCTCAAAAGGTACCCTAAACACGATAGTCTGCCACACTCAATATTAAAGCTTAAATATGACGACCTTAATCCTCCTATAAGCTTCAATACCGGGTGTAAGGCCTATATTCACGATCATAGAGGACTGACTTTGAAACAAGTTGTTTAAGAATATATTCACGTAGCAATTTTAGAATCAAAACCATAACATAATAACCGAAATAGGAAAATATATAAAGCTCTTTCAATTCATCAAAGGGGCATTCCCATACAAAAGATGTAGCTCATCATGATCTAATGAAGCCTAATCGAAATAATTACATGGAGATTTACTTAGAAGTCTAAGTCTACATCTAGTCTTTGACTTATTCCAAAAACTCCTTAGGCCAAAAAGATAATACCTATGAGAAATACCCTCGAGGCTTCAACCATAAATGGGGAAACTACAAAAAGGTATCTATAAGGGTTTAAGCTTCTTGCTTAGTGAAAATTAAATTCACAAGTAAAGTACTCAACAATCAATAATTAATCAAGTTTTTTAACCAAGCATATGAGATGCCATCAATCACGTGAGCAAATAATACATACGATTTTCCAGGAATCATATGTTTGAATGGATTTACCCCTCCATTAGGTGGTTAGGTATTCCAAGCAACGAAGCCATAGTTTACAAATGATATTTTTATAGTTTTGTACAAATTCCTACTAATCGTTAAAATGTAGTTGATTCAAGTTTCCACTCATCATTTACTTATAGATAATCAAAGTCATAGATTATGATTTTAGGTCCTCGACCTCCTTACTATGCCCTTGTCCTACAAAGGATATAGTAATGAATGTAATGTGACTCACTATATGTCATGCATGAATCATTTAATTTAAGTAGTCATGGCATAGTATTAGTCATTTTATAAGTGACCATAGAATTTGCAAACAATCAGTATTAAACTAAGCCATACAATAATTAGTTAACAATTCCCACCTCGATATACTTATCATGATTTCAACCATGTAAGTAAAACACATGCGCTTTCATATTTTATCTTTTCCTAAAATCCAATGTCACTAAACTACAAGCAAATACATAAGTACAATTGGGAGAATTTAAACTCGCTTGACCATATCAACAGAAGCTCCTTAGTCAAAATAGTCTTTCAAGTATGGTAGCTTAAACTCTGCGTCACCTATATAAAAGAAATACCCAAAATGAGTATTTCTTGAAAGTTCTACTTAAACTTGTAACTCTATTTTACTAAGTTCATCAAAATTTGAATAAAGTGAAATTCCAACTTAAAACGGCCATAACTTGCTCATTTTAACAAGGAATTTCGCATATTATATACCGATTTCTATCTACTCAAAAAGATCAATCCATTTCTAAGATTAATTCCTACATACAAGGTCATTTAGGTCGCTAAAAGTCACGGTACAGATTCAAAACGAAAATTCCCAGATTTTGCAAAACAATTTTCCAACTCAACTTTATTAAAAAATCATTTGGCAAAAATATAGATATGTATATGAGTGGAAAATCCTTTGATTATATATATATACACTCATTTTATATGCAAAAATTCTAATGGTATTATCTCAATGATTATTTTTCGTAAAATAATTCACCTTGAAGTGTTGAAACTGAAATTTGATAAATTTTTTCAAAGTATTTTGAAGAAACTTCATATTTTCTTAAGTTATTATAAATGAGTATATTCATGTTTTGTTTTCCCATTTCTTTTCTAAAACAAATAATTTTTTCTCCTAACTTTGGTATTTTACAATTCTACTTCTAGTGATAAAAGAAACAAAGTTTTCAAAAATTTTTATTAAGTTGTCGATAACCTATTTATAAATTTGCCTTTAAAATAGTTTTGATAAATGAGTTTTTTTTCCTCTTATATTTTTCGTTTATTAATTCCTAAAAAAAAATATTTCTAAAACTTGGTCTTTTATTTCCTTTACCGATTTTATTTGAAAAGGAATCATCTTTTTAAGTTATTGATAAAATCCATTGTCTTTGAACTTATCATACTTATATTTTTGTTACTTCTTTGAAAATATGTTCCTTCTTTAGAAACTTGAAAATCAATTTTTTTTCTAAGCTAATAAGTTGATTTTTATCTAACTTTAAAAAAACTGGTTTGTTCTTGGTTTTTGTTATGGAGTTGAAAGGACTTTAATCTTAAGCTTTTTGTGAAAAATTTGAATGCCAACAAATTATTTTTACTAAGCCTTAGGTTATCATATTATAAAAAGAAGGTGTTTATTTCTTTTATTTCCTTGGTAAAACTATCATTGTCGTTATTTGAGAAAACTTAAGAAAATATTGCAAAAATTCATTTTCTAAGTTATTGATGACAACTCCTCTATTTAGTGACTAGTCTCACAATAAAAAAAAAAATGTTTAGTGTCAAGTTCTTTTATTAAAGAAAATTTTCACTTTACATTTGGTTGAGACAATATCATCATGAAAATGCATGAATTATGAGCATATAGTATGTAGATGATGAAAATATAAGATAAGAAGCAAGATAATAATAATAAGCAAGATATTATGGTCAAGTATTGAGAACCATAGCTTCACTAAGGTAACCCGGTCATGTATTGGGAGCCTTAGCTTCATTAAGGCAACCCGGAACTATGTCCCAAAAAAAAGGAAAAAGAAAGAAAGAGAAAAGGCAATAATAAGAGCAAATATAATAATAAGCTTGTTAGTGAGTTGGTCAGCATTTAGGCTCTAAAATATATAGATATACATATAGATAGTAACACATATATATAGTTAGGTTAGAACAATAATAATAGCATAATATTAACAATAAGATCATAATAATAACATAATAAAAATCGAAATTCTTGGTATATGCAAGAACAAAGTATGATCATGATGTTGCTTCTACAACTCATATGAGTTTTTGATAAACAACACTATAATCATGCTAAGTTACATGACATGGAAAATAAATAGTAGAATAGGTAAGAGTATTTGCCTATAAAGAAAGTATAGAAGTTGTAGTGTAAGAAAAGTTTGGATAGTGTTTATGTGTGTATGAAGTGTGTAGGAAAAATTTAGGTAGTAAAGAGGAAGAAAAGATAGATTTTGGGAGAGAGTATTTGTGGAGAGAATTTGGGAGAGTTTAGTAAGGTGAATAAGTGTGTGAAAGAATTTGAGGGAGAGGGGTATTTATGGAATTTTTGGAGTGAAAATTGTGTGAATTAAATAAATTGAAAAAAAGAAAAAAATAAAATGCGTGTGTGTGGGGGGCATGGCCGACGTGAACATGGAGAGAGGAGAGAGAGAGAGTGATTTTCATTGTCTTGTATTTTTATTAATTAAAAATAATAAGATGTAAGGTTTGATGTGAATGAAGATGTATGAGAAAAGTAAAAAGTACATTTAGGTATGGTAGAGTATAAGAATATGTGCAAAAAAGTAGAGATAGATGAATAGTAACAAATAGTGTAGAAATAATACTATGAACAATAGATAAGACAATCTAATACCAATAGTAATGAAAATAGACGTAATTAAGCTATATATGATATTTTTAGATACCGAAAAATTATAAAACTGATATTTTTGAAATCCTTGTATTTTTACGAGTTTATTGGCATTATCGAAATATTTTTGTCGTCGGGGGGTATTGGGGCACGATCTTCCAAAACTGATCACCTTCGGATCTAAGAGATACCAAAAATTATCAAATATGATATTTTTATTCTTCCTTATATTATTATGATCTATTATCCACTACTATCTCAATTTTTTTGTTTTAGGATTAGGAATACGGGATTACCGGATCTAATTTACTAGGGCTTAATGTATGTTCGTTGACCTTAGGGTTTCTGGTTGACTTCCGATTTAGGGTTTAAACATAATCATAGCATAAAATCTAGGGGAATGTCATGCCCCGACGGGTACCCTAGACATGGCAGTCCACCGTACACAATATTAAAGCCTAGAAATGACCGCTTCAGTCACGCGAAGGCTTCCATACTATGTACAAGACATCTAACACATGGAGGAGACACATCGGAGTGATACATTTTATATTGATACAACTTAAGTAACAATGTAAAGGAATTACAATTCACTATACTTCAATTACAATTCATCCACATATTTCACTACACAAACTATTATAAGGCAATTCACAAAACTTAGCTAATATCTTCAAGCATTCTTACTTCCGGACAGAATCCCGAAGTCATACTCAGCTCCAACCATCTCGGTCCCCACGTAGCATTTTGAGTTAACATGTTTAACAAAACATCTATTGAGGTATAAGCTACACTAGCTTAGTGAGAATTCTCTTAATTTCATACCATAACAAGCAAGCTATAAATCATCCATATGCTATGCATGAACAAATACATGAGCAGACAATTATGTATGGGTATCCGGAACACATACACAGAACGGATTTACGCCCTTCGTATCTTGGGTTAGGGATGGTATTGAAAGTCTACATGATCGCTGCTAGTCCCCGAGCCCCCCGGCTCGTAGCACTCAACTCAGTTAGGCTCACACATGGAATGCATCCCCGTGCACCTTAGTTCCCTATGAATGAGCTCTGATAGCGGGTCTCATTATTCAAACGAGTCATCGAACCATACCGATCGACCTGCATAGGAGTAGCACGCTACCAAAAGCAACATGTCCGATGTGATGCATGACCAATTTAATTTTTGCTTAGGTCAAATCATTCATACATTCTTTAAAGTGACCAACCAATATCATATACATAACACAAGTAATATGAATAGTGTAGTTATCTAATTGAATCATGGTTTCGATATGCTTTAGTATTCTTTGGCATACATACATCAAAGTCTCATCATCTATCCCATCCCCATTCATATCGGTTTTTATCTTGTTCCTATAATTCTAATGCAACTAGCTACAAGCATAAACAAGGTAACAAAATAAGAAGAAAACTCACGCGGCCATTGGATTACCAGTCTCTTAGTAAAAGTACTCTAGTGGTAGGGAAACATTGATTTCGGGGTCACCTAAAAAGGAAGAAATACCCAAATGAGTATTTCGATTCAAAACTAATCCATCCTATCTCATAAAAACTATCAAATTCGTAATTCTTGTTCTAAGTGGGAATTCCAACTTAAAACGGCAATAACTTTATCGTTTTAACTTAGAATTTAGCAAATTATATATCGATTTTTATCTACTTCAAAAGATCTATCTAATTCTAATATCATATTTAAGTTTTGAAAACTTTGAAGCTTTGAAAAGATCGAATCATATCAGAGTAGTAGTGAAAACCGATTTAGAAAATTGATTTTGTGAAAGTGCATGAAATTTCTACTATCCAAAGTAAGTATACATACAATATGAACAAGTTACTATCATAATGATATGCCATGAGATATATGTATACATGTTCTCGATGATATTGAATAAAAGAAATTTTTAGAAAACTTTTTCTTTGTAAGACTTTATGAAAAATCATCTTAGAAAACCTAGTCTTGTATTTTTGACAATCCCTACTTGTTTTTAGAAAATTTCCTTGATAAAATTTGTTTATTCTTGTTAAAATTAAGCCTTCATTATCTATATTCCTTAAGGCCTTTGTTTTTCAATACAAATTTCCATTTTATACTTTGTAAACATGTTTTTAAAATTGGTTCATCCCAAAAGCCAAATTTTATAAAAATTGTTTTTGTGGTGATTCCTTTAAGTAAAAACCATTTGATACTTAGAAAATTAAGGCTCAACCATACCTAGCCACTAAGGACTTCATTTCTTTAATAAAACTTCTATTTTGAGTTTGGAAAGTTAGTGTTTTCATGACCTCACTCCAAAATTACGAATTTCCTAAGTTGACTAGCAACTCAAATTTTTTTCTACTTCATTTCTACTCCTTGTTCTACATATTTTTCTTAGCAAATCCCATCTTAATTTATAAAAATCATTACTTGATGATACCTATGATCTAAACTCTTCATTTTTCATATAAAACACAAGTTTGGAAGTTGATAAAAGGGGTTTTAAGGCATGGTTTTGGAACCATCCGAATTTACAAAATTTGGATAAAACTCAAATTTCATATTTTGTAATCTCTTCCTATTTTTGAGAATTTCTACTAGTAGATCTACCATTTACTTATAAAAAAACATCTCATATTGATACTTATTCCATAAGCCTTCCATTTTCTAAACAAAACTTTCATTTTAGTGTTGAAAAATGGGTTTTCAAAATTGGTCTTGGTTGAGATCCGAATTTACCAAATTTATTTTTGAACATAGCTTTTGATAAAATCCATCTAAGCTTAGGAAAAATCATCCTTTACATATCCTATCTTAAGAACCTTCCATTTCTTAAATAAAAACTTCATTTTTGAGTTGGAAAAAATGTTTTTAAACTATGCCTTGGCCTAAATCCCAAAATGAGATTTTTATTTTGAAAATAACTTTTGAAAACTACCTTTAATTCTTGTAAAAAGAGGTCTTAATGATATACATCCACTAAACCTTCATTTTCTCAACTAAAACTTCCATTTTGAGACTTGGAAAGTGGTTTTTAAATATAGGTTTTGCCAAGATACGAATTTCACTATTTTATTCAAGTTCAAAACCAAGATCTACACTTTCTATAATCATAAATATAAAAGAAATCCATGGTAGTAAACTATAAACTCATAGATCTAAACTTTACTCCTCAAAATCATTCATTTATGATACCTATTCCTTAAGTCCTTCATTTTAAATGAAAATACACATTTTGAAGTTGAAAAATAGCTTTTCTAAATATGATTCCCTTTCTATCCGAATTTTCAAAAATGATTTTTGTTGAAACTAAAATAGATCTTGAGCTTTCTAAAACTTTTCTACTATCATCAAGCTATCACAAGTTATTTAAGAAAATAAATCAAAAGTCTAATGCATTTATGAACCTATAACTACTAGATCTAGTTTACTATACTAGTTATAAATGCATGAGCACTAAGATAGTTATGTGAATGGTGAATATATGCATAAATCATTAGCATTAACAAAATAATAACTCTTATAACAAGATCTAAAACATAAACAAAATCAAAGCCACAAAAAAAGTTAGATCTACAAAATATAACTACTTTTAGCGAGAAAATAATCATGAATAAGAGGAGTGTTTCATTTTGGCATCATCATCCTTAACCTTTAAGCTCATGGAAGGTCATTGATGCATGAAACTCTTACTATACTTTACCTATAACATCTATGGAAGCTTAAGAAGAAGGTTTACTCTAAGGATCTTCAAGAATGGAGTGTAGAAGCAAGAAATGGAAATGAGGTAGTTGTATTCTCTTGCAAGAACAAGGCAAGAAAGAAATAAAGAGAGGAAAAGAGAGTAAATGGTGTAGAGTTTCAAAGGAGGAAAAGGTGTAAATAAGAGACATTAAATAGCGAGAGAGAGGAGTGTATTAATTGAAAAAAAAATAAAACAATGACAGCAAATGGGAGGGGCTGCACGTGTAATACAAAGGAGAGAGAGAGGGTTTAGTTAGTTTTGTAACCTAAATTTTTGAAAGTGTAACTTATATTACTTAATGTGCTAACTAAAAGAAGCTTTAATTCATTAAATAATCATTAAAATAAAAGAAAATAGGCTATTATTAGGGGTGTGGTCAGCTGTCCAAGCACGGGAATGGAGTGTAAAATGAGTGAAAGAAAACTTGATTAATGTGTAGAAGTGACAATTGAAATGTACTTGAAGTATGGGTTGAAAAAGTACTTTTTATTAAGAAAATATATAAAATAAAATTAAGAAAAATATCTTTAAATGAATGCAGAATTTTCACAAATAAAATTAAATATTTATTTGAATTATTTTAGTATTTCAACAAATATGTTATCTATATGATCAAAATACGCGAATGTGAGCTATAAATGATATTTTTATAACTCGATAAATTCTAAAAATTATTTTATGAAGATAAAAATATTTTTCAAATATTTTCAATTATTACATTAATTTATTTTATTTTAAGTATCGGGTCTTAAATAGAAACTAATTCCATAAAAACCCGAAACTAACTAAATTTTAGAGAACGGAATTTCCTATGATATATAAAATATTTATCTAAAAATATAAGGGTCTATAAGAATAATAAAATTGTGTAATGAATAGTAGTGAATAGTACCAAAAGGCTAGTTAATTACCGGTAGTAATGAAATACAAATATAATTGCCAAAATCAAATATTTCTAGTTATCGAAAAATTACAAAACTGATATTTTAGAAATCCTTATGAAAATACGAGTCTAACTGTAGTAATGGTATATTTTTTATATCTCGAGTCCCGGGACAAGCTTTTCAAAGTTTATATCCGAATGGGTTCGAAATAGGTCAAAAATTTACCAATCTGATATTTTTAAGCGACTTTATATTACTACGAACTATTCTACAAACTTAAAATACACCTTGGCCTTAGAGTTAAGAGTGCGAGATTGCCGGACTTAAACTACTGTAATCCACTTAGGGTTTCCGGGTGATTTTCTGGTTTAGATCTTTGCCAATGTGGAAACTGATATTTTATGTTTATACAACAAATTTAATTTGAGGGATTTATTTTAAATTTTATTTTTGTAAGTATTTAATATCTCTTAACGTTTTCGAAATTATTGAATTGGGTTTTCTTTCCAAAGGTTAATCATTATTTACTTTTTAATAATTTATTTCTGGGCTCTATATTACCTGATTTTATAAGTTAGAGTTACGTATAGAATTTGTTGTACGTAGTGGTTTTGAATTGAAGACTGTTGAGTTCTTATTTTATTTTTAAGGAATGATTTTCTCAAGATTAAAAAATTTCTAGATTCATTCGTGATTTAGGACTAGTCAAAGTTCGGTTTTAATTTGGAATCATTTTTAGGATTTATTTTCGAAGTTCATTTTGGAATTACTTACTGGAATTTTCCGAGACTTATAGATTACATGGTGTTCATCGGAGCTCTTTCTAGCAATATCAAGGAAAACTGAAGCTATGAATCCAAACCTTATTACTTTTTGAAGTTTTCTATGACATTTATTAGCTTCAATTTAACTAAGGACATGCAATACGGGTTAAACACGCATGGATTCAAACAAGGAAATGGGTCACGGGTCAAGTGTGGACACAAATCAAGTGGGTGACGAAACAAGCGACTAATGATGAATGAATTAACTTCTCCGATAAATTTTGAGGCCAAGGAAAATATTGGGGTAGAGTTTTTGAAGGTCCCAAATACTCAGTTAATTCCGATGACAATCCTAAATGGTGGTTTCAAAAACTCTAGTTAACAGTCGGTGGTGGCTTCCTTGTGGTGCGTTTTCAAGACAAAATAAAACTATCAAATTATGGCTTAACTTACTTGTAATCTTTCTATAACCACAATTAAGTCAAGTTTCACTAGAAAACTTAAAATTGAAGTTTTTAAAACTTCGAACCCTAACTTATAAGAATTTTGATTCAAGCCTTTTGGGGTTTGATGTATGCCAGGTATTTGTAAACATTTAACATGTTCACATACTCACTCAGTTAATTGACTTTTGATCTTAAACATGGGATAACTAAATTAAGCTCCTACATGTTTTATCTTAACATTACATAGCTAAAGCTCCTATATATTTATATTATCTTCTAAAGTGTTTTAAAGTGAGGACAAATGAAGTTCCTAACACTCAACTAAGGATAACAAAAATTTTGGATGACCGACGTTCCTAAATTGCTAAGATTACAACTACTTTTAATTGATTCTCCATTTTAATCATGAGATAGCTAAGCTCCCATGTATATAAATGATTTTTAGAGCATGAAGTGGGAATGACTAAAGCTCCTAATTTTTTGAAATCAAGGATAACCGGGGTTACTATAATTTTACTAAATTAAAGGATAACCAAAGTTCTTAATTTTTTTAAAATTAAGGATAACTAGGGTTCCTAAAAAATAATTTGACTTCTCAAAAGGATAACTAAATCCCTAGAGTCTTAACAAATAAGTATGATTCTTGAACTTTTAAAGTATAATTATGATTCTTTTTTTTTTCTTTTCTTTTTTTTCAATAGATGATTACACCTATTAGGCTTTCAAAGGATAGCTATAGCTCCTAGAGACAATTGGATTATCTTAAGGGATGACTGGAGTTCCTATTTTAGGAATTAAATGACTAACCTAAGCTTTATGACAAAGAATAACAAAGGCTTCCAAATGTGGAATAAGATAACTGAAGTTCATAAAATCTACAATAAGTGAGGTTCCTGGATTAAAAGTAAGATACCCTATGTTCCTAATATATCTTTAGGATAACTAAGTCTCCTGGATTATGATTAAGATAACATAAGTTCCTAATATATCTCTAAGATAACTAAGGCTCCAAGATTATGAATAAGATAACCGAAGTTCCTAATATATCTTAAGGATAACTAAGATCCTTTCACTAAAGGGATATTTAAATCTCCTATCTTTTATAAGATAACTAAAATCTATGAGCAAAGGATAAAAAGGCTCCTAAATCTATCAAAGGATTACCAAAGTTCTCATTTGCGAATTGTATTTAAAATTTTAATTTTTTCTGAAAATTTTTGGAAAAAATGTTTTTAGTTTGGATTAATATCACGAATGGTATCTAAACTTTAATAAAATATACCATTACACATAATCTTTTAAATTAATCATTTAGTACCTAAATTTCAAAATTGATAAATTTGATACCTAAAAAAAAGTTTTTCATGCACGCCAATAGTACCTCGATCAAGTTGTTTTAGCTATTAAATTGATCAATTACAAAGTTACTGAGCTACTAAATTGATCAATTTCATTTTTCAAGTACCTAATTGCATATTTTACTAAAGCTCGAGTACGATTTGTCACATTAGGCATTTTACTTTTGCTTATGTAAGAAAGAAAGAAATTTTATCGGCTATGAATACTACAGGTAAACAGTGCACTCAAATTTTTTGCTACAAGTCATTCATCCTTTGTCTTTGATGGTCAGTTAGCTGACTTGGAAAGCTTCCAAATACATGCATGCTTCTCTTGCTTCTTTGTCAGGAATCCTTTTCAATGATTAGATGAATCCGTCCTTGTGCCCTTAGGGTAAACTCGTTTTCCTTAATTCTTGCCTTGTCACTTTCTAAGAAGGATAAGACATCTCATTTTTAGGATACTTTCATCTAAGAGGGATTTCTCACTCTCATAGGCTTATTTTCACATCTAATTTTGATTCCAAAAATTTTAGTTAGTCTTGCAATAATACACTTTAGTTGATATGATAGGCCTTTCTTTGGATTGCAACATAAGGCTTTTGGTTAGAGGCTTAATGGTTGCATGTGTTATGACCTAGTTTTAAACAATTAAATCATATGATCCATTCTTAAGATTTATTCAGTGCTTAGCAATTGTACTTATCATGCATAGTACATGAATGAATTATAAGGTTTTATTCCTTGGAGATCTCTACAAGTACTATTGCTCACCTTCATACCTATTATCTAGTCTACATAATTGAATTAAGTAATTATGATTAATTAATTAAGCTAATTATTTTCTACAACTATTTTCATGAATGCAATCAATGACCAATTCATTAACATGCACTTTAAGTAATTATATATTTTATTGCTAAATTTCCCTAACTATCGGATTCCTTACTAAGGTTAATGTCTTTCTCAAAAGCATTTACCTCTAATCCTAATCTTATCTACTAGAGTCTCTTCCTAGTTAACAACTGACTAAGATCGCATTAAAAGTGTGAATCTAATGTTGATTACATAATCATGTAGGAAGTTTCACAATCCTATCTCTAAGATCATGGGCGACCTAAGTCGTACACTATCTAGAATTGGAATAATTATGATACACTATAGAGATTAAGGAATCTAACAACATTAAACGTTAATTCCATGTGTGTACATGCTAAATCTGGTGTTGCAAGTCTAAGGCTACTTCTCACACATCATGCATAGAAATAACATAACACAATTAACATAAAAATGACATGATGGAACATAAAAACAACCCTCTTTACTAATGCTTGATTTGATAGATACTAGTTGTTTACAACATAAATCTTTCACTGCCTTATCTCTCAAGAATTCACTAAGGGAGATCTTGGTCACTGATATGAAACTTTCTGATACAATAATGAACAATGTCTTTTCTAAAATGATTACAATGGTTTTGTGATACGAAAGTGAACTCTAATTGATGATTGATACTTTGCAATGTTTAGGGTGAGTATTTATATTTTGTGCATCATTGAGTATTTTCTAATTGGTGAAGCTATGCATCAAATGGCTTTCATCCCCTTCCAAAATGCATTTTAAATCTAAATTGGTGTGAAAACACACCATAAAACAACTACCATCACAGCCACATCGCGGTTATTATCTCTTAGAGATCTGACTATCCAAGCGAGATCATGGCTATGATCTCCTCGGGTTAAACATACAAACATGGCAATGCCTGTGAAAGAGCCTTTATCATACTACTGTAAGTTACTCATCCATTGGCAATGGCCATAATCAGGGCTATGACTCTATCGTGCTCTCTTCCTCTTCTTTAGATAATGACCATATCATGCTCGTACATGTGATCATGGAGATCACCATCTGGGTCACGGCCGTATCAAGGCCCATGATCTCCACTGTATCACAATTTCTCCTAAATTACGCTTGTAATGTCTTCTCTAATATGTATCCGAGACGATCACCGACCCTATAACAAGCATGATGAGATATTGATACTATTTTTAACTTCAATTTTTATCTAAATTGATTGTTGCTTCCTCTGTTTACCTAAAATGATTATATTGACAAATTAAGTACCAATTTCCTTAGTTTAAGCATAGATGAAACCACAAGAAACTATATTAACTGATACAGTGATTAGCCTTTATCACTTAACAAAAGGGATATATTGTAGAGGCAATTTTCATTTTTGGGCATAAATCACCTCTTTTGTTTGATACCAACTTCCCTTTGCCTCACTTTATATACCCCCCCCACACCCCCCCCCCCCCCCCCCCCCCCTCTTTTTTTCCTTTTTTGCATTTTATTTTCCATTTTTGGAGCTCTTAAGATAATGGAAGTGATCATTTTTAGTGGCTTGAAATTCAAAGCCCGTCTAGTGTATGAAATGGGAGCTCTTCTTCATCTCAAAGTCAATAAACCACTTATAGTAATTGTTACTCATGAATAGATAAAATTGAGATAAAACACAAAGTATTTTTGTCCTATCACCATATTGATGGCCCTAACCTTCTAATTGCCCATGTAGGGTGATTCTTGATAGGGTTCAATTCTAGAAACACTTCTTTTAAAAGGCTCAAAAGAATTGGCAAGGAATTATTATCTATTTAGGGTAAATGAAATAAATGTCTATCATCACTTCAACCTACATACCACAAACATGATATATTTCCTCTAAATAATGAGTCTTATCCTCAAAATGGGTGTCTATCGGCTCTCAAATGTGTATGGAGTTAGTATTTGAGATATTATTTGTCTCTTTTCGTTCTAAACAATCCTAATAATGAGATGTGTTTCCTTAGTTAGAAAAGTAAGAAAAGTTTGTGCATTCATTTTTTAATGTGCTCCTATATCACCTGGAAAGATTAGATGACATGTAATGCTTCAGTAAGTAAAATGCCTCCAATTTTTATCTTTTATCAAATATCATACATTCAATATGGATCACTCATTTGCATACTATAAAATGCCACATGAAAGAGAAAGTTGCATTGAAACATGATATTGATTATGAAAACTTGTTGCAATAACATTGAAATCCATGAAAAAAAAAAACAAAAAACTAAACTGAAAAGAAAAAAAAACTTCTAAAATGACTACTTAGGTGATTCTACTTCCCTCTTTAATAACTTAGCTAACTTGTGACATCTTGATCCCTATAGAATCAGGATAAACAAGCCCCTTTGTCAATCAAGTCCTATAACGACTATCTATAGAGTGACCTTTTACCCTATAACCCTTTTACCCTACATGGTACTTACATTATGCCCTAAGATTAACATCTCATAGCCTGTAGTTAGGTTTAGGTGCCTCATAAGTTATGACATTAAACTCTTTTAATTGATGAAAAGCATTTGATAGTAGGATAGGGAGTGGAGTAAATTGTCTATTTTGAGGATGATTGTTTTGAGTTGGTTTTTGGTTGGTTGCTATGTTATGGGTGTTTTTAGAGATGGTCGGTTGGGTAGATGGTTCGGGGTGAGATTGAGTGTTGGTGACAATGACAGTGGCTTCTTTGGATTTACAGGGAAGTTCAACAACAATTGGGTTTTGTTCAATGTTTTCAGGAGTAAAGAGTTTACTAGAGGCAATGCTACCCTTAATTTGGTAACAAACAGCCACTATCTCAACAAAGCTCAAGGTGGTACGCCCTCCTGGGTGTTGATAGTATGAGTTACTCAAGGGGTTGTTGAACATGAGGCTAAGGTCTTTCTCCAGTATGTGGGCAGTAATTTTGGTAGCCAGACTCCTCCATGTTTAGGCATACTCTTTAAAGGATTCAGAGGGATGTTTCCTGAGTCCCAAACTATTGGTGTTGCATCAATGTTGAATTTGTGTTGGTTGTAAAAAGCTCTAACCAACTTATTCTTAGTATCAAATGATTCAAATTAGGTTGGGAATATTATGCAAAATATAGACTAGTCAGACTATCATGAAAGGTCTAAATCATGAGGTGCTTATATTGGGTGTACTTTGCCATCTTACAAACGTGCAACCTCACGTGAATCACTGGAGATCCCGTTACATCATACTTCTTAAATTTAGAGGCTTTGAACTTCTCAAGATATGCCCCCTTGGCATAAGAAAAAGGTTTATCAAATGGGCACCATCAAAACCATCAACAACCTCTATGATTTACATCTTCTCAAGTATAGTCTACATAACCTTTCTTTCCATCTCTTTCTATGCTTCCTCAAGTTGTTCCTTGAGCGTTGTAGAATTAATCTTAGTTTTAGCACCTTTTAATTTAGGAGAAGAGGTTTCATCACCTGTCGTGTGTTGGATAGTAGATTGAACAGCTTGAGGAGTTTTTCCAGCACTAAGGATCCCAACAGTAAAGATGAGGGCTTATGGTTATTCAGTTATCTATTGTATAGATTACTCAAACATAGTGAGCTTTTGTTTAGATTTATTGATACTAAACATCCTTAACTCAGTGTGAATGACTTCTTCAAAAATTAGGTCAAACCATCTAAAGGTAATATCATAAATCCCTGCAAGATTTTCTTTTTGTTAGCAAAATATTTATTGTTGTTATTTAAAAAATTCCATCATTCATTCTTTTTTTTTTTTTTTTAATTAAGAAAGTTAGAACACCTACGTTACAAAATTGATTAATCTTATTTAAAGTTGACAATAGTATTATAAGAGCGACACATGATCTATTGTAACCAACTGAACATCTATGATGGCAATTTTACAAAGGTGACACTTAATGTTACAAAGGGAGGTAACCTAATATATTAAGAGATGTGACAAACTAGAAATAACATAAGGCGTAGGGGTGATCAATCTTGGAGTAATAACCACTACCTTATGAGTGACCTGGTAAAAACTTGGCAACCTAATAGAATGATGAATTTTATTTATAGTGATGGTGATGATAAAAGTTGATTATCTAAAGGTGAGACATATTGTATAACATGAAAATACAATAACTAGACCCTTTTTCTTTTTCGAAATTATGATTTTTTAAAATCACTTCATGCTATTTATTTTGATCATTTTAAATTTTTTTACTATGTAATTTTTGTTTCATTATTAGCCTAAGGAAACAAATGCAAGGATTGAAAACTAAGTTTCGCATGTTCCATCTTTATTAAAATGCAAAGAAACATGTGCTTAAAAATTGTGAGTTTATTAAAATTACTATGTTGCATTTTGGTTACAATTAAATTGGATACCTAATGAACCTATCGTTTCATTTTTTTGTTCAAGTTTGAGAGGAATTATGAGAACTATTATTTGTAGAACCCACCATAAACCACCAACAACCACCACTCTTGCACACCACACACACCCACCCCCCCAGGCAAAAAGAAAAAAGAAAAAGATTATAAGTGTACACTACATGAATTTTATTTCATAAAGGTACCTACAAACAATTTATGACCTATAGTATATTTATCTCATTTTACAACTATACATGAAAAATGCCTTATAATATTATAGTAAGATTACAACTCCGAATCAAACTTTTTCTTGAAATGCCCAATTGAAATAGTAATATTTTGACAAAAGTATTTTATTTTCATTTTTCCTTTACAATTTTTTTAATACAAAATTTTAAAGGATAGGGATTTAGGAAAAAAAATTCAGTTTTGAAAAATAATTTTTAATGAGTAAGCCATAATAGTTCTTTTAAAGAAAAATGTTGTATTTTATTAAAAATCATAGTTATAAAAAAATTAGGTTACAATGTTACATGTAGGCTGGACTTCTGATAGGCCTGTTAGTTATTGAAGTGAGATTATTTATAATAAAGCAAAACTATATAAATAAAGTCTATAAAAGATTTTCATTTTTGGAGGGGGGTAAATTAATTTTATTTTACAATGATGTTTGATTTTTACATTACAAGTATATATTGGAAACAATTGTAAGATTATGGTACATGAATTCCATTTTATAAGGGTCTATGATTTTTATTTCACTAGTATACTAGGAAAATAATTATCAAATTGTATTCTATGAACTTTATTATATAAAAACATAATAGAAATATTTTACATTCGTATGGTATATATCATGCTTAATAAAATCAATAAATTAGGCTTTAATACTACTGATAAGTGTCTAAAGACCCTTAATATTCACATTGTTTTAATATGATATTATATAAATTTTATGTGACTTAGTAAAGAAAATGATATTTATTTGTGTTAAAATGTCAATTTCAAGGATAAAGGAAGATATTGAGCTTAATGAGATTTTTGGATCAGTTAAGCAAGATTTTGTTGAAGAAATATGAATTTGGAAGATTGACAATATACATGGCTTTCAACATAAGCTATGTGGAACACTGGTGTTGGAGATAAAACATGACCAGCGAGCATTTTTAAAGTACAAAAGGAGATACACAAGCCATGTAAGATGCTCGTATAGATGATGAAAAATGGATAGAAGCATAGTGAAGGCTGGCAGCCTAACTTTCAAAGCTGGCGGTGTACATTTCAAAGCCGCTGGGGTACTAGGCAGCCTTCTTTGTCCAATCGCGATTTTTCACCAGTTTTCATCATACATGGCCTCAAACATAGGCTGTGTAGGATGGTTGTACAAAGACAGATTTGCTATTTTCTATAAATAGCGACCTTAGCTCATCTTTTTTAGATAATATCAAAATCCTTCTTCCTTTTTACGTACCCTAGAGAGAAAAATAAGTATTGGAGAGTGGAGAAACGTAAGTGCTTATTAGAGATCACAAGACTTCATCTTGAAGGTTGTAACCATAACTCCTTACTATTTATTCTTATTCTATCATGCATTTCTTATTCTATGAAAAATGGATCTTTTTAGCCTAGATCTTGAGAAATCCTAACCCTAATATGGAGATTGGATTGTTTTGTTAATGGAAGTTTGTGTTTCTTGAATCTATTCATGTGCTTTGATAGTTCTTTGAATTAATGTGCACTATTACATTCATTGTTTGATTCTTGTTGATTTAATCAATAGATTGATTGATAAGATAAATCTAGCATGAATAGAGAAGTTTGAGTGTGATTTTAGACGTAGATTGCATGAACTTTCTACATAAAGATTGAATCTTTTTAGGAAATCATGAACTCTAATGTAATTTTGTATGCATCTAATGATGAAAGATATTTCTATTAGACATATAGGGTTAGAATCAATTATCTTGAAAGAGAGATTGATGAAATTAGGGATTCTTGCAGTTCAAGAATCTAAACAACCATTAATGAATGTTTTGTAAGGAATTGGAAATAGGGTTAGTGGTGACAGTCTTGTGATCTAATATCATTAGAAGCGTTGACACTCACTTTTGCTAAGGTTTAGTCATTAATTAGTTGCTTATATATATATATATATATTAAGATCTTTCTAATTAGATAAGCCAAATGGTAGAATTAAGGTAATATTAGTAGTTATAGGTCCTGATGGAACGACCCCTCTACTTACACCGGTACTACAATTAATAGGTACGCTTGCCTAAGATTAGTCACATAGTAAGAATAGGGTTTTAATTTAATTTGATTAATTGCAATTGAAAAATCCCCATCAATGACTTCATACTGCTAAGATAAATGATATAATAATTACATAGGAAATATATACGAGGAGCTTATTAAAAATTATTACCTAAACTTTATATTGTAACTAGACAAAATAGTACAAGAATTCTATTTTTCAAATGTATATAAATTTACAAAGCTATAATATGTGTAAAAGAAAATTAGTAAGAGTGAAAAACTAGACCAACTTAAGTCCATTTTAGAAAAAATTTAAATGAGATTTTTTTTAGATATTATTATATATATTTTTTAAACTAGGTTCGGCCAAGCATAATCATGGGCCTAAATTAATTAACATGTGTTGCATGAGCTGAATCTGGATTGGTAGAGATAGCTTCTGTGACATAAAAGATAGGTCGGGGGGTGGGGTGCCAAGGGTCACAACCACTCCGATGCTAAGTCAGCATGCGAGTATAGATATTCTCTTAAGATGTATGAGACTTCTTTTCCTTTTTTTCCTCTCTCTACCAAAGAGGAGGGGTATTTATAGTGTGTTAAGGTCATATCAGGGTAGGTTACTTCTTGGTAAGCAACTTAGTACTCAATTAGACAAAGGTACTCAAGCTAGGGAGCTATGGCTCCTTAGAGTGTGGCCAAGCTGTTGGTTTCCTCCCAGGTCACAAGGTGTTACTAGGGTATGCTTTGACTATATATCATAAGGCATTGAGACTGAGGTGGTGGACTAATAGAGCTCTTTAGCTCGATTAGTCTTTTCGAGGTGAGGACTACAGAGAGGCCTTATGTCATAGCACAGATGTTGATCTTGTTGACTTCTTGGGGGGTTAGGATGTCACAAATAGTAGGCCTCTCTTAAGATTGCAGGTGTTGTAAGGTTTTAGGCCCAAGAGGCTAAGTGGCTTGAAGACTATATTCCACTGTTAACATTTATCCCCCCTACTCTCATTATGGGAGCAAAGAGTGCTTAGTCCACGAGGTCATTAGCTCGAGGTGATCATTTGAGCGAACTGTGCTTTTCATGTGATCTGCATTCCCTTCTTATAGATATTTTCTAGCAAGGATCATTGGATTTCCTAGTGGCTAGCATAGTCGGTACGCTTTGGTACAGATGAGGAGGTATAGCCTTCCTGAGGGCCCCTATGGATTTGAAAGGTCTCCGCATTAATTATTACTAGGTCTGACAGTTTTTGATATGTTAGGGTTTTGAGGCCTACTTACACGTCTCAAGGGGCTTGAGCTTCTACATCTCCCTAGTTCTTTTATAAATACCTGTGTTTGTTAGGTTTTCTGATAATATTTTGATGATAACAAAAGGATGTTAAAGTATTTAATTGTTTTATGATTTTATTTGATAAGTATGATTTAACAGAAGATAGTTCAGAACATTTGAATAATTGGATAAATAGGTTTTTATAGAATCAAAGTTATTTCATAAGTTTTAATTATGCTTTGGTTGTTTAAAGGAAGTAGTCAAAACCAGCTTCAGAACTTTCAACGGTAGAACGAAATAAGCTTAACAAAGCTAGTCAGAAGCAGTTTTAGAACCTTTAACGATAGTAATATAAATTTGATAGAAGCAGTTTTAGAACTTTCAAAGGTAGATGAATAAGCTTAACAAAGCTAGACAGAAGTAGTTTCAGAACTTTCAAGACGAACACGATTTATCCAGTCTTAAAAATTGGTTTTAATATTTTTCAAGACCTAGCTCCACTTGTCAATATATGTGGGTAATATACTTGATGTGTTTCACATAAGTTAGATTTTATATCATGGGGATTAAATCGCATCAAAATATTTTACAAAGAATTTTATGGAAAATTATTTTGATATCTTCAAATATATTTTATCAGACACATGGATAATTCCTAAAGCTCTTATAAATCATGAATGTGATAAGATATGGATAATAAAGTTGTTTTGAGAAAAAGATATGGTTTTTACAAGATAAGATTAGAAGATAATGTTTGTCATTTGAAGATAAGATTTATTAGGATATCAACTATCCAGATCTTTTTTTTTAAATCACAAGGGATATCGGCAAATATCTTGAGGATTATCCAAAAGAAGAAAAAGAGAAGACTACGGTGATTTATTGAAGAAGATAAAATTGTCTTATCAAGTATATCTAGTTCAAATTACAAGGAGAAGATCTCGGTAACTTTCAAATCAGTTCAAGGAAATATCAACAATTAGAATAAATGACGTTATCTCAACAAGCTTACCAATATTTAAAAATCAAATCAAACGAGAATAAGAGCTGGATAGTTTTTTTTTTTTTTATATATGGATAGGAAGAACAGATTTGTAGCTAAGATAATTAGGATATGATATCAATCCTGCAAACTGATATTGACCGTTGAAGAACAAAGTCATATATATTGAAGAAAACATAAGGAAGTTTAGAATCTTTACAAGCTTCACACGCAGCAAGAAATATTCATCCTTCTCGTACATCGATCTCCTACAAGCTTTCATTGATCCGAAATTGAGCAAATATTCTTCATTGTATTTAGTCTTCGATTTTTATTTGTAATAGAAGGAACTTGTTGTTGCCTTCTTAGTTTGGTAGCTCAGTTACAAATTTAGACTCTGTAGATCGATTAAAGCTAGAGGATAGCTGTAAGAATCAAGCAGGGAGAATTGCACAAGCTTGTAATTGGAAATTTATTAAATATAGTGAAACAAACCCGAAGGATATCGAGGTCCCTGGCTCGAAGCTGGAAGAGTGGACTGACGCACAAGGCGGAACCACTATAAATCATTGCCTGCTTTTCTTCTCTCTATCTTTTTAAGTTTCACGCAATTTATTTTCATATTTCTTTAGTTGATATATTGTTCTCGTGTTTAAACTTAAAAGGGAAATTTTTTAAAAGGCGAAAATTTATAATAATCAATTCAACCCATTCTTGATTATTATTTGGGACCAACAGTGTTTCACAAGTATTTCCTCATAGCACTTTCATATTCCATCGAGAGAGTTATTGCATATCCTCATTTTGCTTTATCTTTTCCATGTGCTCAAAGCTTATAAAGATATCAAACTTAGGTACTTCCTATACCTAATCTTTTTCTCATGACTCGGATGAAAATACAGTAACTCACCGACTAGGTAAGGAGGGATGAAAGAGAAATAGAGTTGAGGTTAGGAGGCTTAGGGTCAGGGGTTAGTATAGGTTGGAGAGTAGTGGTTTGGCTTCTATTAGCAGCCGTGAGGCAATGTTTGGTGAAGTCTTGACGCTATTGGCAAGGGGGCAAGACATTTCAAACTTGCATCCTTGTGTAGATTTGGCCAACCAAGTCTATCAGCAACCACTAGATAGGTATCCTTTTGATGTCTTGGAGAAGGGAGCCATCATCCCCTTATATATGGAGTTGACCTAAGGTGTTGGTCTCGACAAATCCACTATAAGGTCTCTAGGGAGGAGCTCGAGAGTATTTTTGAGGAGGAGATGTGAGGTACTCCATAGGACTAGGAGGTCATTATGCTCAAGAAGTCAGATTGAGTATGTCTTCTTGGTGGCTGATGGTTTACCTTACACAAAAGGCTTTTGAGTTCAGCTTAAGGATGTCTTTTTCTCCTTTTCAAAAGGAATTTTTAAATTGCTACCGACTATGCCTAGCTTAGTTGTTGCTCAATGCCTAGCGTATATTGGTAGCTTTTGAAGCCATCTGTCTTAATGTTATGATGCAGCCTACCTCGATCTTGTTTCAAAAATTCTTTCTCTGTAAAAGATCAAAGGAGGGGTGGTGGTATGCTTCCAAACAACCCAAGAGTCTCCAGCTTCTCACTGGCCTCACTACCTCGAATGGGTTCGACTGGAAACGTGAGTTTTGGATATTCAGACTGAAGGAAAGCATGCAGCGAGGTTTTGACTTCTAGGTCAAGTAGTGTATGTCACACCCCTATAGGGTACCATAGTTGTTATAATACACCATGTAACTAATTGAGGCCTCCAAAAAGTTACATAACTACTATACAACTAACGTTTCCTATTTAAAGTGGACAATTAAAATAGGATCGATAGTTGTTTTGAATGAGAAAGAGATTGGATATATATATATATATATATATATATTAACCATAAAAGAACATGACATTCTAATATAAGTCATCACAAAATATTACAATTATGGTCTTCAGGGCTTCACTAGAACCTTTTTACAACAAAGCTTACAAGAAATGCAAAACTTAACTTTTACAATTACAAAACAATAACTACATCTCTATTATACAAATGGTCTTCTTTTCAAAGAGTTTATAAGCCCAACCTACACTAACTCCTATACCTGGACTTGGTTTTGGTCTTCTTACTTATGACCTTGTAAATCAACAATCTAAGAGAACGTGAGCATATAAATCTTAGTGAATAACAAAATCTTAACACATTCACTAGTATCATACAAGTTTTGTTAGCAATCATATGCAATGCATTCATCAAACATATGAAGCACACATGGTTTGAATAACTGGAATTCAAACCTTTAGGGATTTACACCCTCCAAGGGTTGAAGGATAAGTTTAGTAGTTCATGCCCATGAGAATCTTAAAACTAAAGAAGGGGGGACTATTCCAATATCTTTCATCGTTTCCAAAACATTTTTCACATAAACACCCTCTACTTCTTTTAAAACTTGAGCAATCTCACTAAGTATTAATACTCCAAATCTGACTCCAACACAGGCAACCTCCTTCGAAGTTTATTAGTTCTTGTGAAGCTGATAACCCTATGGCAGCCTACAAGCAAACCCACTGGTCCCAAGAAGCATTACCACAAAATTGAAATGTTAACACATGACATGAGTACCATGCTAATGTAGCATAATGTTATGAAATGCATGACATATTAACTTTAAAAGTCTAATAAAATTAATTCTATATTATCTTATTGTCATATCAATTTAATACACTCAATAATGCAACCATAATTTAATGTCAAGCAAGTAGTTATCACTTTCATTATGAAGATTTACAACTAAAACATACAACATATAACATACAATATTTCCTAACTCTATGCATTTGATTCCCTATAATTATGATTAGACTATATTCAACTATTCTACAATCATAGTCACCGAGAATTCCGAATTGCTATATAGGGTTCCTATACTATAGAAAAGCTTTATTACGATCTACTAAATAAAGACAAGAAGGATTAAACATGATCCTAAAACTAAAGGAGATAAAAAGACACTTAAGGTTGTCATGCCCCCACCACACCCGTACCAAGGGTCGTAAGATACAGGGTCATAAACAAGTTTCACCACACCTTTCACCACGCCCCATATAGAGGATCACTTGATGACCAAAGGCCACCGTGCCCCTTGCCACACCTTATATGGAGAATCACCGATGATCAGAGGCTACCATGCCCTTGCCATGCCCTGTGTTGGCAAGGCGATCCAACCATAGAATCCACCATAGGATTCGTCACGCCCCGTGGTGACCCAGATCCCACGAATAGAAATGATCATACCCTCCACCATGGGCTATGGTCCTTCTACCAAAAACACACTTTACAATTTTACACACTTTAACCAACTCCAATTTTCTTGCATCCATCCAATACACTTATATATCATCATACAAGTCTCAAATTCATCATTCACTACTTAACTCTTCCAACCCTTCTTTATTTTCCACATCAAACAACCAACCAACAAACAACCATTAACTTCAAGCTTTAGAACTTTAAAATCACTTCTCTACTACTCTACATCTTATATCAAACAACCAAATTGATAATCATCTAATATTAGTTGTTAACTAACAACAAGACTAATATTAAAACTACTCAAACACAAATACAACAAAGATAAAGCATGAGTTAATTTACCTATGCTTGCTTTAACTTGAAGATGAAGGCTTGTCTTACTTTTCTTAGAGATTTAAGAGAAGAAATTTGAAGTTGTAAAGTGGAGTGCTTGTCTGCAAGAAATATCAATTTTTGAAAGAGAGAGAGCAAGGAAGAGGAAATAAATTATGCCATTAAGAGATAATTATGTGCATATATGCAAAATTTTACTTTGACTTTTGGGGAAATTTAAAAGGGATAGAGCGTGTGTGTGTGTGTGCATGGGAGTTGTAGTGAGCTCAAGGGTTTAATTTTGCAGCATTAAGATTAAAGCAAACACATATTATTCTATTATTTTTCTAATACATTATATTTATCAATCATGCAAATTCAAAACAAAGTTTAGTAACAATATAGTTTATAAATTCTATTCAATTAAATAATTTCTTACAAGAATTTATACGAGTACTTTTAATAAATTAGAAGTCTAGTTTATAAAATTCAATCTCTAAAAGAATATAAAGAATACTTTAAATTGACAATTTCATTAGAGCAATTCAATTAAAGATTTTGAACTTCTTTTTTTTTTTTCTAATTAAATTGGTTTTATAAAAGTCATTATACTTAAATTTACTCAACATTCATACACAACAACATATACAATCATAACACATTAATTCTACACTTTTTAAATTCTATTTATAAAAACTTAGGCATTATATATAAGCTCATCCGTCATTCGAAAACCTAAATGCTGATGTGCATGATACTGGCAAGCTGATAAAGTTAAAGGGTGATCTTAGAGTGCAAGGTAGAAGGCCTTATGATGTTACACTCATGGTAAGGAATTTTTTAAGTGGGAAGCCGATTATTGATGGAGGTGGGGCTTGGTTCCTCGTATAGTCGGTCTCACTCTCTCTCTCTTCCCCCTACCTCCTTAAATCACATATCGAATCGAGCTTTGGGGCGAAGGTTTTATGGAGGAGTCAAGGTTTTCAAGCTGTTGAGCTCGAGTGGGCAAGTGTTTTGTTTTTCTATTATTGACGTCCTTTTTTTTAGAGCGGGAGATGTTTATGGTCAACATGGGTGATACTCTTGGTAGTTCATCGAAGAAGTAGAAGAGGAATACTCCAAAGAAGTAAAAGACAACGGATGAGAAGCATCCCATTGAGAATAAGGATCGGGCTACTGAAGTCAGCATGCCAGTGGTTGATTTAGGTAGGCGAGACCAAGGTGGCACTATTATTGAAGTTGAAATTGCCACTTTTGAGATTGTGGGTACTACTGTTGAAGTTGAAGGTGTTCTTAAGGCTGGAGATGTTGGCACTAAGGTTGGTTATGGTAAGCTTGAAGTCATTTTGGCAAGCTTACCCCATTTTTCTCGATCTCGAGAAAAGCTGGGTTTGGCCCATGTTTCTCCCTTGCTAGCCTGAGCTCGTAGAGTGCCTTTGCCAACAACAAAGGTCGTTAGGAGCAGTAATGGTAGCTCGAGTGGTCGAGCTGTACTTAGGGGTCGCAGGAGTCAGCTCGTGAGAGGTGCTACTGGGGGCCCCATTGATATTGTTGAAGGGAGGGCCCTAAGATGGAGTGATATAGCCATGGAATGGCCTTCTTTTGAGGAGGTATGTTGCCTCGAAGACAAGAAGAGGCTGAGAGCTTTTTATGGTAAACTTTCCTTGGTTGATCTAGCCATGGAGTTCTTGGCACGGAAGACCTACGAGGTGAGGTTATTATTTTGCTTGTAGAGGTAATTAGTAATGCTAATTATTTCTTGTTTATTAAAGACTCTTGCATTGTCTGCTTTCAAGCCTTAGTGATGACTGTTGAAGCTTTTCGTTTGCATAGGGTGAACCTTGAGGTGGTACATTATTTATTATATATATATATATATATATTACCTTCATGTTATCATTGGCTAAAGCAAGACTTGAGGGAGCTCAAGGCAATGAAGGTAAGCTTGGAGAAGGAGCTTATTGAGGTTAGGTAGAGTAAGCTACAATTAAAGAGCGATCTGATTGCTTTGATCGGCGATCAGGAGAGAGTTCGCGTAGAAATAGAAGACAAAGTCTTGTGTAGTTGAGCTGGCATGGTTGAAACGAGGAGGAAGCAGTCCCTTGCAGAGGCGACGACCATCAAGTTCAAGGATAAGTAGAAGAGCTTTTGAAGAACGGGATAATTTTTCTCGTCTATTGAGTGATGCCTAACTGGCGATTGTAAGACAAAAGAAGGAGTTTAAGCTTGTCTCTTTGGAGATCGACAAACTGAGGAAGAGTTAGCAATCATTTAACTTAGACCGGGAAAAACTGAGGTCAAAGTCATTTGATTTGCTTATTTCATGGTTAGCCATTGTTGCTCATTTTTTTACTTCATTTAATTTTTGTTGTTGTTATAGGGTCACATCACGGATTTGTAGAGTAGTCGGCTTATTCCTGAGGTGACTAAAAAGTGAATATTGAGCAAGCTCTTTAAGAGCGAGGAGTGGAAAGCGACACAAGTGAAACTCACAAAAGATGCTACGAGGCTTACAAGAATGGACCTTTTAGAGAGGTATCTTGACTTAGATCTTAGTTATTTGGTAGCTCATTTGGGGGAGGCTCTAGAAGAAGAATATAGTGAAGATGATGGTAATGAGGATGAAGTTGAGCGAGGTAGTGATGTGAGGGTCATTGTAGTAGGCGGAGGAGATTGGATCGAGGTTGTCATTAGTCCTAGAGGTCAGGGGGCCGAAGGTATAGCAGCCCTAGTGGACATAATGCAGGGGCCTGACTAGGAGATCTTGATGTCAGTAGCTTTCAGCATCTGCATTGATCCTCAGGTTAGAGGTCCTGTTGGGAAGCAAGTTGAGGTAGCTATTGCCCGTCAACTAGTGATAAGCAAAGAGATTTTCGGCAACTGCATGACTAATTGATCTTGGGCCTTTATCATTGAGAAAACTTTGTTTTGTAGATTTTTTTTATGAGCTTTACTTTCAGCTCATTTCGTGAGTAGGCTTGTTGCATGTTTTTGTAAGTTTGTCGTAAGTTGTTGTACTCTTTTCTAAGCAATGCATTGTCTCTCTCTTTTACTGCACTTTTGTTTTGTAATTTAATTTTTACTACACTGTTGGTTCATGCATTCCGAGGTTGGGTATGTCAAGCTTCTTTTCTTTAGGTTGTTCTGCTTTGAGTTTGTCTGTTTGTTGCTCAACTAGTTGTACATTTGTAAGTACGGCTTTTCAAGGCGGATGATGTTATTCTACTGAAGAGGTTGCGTATGTCAGCGAAATTTCCTTTCCAACGCTCGTAGATTCCCAAAGCACGATTGTACAGCTGGGTAAGTAGGTCTTGAGATTCTTAAGATTTGGTGACATTAAATTTTAAGTCTATTTAGGTTCTTTTAGCTTATAAATAGTGTTTTTCCGTGCATGATCTCTTTAATGATCCCATCTTAGCTCTCTTATTTCACCCACTTGGGGTTTTATTTCACCATATAATTCCAAAGGATTTGAAGAATCATGGACATTACTACTGTTAAGCTTGGATGGCTTGAGAAGTCGAGCCCTCAAGGGTTACAGTCCTTGTGGTAATGTGGGAGTCTTGTTATCTCTATTTGAATGGGCCAGGAGCCTTGCGGTCCTTATTTCTGTGGACCACTTGCCAAGGTCGAGTAGTGTGTTAGGAGTGTCGCTTGAGGCTCACTTCCCTCCTTTGCCGTGGCTATTCGACCTAAGGCCGTGTTTCTCTTCTATGGTTCTTGGTGCAAAATTGCCACTAGCTATTACTTTGTGAGGAGGCCATGGTGACTATAGTAGTATGTTGTACATGAATAAGGGCCTGTCCTCGTTTGGCAACCTATGCCTTAGGGGAACTCCCTAAGGTTGAGGTCATCGTAAAGGGCTCATGCTGCTCCTTCCTCTCATTTCTAAGCACTCTATTAATCATCCTCAATGGCAAGTGGAGGTTCTAGAGATGGGTTGTAATGATCTGCCCTTTGAGCCTGATGTCCTAATGGCTTATTGGTTGTAGGCTTACTAGGGGAATAGGCTTCGATCCCTATTCTCCTAGTCATGCTGAGTTTCTATCCAGCTAAGATTCATTGTTGTTCTAAAGGTTCATGGACAAGCTCAGGTCAGTGGTCAGGCAAGCGAGGTCGTGTTCAGTCCGAACCCACATTTTCGAGGTGTGTTTAATGGGTTGTGGAAGAATTCTCTTGATATAAGGTTCGAATCATTATCAAGTTTTTCCAACTCGACATCGTGTTCAGCTCGAAGAACTTCATAGTTGAGTAGACTCGTTTTGTATTTCTTTAGCCGAAATGCCAGTTAAAACTACTTAGATTGATATGTAAGTCAAAGCAACTATAATAATTTTCTTCTTATTAATGGACTATACTGACCTTGATATGTTGTGCGATCGCTTATATGTTTCTTTCTTTCTCCTTTTTGGCAAGCTCGTATGAGTAGGTATTGAACTGAATTTTGTTTGTCACGACCTTGGCAAGCTCCTAATTTTTGTGTGTTTGATAGTCTTGTTTTTCGAGTTGTCGAGCACTGTTTTTGTTTGTCTAACGTCATTTGTAGTTATGAGATTATTGTCTATAGGGAAGACTAAGTTCATGGGGGGAGTTATGCAAGTTCACGAGGGGAGTTACCCAAGCTCACGAGGGGAGTTACTATTGAAAGGAAGTTGCCTGAGCTTACGAGGGGAGTTACTCTTGAGAGAGAGCTATCTGAGCTCACGAAGAGAGTTACCCTTGAGAAGGAGTTATTAAGCTCACGAGAGGAGTTACTATTGAGAAGGAGTTACTCGAGCTCATGAGGGGAGTTATTTTTTAAAGGGAGTTACTCAAGCTTATGAAGGGATTTACCCTTAAGATGGAGTTATCTAAAGTCATGAGGGGAGTTACCCTTGAGAGAGAGTTACTCGAGCTCACGAGCGAAGTTACACTTGAGAAGGAGTTACTCGAGCTTATTTAGCAAGCTTCTTTTAAACTCTCGAGGCTCCTGTCAAAAATCTTTTGGATTCCCAAGATGAAAATCAATGTTATACTCTGTTAATGTAAAATCTTCATTTCATTGGTGATTGCTTTCTTTTTACATTTTACAAGTTAGCCTTAGCTATTCGAAAAACTGCCTCAGGTAATTTGCATTCCATGTCCTGGAAATGAGCTCACCATTTAGTGTTTTTAGTTTATAAGCTTCGTTTTCTACGACTTCTTTACTAAGTGGAACTTCTTAATTTGGGATGAGCTTTCCTTGGGCTTCTTCGGACCCCATTGCTTCCAATTTTCTATAAATAAGGTCTTATGGAAGAAATAATTTGTGTAAGACCTTCTCATTATAATACCAGGCTTCTCTTTATTAGGAGGTAATAACTCTTTTGCTCAAAGTATCTTGAGTCTCCTCTATTGCATTGAGTTCGGCTCGGAGACCGATTTCGTTGATCAACTCGTCATATAATTGCACTCGAATGCTTTACAATTCTAGCTTGATAAGTAGAACGGCCTCAAAGCCGAAGGTGAGGTGAAAAGGGGTTTCGTGGTAGGGGTGCACCTGGTGGTGTAGTATCCCCATAGAACACTGGGCAACTCATTAGCCCATCTGCTGCTTTGTCGATCTGCCTTAGCTTTTAGGCTTTACATGATTGTTTTTTAAAAGGCCTCAACCTAGCCATTAGCTTAGTGGTGTACAACAAAGGTGTAGTATGAGGGTAATGCTGTATTCAACTCAAAAGTCTTTTGATTCTTTTGGAGCTAAACTACCATTCGTTGTCCATTACTATCGAGTATGGGACCCTGAACCTAATGATGATGTTTATGTAGATGAAGTGTTGAATGTTTTTGCCCGTAACTTTTGCTATTGTCTCGCCTATTACCTACTTCGTAATTAAATCTCATCCTACTATTATGAACTTCTTTGACATGTGGATGAAGGAAATGGTCTGAGTATGTCCAATCCCCACATGGTGAAGGGCTATAGACTGGTGAGGCAAAGCAGGTCAATGCTTAGGGTATGGTTGATGGGAGCAATCTTTTGGTACATTTACATTATCGCACAAATTCTTTTGTGTTGGCCCTCATTGTTAGCCAAAAGTATCAAGTTTGCACAACTCGAGTATGGCTTTGATGTGGTTACTACATTTGCCAATTTAGAGCTCTTCTAGAATGTTGTTCATCTTCTGGTTGTAAACATCGAACGGGGGAAGCTTGAAGCCCTTTTAATATAGGATTCCATTAATAAGGGTGTAGTTAGCTCCTTTGTACATCAACTTCTTAGATTCTATTCTATCTAAGGGTAAAGTGCCATCCTGAGGTATTTTTCTATTGGTTTGATCTAGCTCGAGGATGGGGCCTCTTCTTGTAGATTCAACACCTTGTGGACTTTTGTAACATTAGATTTTTCTGGCAAGAACTCAACGAATACCTTTTCTACAATTTTTCCAAGGTTTAGGCTGTCATGGAAGCAAATTTTGAAAGTCTATTGGCATTAGCATTGTCAGTTCTTGGTATTTTAATTATGTCCCATGAAAGTAATTCTTTTGTAAGAGATTAGACTTCCTCCATGAATCCGGTCATTTCTTTATTCTTTGCCTTGTACGTACTTTTGACTTGTTGAACCAAGAGCTGTGAGTCAAAGAAGATTTTTAGGTCCCTCGTTTTTGCCCCAACACTCGTAGCGAGCTGAGTCCAGCTAATGGGGCCTTGTATTCTGCTTCATTATTGCTTGTGATGAACCCAAACTTTAATGCATAGTTGATCTTGACTCCATGGGATCTTTTCAAGACCAGGCCAACTCCACTCCCCTCTTGTGTGGATGATCCATTTACATGGAGGGCAAGTTCGAGGGAGCTAGTATATTTGGCTATGAACTCTACCATGACCCGTACCTTGATGGCATCAAGAGGTTGGTATTGTATGTTATAAGCATTAAGTTCGATTGCATGCTTCATCATTCCTCTAAGACATCTGGTTTCCAGGGAATTTCCTTTAGGCATGTCGGTAAGTACAATGACTTGATGTGCTTGAAAATACGGATGTAGGCGATGAACAGATATCACAATTGAAAAGGCAAACTCCTCTAATTTTGTGTACCTTTGCTCTAGGCCTTAGGGGACATGGCTGATGTAGCATATGGGTTGGTATTGCTTCCCTTTGGCCTGCATTAGCACTAATGATAGAGCTCAATCGCTTACTACGAGGTAAAGTTATAAGATGTCGCCCGCAATTAGGGTTTTGAGTATTAGTGGTGTAGTCAAGAATTATTTTAGCTCGTCGAAGACGTGCTGAGATTTTATTTTCTACTCAAACTTGTCTAGTTTTTTGCTAATCTTAAAAAATTTTCAAGCATTGATCTACGCTCCTTGGGAGAAATCTGCTTAGTGTTGTTATCCTACCAGCAAGCTACTGCACTTCTTTTATTAATTTCGGTAGGCTCATTGTTGAAATTGCTTTGATTTTGTTAGGGTTGTCCTCGATTCCTCTTAAGGACATGACATAATTAGGAATATTCTTGCCAAGGCTTCAAATGTGCTCTTTTATGGGTTGAGCTTCAAATTGTCAAAATAAGGTCTATTAAAGGTTTCTTAGAGGTCATGTAGGTGATCCTTGGCATGTTTACTCTTCGTGATTATATCATCAATATAAACTTTTATGTTTTGACCTAGTTAAGGCGTGAACACCTTAGTAACTAGTCTCTACAAGGTGATGCCTACAAGGTGATGCCAACTTTTTTAATCCAAACGGCATCATTTTGCATCAATACATGCCAAACTACGTAATAAAAGAGGTATTGATCTTATTTGTGTCCTTCATTTTTATCTGGTTGTAACTGAAGAAAGCATCCATGAAATTTAGTAGTTCATGTCCCAAGGTGTAATCGATAAGCTAGTGAATTTGTGGTAGCAAGAAGCAATCCTTCGGCCATGCCTTGTTGAAGTTAGTTTAATCTACACACATCTGCCATTTCCTGAGTTTCTTAACCAATACCACATTGGCTAGTCAGGTAGGATATTTCTCTTCCTTAATGACCCCAAATTAGAGTTATTTTTAGGCTTCTTCTTCAATGGCGGCTTATCTTTAAGGCAAAGTGTTGGATTTTCTAGCGAACTGGTTTCTAGGTTTTATGAATGTTGAGCTGGTGCATGTTCACACTCAAGCTTACACTTGTCATGTCAGCAAGTGACCATGCAAAGACATCCTTATTTGCCTGTAGAAATGTGATTAAATCTTCTTTAATGTCGAAAGGATGGTTTTTCTTAACCTGGTCGTATGCTTGGGGTTGTCATCGAGGATGATTTCTTCTGCCAACTCTGTTGGTTCACTTCAATGTTCCGAGTTATACTCTGATTCCATGTCAATCATGTATACACGATCTCCTTATAAGGCCTTGATATATAGTTGATGAGATTATTCCTGGTCTCCTTGGCACATGTCTATCCCTATTGGGTAGGAAAGATAGCCTTGAGGAAGGGTTAGGAGATGACCACGGTGAACACCGATTGGCTGTCCCTTCCTAATGTGGCATTGTATGGGGACTAGCAATTGACCATAAGGAAATCTATTTAGTGTGCCACATTACATGGCTCTTCTCCAAAGTCAAGGGGTAGAGTGATAATATCTTAGGTCGGATAGGTCAATTGTCAAATCCATAGAGCTCGTGATCGTATGGCTTGAGCTTTGGTCTTAATTCATGCTTCATTTGCTCGTATGCTTAATTGAAGAGAATGTCAGCATTGTTTCCCGTGTAGATTCACACTCTTTTAACCTTCCACCCTAAGATGCGGGTGGTGATTACTAGAGCATCTTGGTAAGGGGTTTGTTTCCCTTCATAGTCCTTATTGGAGAAGGAGATTATGGAATTAACTTTTGTCCTTTTAGGCTCCACGTTCATTATTAGCCGAGATGACCTCAAGCACCCTTTTAGAGGTAATAGGCCCGCCAATGATAGTATTGATTTCACCATAGCATAGTTGGCGAGGATGTGGTTGATTAGGGTAATTCTGTGTTGTCATTGTTTTCTCAGGTTCGTTGACCTTTCTCTTTTGTGTTAGGGGTTCAGGCTTGAGGTCATAGTCTATGTACTGTTTTACCCAACCACGTTGTATAGCTTCCTCTATGTCACTTTTGAGCCATCAGCAATTGCTTGTATCATGCCCTTGGTCGTGGTAATACTTACAATATTTTTTTGAATACGTTCATCGGGAGCTTACCTCATCATGGGTGGCGATGATAAGAGGCCCCGATTCCTTATCTCGAGGAACATGTCATGTACCTACAGTTTTAGAGAGGTGAATTCATTGTATGCTGGAGAGAGTTTTTGCTTGTGACCATACCTAAGACCTCGGTGCTTGTCGACTCGATTGAAATCATGTTGATCTCTTGTTCGGTTCTTCTTTCGAGGTGGATTATTGTAAGTTCGAATGGATTTCATCCAGTTTTAGCCTCTTTTCTAGTATTTCTTGTGTCTTCTTGCCAGATGTATTTTTGTGATTTCTCCCTCACCTACTCGAGCATGGTGAGTCGGTGTTTGGAGAGAAAGTCAAAGAATAGGCTGTCTATAAGGACTCCCTATTTGATGGCCTCCAAAGCTACGCCATGGTTGAGGTTCGGTATTTTTAGGCATGCTTTGTTGAACCATGCCAAATAGTCTCTTTGGGGTTCACCTTGTTTTTGCTGTACTATGTAAAGATAAGAGGCGTTTTCCTCTAGTGTTTTACTCAGCCAGGAAGTGTGCTACAAAGAGGTCGGTAAGCTAAGTGAAGGAGCTTACTGTATTGGGTCAAGCTTGTTGAGCCAAAACCCTTGCAGCACCTCAAAGGTGATAGGAAAAGTTTTACAGCATATTGCATCTGAAAAATTGTGCATCACCATTGTTGATTAAAACTTGGTGATATGATCCTTCGGGTCGATTGTTCCATCATACGATTCTATAGCGAGTAGTTAGGCTTCTATAGGGAGTACTTTAGATTGAATCTGGACTACGAAAGGCAATTTGCGATAAGGTGTTATGGTCGGCTCTCATTAGGCTCTTGGAATCATAGGCTCTTCGATGCGTGTACTGGAGCGGTCTTGAGCTGTAGGATCGCTCCCTGGTAGAAGCACTAGCTCGTGATGACTCCACAACACACTCGTGGTTCCTTTCGACTAACTACTCATCCCATTTAGGTGGTGAACGAATTGGTGAGGCACTCCTTCGTGCGCTCGAGGTGCATTCCTCTAGATGTAGGTCTTTTAGGCTTGGCAACTCCACTATCTTAGCCTGTAAGAGCACGTTTGATCGCTTGTTTGCTACATTTTTGTGTACAAGGTGCCGACATAGGTATTCTAGCTCCAACATATGTCCCTCATCTAAAAGACCGGCATTTGTGACAATGGCTAGGTAGGACACGGCATTTCAAAGGCCTCATCATCTACAGGATGGTATGTGTGCTGTAGTGGAGTAGAATAAACTTGATTCTTGTTTAGTTATGGTTTAAGCATTGTGTGAGGGTAAAGTTATCTGCTATGGCTTTTTTTTTTTTCTTTTTATGAAAAGAGCCAGGGTTTTTCAATGAAAAGAACTAGGGTTTTTAAACTTTCCCACAGAAGGTGCCAAATGTTACACAAGCTAAATGTGGGTCGATAGAAATAGCTCTTGTAAACATAAAAGATAGGTCAAAGGGGGTCCTGGGAGTTACTTAGCGAGGTCACTTCGATGCCAAAGCTAGTCTGCGGGTATAGATATTCCCTTAAGATATGTTAGACTTCTTTTTCCTTTTTTTTCCTCTCTCCCTCGTAAAGAGGAGGTGGGGGTATTTATAGTGTGTTAGAGTCATATCAAGGTAGGTTGTTTCTTGATAAGCGACCTAGTACTCAATTCGATGAAGGTTGGGCTGTTCACGATTCGGTTAACCGGTCCATGGCTCCATTTTTTTATCCTAACCGTAATAATTGGATTTTCAATATCTTGATCCTAAACCGATCCATTATGAACGGTTAACTGCCATAACGGTTAACCGTTTCTTTCGATTAATTTTTTCCGTTTTCGGTTTTTAACCATTTAGCATAATGGTTATACAAATTTTGTAGTTAATCCTATTTTTCAATATGTCCGTAAAAAAATTAAAGTATTTTTTTATATAATTATATTATAAATTATAAATTAATAATATAAAACATATAAAATAGTTGTTAATATATGCAGGTTCCATCAATGTAATCATCATAGTAGCTTTTTACTCATACGTTCTTATCAACCTTGATCAATTGAGCTCAAGACAAAATCTCAATCAAACACCATCATTCCAATTTTCAAACATATATGCATTTGTTTTTTCTTATATGAATTATTCATTTTAACATAATTCACATTGATAATACTAAAAAAAATAATCATATGGGTATATTATAAGTTATATATATTTATAATTACGGATCGGTTAACCGAATCTATCGATTTCCAGAATCTAAAACCAAACCGAAACCGAAAACTGAAAAAATTAAAAATGCTACTATAAACCGAACCCGATGGATTGATTAACCATTTTTTCGGATTGGTTTTTCGGTTTCGATTCGGTTATCCTAAACATTCGGTTTTTTTGCACACTCCTAGTGAAGGTACCCGAGCTAGGAGTTATGGCCCCTTAGAGTGTGGCAGAGATGTTGGTGTTTCCCTCGGTCACAAGGTGTGACCAATGTATATGCTCTGGCTGTAGATTATGAGGCTTCGAAATTGAGCTGGTGGACTAATCGAGCTCCTTACTCAATTAGTCTTTCCTAAGTGAGGACTACGAGAGAGACCTCATGCCATAGCACATGGTGGGGTGTTGATCTTGTTGACTTCTTGGGAGGTTGAGATGTCATAAGTAATGGGCCTCTCTTGAGACTGCAGGTGCAAAAAGGTTTTAGGCCTAAGAGGCTGAGTAGGCCGACAACTATATTCCGCTATCAACAATATGTATATACAGTGGGTTTTATAGGTCCTCACACAATGTAGCCTTCTATGTCCATAAAGAGTAATCATCTTACCACACTCAGAGTGTGAATGGGGTTAGCCTTCAACCCTTGGTGGAGGTTAAACTACTACACTTGAAGTTTATACTAAGAGCTCTACCTAATGTATCTTAAGTGGTATGAGTTTATGATATGCACATACCAGTAAGCAAGTTAGATCAATATTCACATTTGGCCCATTAAGCCGGCTCATTGCTTTCACTTTTTTTATTTTTATACACTACTAAATAAATTGTATACAATAAAATACAACAACAAATATTTTAATTAATGTAACCATAAAATCTCAAAAGTTCATTAATGGGTACCTCATATTTCGTGGTGGAGCCGCCAAATTTCTATTGAGCCTAAAATTTTCCCCTTTTTTTTTTAATTGGACTCATATTAATCCCAACCCACTTAATTCATACTCGACACAATTAAAGATAGCTTTGAAAAATTCTATAAGACATATTTAATTTTAAAACTCTAGAGCTGCCACCAATCATAGTTGGAAAAATAATGAAATTAGGATCAACTAGATTAACCCACCCTAATTTAGCTACTAGTTCATGAGACTTTTCTAAAAAATAAAATTTCAAAAAACATATTTAACCAAAAGATTAGATTATAGTAAAAGATAATTAAAGTGAACAATTGAATATTGATCATATATGTAACCTGTGAAACAAGACATGTTAGTCATCGGAAACATTCACGAATCAAATGCTAACCATATTGACTATGTGTAGGATAACGCACTAACGACATATATGTCTAGATCCACCACGTAAACATTTGAATAATACATATTTATATGGATAATGTAATATAAATTTAACTAAAGATGTACCAACGCAAAATGAATAAAAGTTGGTAATTTAAACAAGACACAGAAGATTGATACTAATGATAGATTTTTCTTTTCTAAATGTTATGGATTTCTCACTTATAATAATAATAATAATAATAATAATATAAACCACTACGAACCGAAGAAGAAAACCCACCCCACAACAATGGATGAGCTTGAGGTAGCCGCAACTCACGGATTCGAGTCGGGAACGATTCAGATGGTTCGAGTCGATTCAAGAACTTAGGACTTGCCGCAGTGGCATTGGCTGTGGGTCTGAGACGGGTCGAAGTCGGCTTGGTGGGCGGCTCGTTCTAGGTCTTGGAGTGGTGCTTCCGAGGTGGAAGATGACCGACATGGATGAGCTGCTTTGGCTGGGGTTCTCGGTTTGTAGAGTTTGTGGACTTGGTTCTGCTCGTATTGTGGTTCGTTAATGAAGATGGGGTGCCAAAATGGGGCTCTAGGTATGTGGGGTTTGGCCATTACAATGAGAAAGAGGATTTGAATATAAAACCCCAAGTAAGAGATCAGAAAGATGATATTAGGATATAATGTTATTGAAGTTTATTAGTTCAATTTTTTGAGAGAGTGGAGGAAATGTAGAAGAAGAAGGTCGTTTATGTTTTTTATTGTTAAACTACTTCTGTAATTGTACACGAATCTTCTTTTGGATCAGGATCACCCTTGTTGGATAAATTCAGATTGGATTTTGATGAAATCCTCCTTTTTTAATCATAAAACAGTTATTTCTTTATCACATTTTTAGATATAAATATTACCCACAAAGAAATTTTTTTAATATATTTTAGTAAAATTTACGTTAAATACGATAAGATTCATTAAAATGCGACCAGATTTAAAAGGAAAGTGACAATCGTGTGACCGCACATGACTTTTCCTTAGCCAATGGAAATTAAAAGTACATGTTCATGCGTGCTTGCATAGCTCAAACCCATCACCTCTTTAATGTCCACATACACGCCTGCCACTAAACCGAATCATATTCCTTGATATTTGTTGCACCCATAAAATTTTATCCACCTCAATTGATCTGATTTTAAGTGTTGACGGGCTAAAAATGGGTCCTTTTGTTCTTAATCCTTATTTTCCAGTAGCCCAAATGGCTCTATTTTTCATAATATAGTCTAATAAACATGCATTGTAAAATTTTTTTAATTCAGTTAAATCAAACATATGTATCAGAAGTTCTTATAACCCTTAAAAGCCATATTGACCCAATCTATTTTTATCATATTTTCTCTTTTTCAAATTTGTAATTGTTAACTTTTAATTTTTATTTCCTTGAATTCTTAATTTTCTTCTTCTTCTTCTTCTTCTTCTTCTTTTTTTTTTTTTTTCTTTTTGGTGCAAACTTGGAAAAATAAGAGGAGGTAAAAATAGGGTGTCTAGACTACTCTTTTACTTAAGGCAACAAGGTGATGGTAACTTTTTTTTAAACTAATTTACCTTTATATGGATGCTATGATTTATATATGTTACTCAACATCTTATTTGATGATCTTAAGTGCTATATGATAGAAAATTTTTAGATGACAGATTTATGCCTATTATAATATTTTCTTAAGGTTGAAGTGATAGAAGTGAAGATGGATTTTTTTTTTTTTTTTTTGGTATCTCAAAAGAAGTATGCTGCAAACTTATCGAAGAGATTTGATATGATAAATTGCAAAGTGCGAGTCACACTATTGAACATCAATGAAAAGTTGCAACATGAACGTGAAAGTATGTAGGTGAATTCAATATTGTTTAGAAGTTTAGTTGATGGTTCAAATTATCAAAGACATCCTATAAAGCAACATTTTGGTTTAGAAAAAATGATTATTTGTTAATACTTGATTTTGGTATTAGGTATTCTAAAGTACTAAAATTTTAATTAATTAGTTTTGCCAATAGTGACTAGGCATCTTGTTTTGATGATCGAAAGAGTACTTTTGGCAATATTTACTCTTACACTTGGAGTAGTGACTTAGAGTTTAAAGAAACAAGAAACAATAGCTTTGTCATATTTTAAAGTGGAATAAGCACTAGCAACTTTAGCAGCAAGACAAATTTTATTGCTCTAAAGACTTCTTATAGATTCCAGCATGAATAAAAGGAAGCTAGAGAGATATTTGGTAATAATAGGTTTAAAATTATAATGGTAGAGATCTCAGTTTTCATGCCTGAATTGAGCATATTGATGAACAATCTCACTTTATTTGAAACTTGCAAGCCAATGTACAATTAGTGCTTAAATTATGTGGAATAAAAGGTTAATATCATAAATGGTACCTAAACTTTGACAAAATATACAATTAGATATCTGAAGTTTGAAATTGATCAAGTTAATACCTAAACTTTGAAATTGACAAATTTAATACTAAAGAACCTTTCATGCACTGATAATACTTCTATCTAGTTCTCTTATTTGCTAAATTGATCAATTTCAAAGTTTTTCAAGTATCAAATTGATCAATTTCAAATTCTAGATACTAAATTGATCATTTTCAAAGTTTAGGTATCTAATTATGTATTTTTCCAAAGTTTAAGTATCATTTATGATATTATCCTATGGAACAAATGACCAAACTATTGATTGCCTTATAAGGTCACCTCCTCAAGCCAAGAATGTGTTTTTTTTATAAATTTGAATAGAGTGGAAAGTCATATCAATAACATATAAAGAAATTAAATCAATATTGTTTCTATTAGAGAAGGCACTTACTTGAAATAAAAAAAAAATGCATTAAATGTAAGTAAGGGAGCTACAAAAGCTATACCATTGATAAAGTGAAAGCATGAAACAAATAAATAAACAAACTATTTAATAAATTTTGAAGAATCAAATTACTTGTCAATTGTATCATAAGAATGTGGAAAAAAAATTAATAAAATATGCAAGAAAGAAGACACATCAATGAAAATAAATTCCAAGAGAACATAGTACACTAAATAATGGTTGAAAAGATAGAAAACTTACTTCTAAAGAGAAAACAATAGAAGCTCAATGTTTGATTGTAATAAATGATAGTTGCTTTTAGAAAGAATAAAGTATAATAACTTAAAACAAATTAAGAGTCATGTAACATGTAGATTGTTTGTTTAATTAGTTAGTAGACTCAAGTTAACCAAATCACATAACTCCTCATAAACAGCTCTGGACTAAGAAAACCATCCTTAAAACACCAATATCCTTAAACTACCTGATGGACAAATTATTTTAGTCCATGTCACTAAGACATACCTATAGCTCACAATCTTTCACTGACCAATGTCTTCTTTGTCCCATCTTTTAAATTCAATGTGCTTTCCATCAGCAAACTTGTCTTACATACTTCATTGTAGGCTATTTTTCTAATCAAGAATGTATATTTTAGGACTCAAGCTCTAAAATGACAATAGCAAAGGTAGATTAACACAATGGAATTTATGTGTTATAGTAAAAACAATCATTGAACCAATGTAATGTTATTCTTGCTACTTTTAGTGATGTTCCTATAAATACTTGTACAAAAAAAAAAAATTCTCAAAGTAATAAAGTGTCCTTAAAAAGTGTTATATGCTAGATTAGGACATATCTCTTTGTCAAGTCATCAACATGTTTTTTATTGTAAGGAACTATGTAATTTGGACTTTTGTTGTGAGACTTGTTTGCTTGTTGAGTTTCATCGATCGCCTTTCAATTCTAGCTTGTCTACAACTTCTAATTCTTTTAATTTATTACATATGGATATTTGGGGACCATTTCATACTTTTTTTTTTTTTTTTGCAAAATTTTTCTTACTATTGTGGATGATTTTACAAGATGTGCTTGGACATTTTAAATGTCACATATACCTAAACACCTTCCCTTCTACATACTTTCTTTATGTATATGAAAAATCATTATTCCAAAGTTCCAAAACATGTGAGAACTAATAATGACCAAGCGTTTCTTTCCTATGAGTGTAAACACTTATTTGACAGCCTTAGAATCATTCATCAAAAGAGTGTAGTATATATACCCCAACAAAATTGGGTAGCACAAGAAAACACCAACACTTATTGGATGCAGCAAGAGCACTTAGGATTCATGCTAATTTGCCAAAAAAATTTTATAGAGAATGTCTCTTAACAAAAACTACACTCATTAATTGAATGCCTTCCAAACAACTTCGTTAGTCCAGTTCATATTAGATTCTTCTTGGAAAATAGCCTAATTATAATTATTTAAGAGTGTTCGATTGTCTTTGTTTTGTATCTACAATTTCTACTTTAAGAGATAAACTTGATATCTACAATAGAAGTAGACAATGCACATTGCTTTGATATCCATGTGGACAAAAAGGTTGTTAGCTTTCTAATCTTGACACACAAGACCTCTTTGTAAGTCAAAATGGTTGTGTTATTTGAATACAAATTTCCCTTTCATGTTTCTTCATTAACAATAGACAAAATACAAGACAACTTCACTTTATTTCCTTGTTCCTCTAATGTTTATAATGAGTCTTTTAGACACTCTCTCCCTACTGTTACTATTTCTACCTTTGATATTGCTGATAGTCATCCATCAGATTCACACATACACTCTCTTCCTTTGCATTGGTTTGCAAGATTGTGTCAACCTCTTGTTTGGCTCAATGATTTTGTCCATCCAGTGCATTCTAAAAAATCTGCTCATCCTATTAAATATCTAGCATGTTCATCTTCCGCATAAATAAAATACCTATTGTTTACATCTACCACATTACTCTCATATCGTTAGGAGTGTATTGCTTCTATTGCAAATGTATTTGTTGTCCAAGAACCAAAAACATATCAATAAGCAAAAGATGATCCATGGTGGATAGATGGCATGAAAAAGAGTTGTTGGCACTAAAGTCAAATGAAACTTGGGAATTGATTACTCTACCACCAAATAAAAAGACTATAGAAAGCAAATGGGTGTATAAAGTGAAGTATAAGCCCGATGGATAGATTGAATGATTTAAAGCACGATTAGTAGCCAAGGGTTATAATCAAAATGAGGGCATAATTTACACACACACATTCTTTGCGGTGGCAAAACTCACTACTGTTTAGATCATATTTGCTTTAGCTGCTGTTAGGAATTGGTATGTTCAACAAATTAACATCAACAATGCTTTTTGCATGGTTTTATAGATGAGAAAATTTATGTTACCTCCTCAAGGTTATCATACTTAATTTCCTAATCAAGTTTGCAATTTAAAGCGATCCTTATATGGTTTGAAGCAAGTTTCTCATCAATGGATAGAGGAATTTTCAAGGTTTTTGTTGTCCCTAGATTTTAATCAATCGAAACATGATTATTCCTTATTTACATGAGATAATGAATTTAGGTTTATTGTGCTGTTGGTGTATGTTATGAATGTTTGATAGTTGGTGAGAATTTAGATACAATTAATGATGTCAAACATGCTCTTGATTATGCATTCACAATCAAAGATCTTGGTGAAGCTCGGTTTTTCCTTAGGATTGAGATCTACTGAACAATACAACGTTTTCCTCTTCAATAGAGGAAGTTCATTTTGACAATTTTAGATGATGTAGGTAATACAGTTGCTAAGCCACAAAGGCTTCATTTTCCAACAAGGTTGCATCTTGATAATGAAACTTCGGCTATTTTGGATGATCCTTCTGTTTTTAGAAGGATAGTAGGTCGTTTACTTTGTCTCATGATTACAAGACTAGATCTTGGCTTTCCAGTTCAACACTTGAGTTAGTTTGTTTCTAATCCTAGGCAAGCTTATCTTCAAGCTGCTTTGCACTCATTAAGATACTTGAAAGGACTATTTGATCATGGATTATATCTGTCTTCTTCAAGTTTCTTGAATCTTCAAGCATATGCTAATGGCAATTGGGGATCTAACTGTGTTGATAGAAAGTCATTAACTAGATTTTGTGTTCTACTTGGTGATTCTTTGATTTCTTGGAAAACAAAGAAGCAAACAACAGTTTTTTTATCATCTGTTGAAGCGGAGTATCGAAGTATTGCTTTATGGACTAAAGAAATACTATAGCTTTCCTATATTGTTCGTGAATAGAAAGTTGAAGTTCCTTTCCTATTACACTTTATATGGATAGTAAATCTAAGAAGATGATTGCTAAGAATCCATGCTTGCATGAACGCACTAAACGTATAGAGATTTTACTCAAGATCACATCTTACTGGGATTTCTTCAGCTTGAATATGTTGCTTCCAATTTACAATTGCAAATTTCCTCACTAAATTATTATCTAATCAGTAACTTCATTATATTTTGTTTAAGTTGAGACTTTTACGCCATCTGTCATTGTTCATTTATCTCTCGTATAAATACTTTTGTACAATACAATTTTCTAGTCAGTTACATTTAATATAGACCACACATTTACATTCAAGATATTTTCTCCCTAACTTGTTCGTACTATTCTCCATGGCTGATTCCTAAAGTTCTTTTCTCCACGCATGTGAATCAGTAAGTTACTGTTTTTTTTTTTTTTTTTTGGGTTTACACTGCTAGTTTCTTTTAAAAAAAAAAAACAACATAATTATCCTCCACAGTCTCGTGAACAAGTTGAATAAGTATGTGAAAACCCATAAAAAAAGTGATGGTAAATTTTTCAACTCTCTATTAGTTTTGTGAATTAAGTCGAATCGAACAATTTATTTATTTATTAAAAAAATTATAAACCAAACCTAAGTCAAGTTAAAAATTTATTTTAATTTTTCTTTTAAGAAAAATTATAATACAAGATTTAGTTCGGTTGAAAAGGATGGACTGTTGTACGAAGCAGTGCGCCCATCTGCTTTCGAAGTCAATGAATCTTTTTCTTCTTTTCTTCTATTCATATTACAATCACGTGGTTAGGCGCTGTGTTTGTCCCCTGCGAAAGCATATTAATTCTCATTTTCATTCGGCAATTTCACACAGCTATCACAAGATGAAAGGAGCGGCAATGTTAACTCGCATCACTAAAAGGTACGTCGAATACAACTATGTCATATAAATCGACAAGTCTAAATTTTTATGTTTTCATTATCCCCATGTCTCCACTCTCAACTTCTCATTATTTATGTAACAATTACCTGAGAAGACTCGTATATATCTTAGGCATAAGAATGTACAAATGCTAGATTCGGAACGCTCAAAATATATATACTAACAATGCCAGTTTTTTTTTTTTTTTTTTTTCCATTCATATACTGTGTTCTCCATTTTTCAATAAGATTAGAAAACATATCCTGATATGAAAAGTTAGGGAGAATTTTCTGAAAAAGAAGCTGTTATGGTTCATCAATTAAAATAAATATGATAATTAGAATATTAACTATTTTTGTAGCTCAATCATTATTGAATATAATATGAGCTATTGGATAATCCTTAGAACTAGTGCCATCAAAATTAATGATGAACCTATAGAATTTTCAGAAAGCTTATAAGCTCATGGCACGTACAATAATGTTTTCCGTTTTGGCACAACATACTAATTGGGGAAAGCTTAATATCTACAGATTTGAAGCCCATAAATAGATAGCCATTATCAAGTGTCCTTTTTTTTTTTTTTCTCCTTTCTTTCTTTTACATGTACTATAAAGTAATTTACATTAGATAATAGAACATCCAGCACTAAATACTCATTTTCTGTAAAACAAATTTTCATTTTACTGGTGGATTCTCATGTGAAATTTTACCCCTTTTTTCCTCCTCAAGGGGTTGTTTAATTTATAGTTGATTCTTCTGGTTACTTGATCTCTTGTTTAATTAATTCCATTTAATGACACCGTTTTTAGTCCAATTTTTTTCATGGGTTTTACACCTGTTGGAGGTGTTGATATCATTTTCCAGGTCTCTTATATTTTTAATATATTATATATTAGGTAGGGCCATTGAATTGTGCAAATATTTTTTTTTCCCCACAAAAATAAAGACTATTTCATTTAATAGACAAGTTACATCAATTAAGTTGATTGGTTGAAAAAAAAAATTGAAAGAATTTGGGAATATAAAGACCCAGTTCAACTTCTTCTCTTTAAAATTAATATGTCACACGTTAGAATTAACATCTTATTTCATATAAGAATAAAAATAACTTAATTTATGAAGCAAAAAAATCTTACTTAGATAACATATTCCAACATAAATAATGAACACGTAAAGCATTTGCTTAATCTAAAAGCCATTGAGAAACTGATATCTGTTTTTCCATCACATAGTACGATGAGTGAAATTACAATGTTGATAGATTGATAATAAAGGGAATAGTATGAAAAGAAATACAATTGATCTGAGATTAATAATGATGGATTTAAAGATATGTTTAAAGAACAGTGATAAAATTACATATTTAAGATGGTGAATATATAATAATAAAAATGTTTATTAGTAAGTGGGCTGAGTGGAAATGGAAAATGACACTGCGTTTTTGTTACAAAGTTCATACCCTTACTTGATTCCAATTGTTTCACATTCAATGCCTCTGTATCCCATTAAAGATACTCATAACCAATAATCAAAATTCCTTGAAGGAATAGAGAAACCTCTTTTAAAAATTGACCCTTTTTTCTCTGTGTATCTCTCCAGATCCGGGTTCCTTGCAACCATGAAGGTTTAATGTTGGTCTTAACATCATTACAGAACTGATAAGAAGAAAGTAAACTAGTTGATGTAGGGAATAATAAGAAACCCTTTTACTTGGTTCAAAGGTACCAAGGTGTTTGTGTGTGCATATATATACAAATATATTAAATATATTACATATATCAGATAATCATTAAAATATTTAAATCAATAGTATGATGTGATCAATTACAAAATAAAACAAATATGGTATTGGCAATATAAATTCTTTTTCTGAAAGGTTCCGTGAAATATATTGACATACTTCCAACCTTTACTTTCCACATTTTCTACTAATTTTACATGATGTCTTTTGTCAGTAGAGAACGATAAAGTACCGTACATATTTTCACCATAAGCTCACGAAAACTGACGAACCAAACTTTATAATAGGAAAAAAAGAAAAAAAAAAAAGAAATATATATTGGGAATAACATATATATAATTATAGAAGAATAATTCACCTAATCAATCATTTATATATTGAACGAGCTAGATACGTTTGGCATATGAACTAAAGCAGATTAGAAGGCAAGGTTGCCATAATAACTGGAAGTGCGAGCGGCATTGGAGCTGCCACTGCAAAGCTTCTCGTGGAGCAAGGTGCTAAAGTAGTGATGGCAGACATCCATGACGAGCTAGGCCATTCTGCTTGTGAGGAGATTGGAACAGAAAATGACATTTCCTATGTCCATTGTGATGTTACTAAAGAACCCGATGTCCAAAATGTAGTGGACACGGCTGTGTCCAAGTATGGAAAGCTCGACATTATGTTCAACAATGCTGCAATTGGTGGCAAGCTTGATAATCAAATCTCAGAATTTGATGAAGATAACTGTAGGAGAATTTTCGATGTGAATGTGGTTGGTGCACTTTTAGGTGCCAAACATGCTGCTCGGGTCATGGTTCCAGCAAGAAAAGGTAGTATACTTTTCACGGCTAGTGCAGGATCTGTGATTTTTGGTAATGGACCACACTCCTATGTGGCTTCGAAGAGTGCAGTCCAGGGACTAACCAAGAATCTGTGCGTGGAGTTGGGCAATTATGGGATAAGAGTCAATTGCATCCCCTTATGTTGTTGCCACACCTTCACTTAAACAAACAATGGGGATGGACAAAGAAGCTGTGGAGAACCTTGCTTGCACCGCTGCGAACTTAAAAGGGCCGACTCTTGAGGCGGTGGACATAGCTAACGCAGCGCTGTACCTTGTAAGTGATGAGTCCAAGTATGTAAGTGGGTTGAATCTGGTGGTTGATGGGGATATAGCACTACGAATGTTGCTCTTCAGATGGCTGCGAAAGAAATGCATTATTCTTAAGATGTAGCAGTATAGCGTCAGTCTTTACACAATCATGGTCACATGTTTTCTTAAATAAGGTTGAATAAATCAATTGGTTGATAATTCAATGAAGAATACGTTGCATGAACATGTTAAGAGCAAATTTTTATGCATACAGACGTCTTCCTCATCGATTTGTTATTTGTAAAGCTGTTTAAGGGAGTGGAAAAATTAAATATACCTCGTATGTGCCACGAGTTGGCTTTTATGTTTCCATACAATACATGTGTCTTTCTACTTTGGAGGGAGGTTTTAAGTTAAGGAAAATTATAAATGTAAGATGTGCATTTGAAATATTCAAATAATAGGAAAAATAACAATAAATATATATTAATTATATTAATGGGCAAATTAGTAATTTTCATTTTTAAAACAGGAGCATATTTGTCCATCTTCAAATCTTTTAAAATACTGACTGTTATAAACGTATAAAATTAGATTGTAATCGTTTTCTCCTCTTGTCTTTTTCTTTCTCCTTCTTCTTTCCTTTATGTCTGTTGCAAACATCCTCTCCCTCTCCTCCTACAATCCTTTGAAAATCCTTAAAGACTATTAACAAAACAATGCGGTAAGTAAAATTTCTTTTCTTTCTTATCTTTTCTTGACAAAACAAACGTTTAGATATAGAGTTATGGTACTTTGATGTTGACATCAAGATTTGACATGAAAACAATGAATTCTTTGGAGAGTTCTTGAGGAATATTTAATGGAAAAAGATTTAGAAAGTTAAAACACAAAAGAATTGACAGATTCTTAATAAGGTAACATGATTTCTACATGCAAGATTCAATCTTTATGCAAGTTTTATTAAGATGGGTGTTTAGGTTTTGAAGAAGGGTTAAGTATGGATCATTAGTCATGTTTTTAATGTTGAGAATGAAGAAAATTGATGCTTTGTGATAATTGCATGAAAAACCCTATTTTTGTCTTCTACACAAACTCATATATAGCTTGTGTAGAATAGTCGTGTATTTTGAAAATGTATTTTGCCTTCTTTTTGTCTTCTACACGACCTAGTATATAGCTTGTATAGAGTAGTCATGTACTTTAAAAATGCATTTTGCCATCTTTTTATCTTCTACATAGACTTGTACACAGCTTGTGTTTTAAAAAATACATAAAACTTATTCAATTGACTTTTTAAATGTTTATTATTACTCTAAAATCCCAAGGCCTTGTTGATTTCAATTAACTACTATTTTTCATTATTTTCTTGTTACCATTTAGATTATAAATATGTGTGTGTGTGTGTGTGTGTGTCTATTTGCAAATATATTATATAAATACCATTTTAATATTAGAATGAGAGAGAGGAGCCTAGAGAATGTTATTTGGGAATAAGTTGAGAAATGTAAAAGAATCTTAGTACGTTTGTAGGTTATAAATCTAGGTTAGATTTTTCTATCAAGTGGACTAAGTTGAATCAAATATTCAGATATGTGTATACTATGTTTATGTTTGTGCTTATCTAAGATAGACATTAAAATTGACTTAAGAACTAATGGACATTAATGATGAGTGTATTGCTTATGCGTGGCTGTTGGTAATAGGTAGAGAGTATCCACGTTATTATCATAGCATCCCAATAATTCATGTGTGATGGTATCCCGAGTGGAGTCGTACATAGAAATGACATAAGTAGATCTAGGTTGTATCAACATCGTGGTTATTAGGAAGTATTCAATAACTAATATATATAAGTGTGTACGTATGTATGTATGTATGTAAATATTTATATGTGATTCGGGAGATTGAGTTATCCCTTTGTTGAGTTTTGAGCCAAAAGATAAAGATAAAGATAATTAAATGGTTGTTTGCTTCATTCACAAAAATATGATGCATGTGAGTTTGTTAATTGCTTGTACAAACACATGTGATTATTGGTATACAGTACTAGGTTCCGGCTCACCCTTAATCTTTTTCAGGTATAGGCAGAACCCCTAAGGCTTTTGACTTATCTGGATATAACGTTATCATACACTATGGGGAGGACGATAGTGGTGAAGATTATCCAATAGATTTTTACACATAAAATGTTAGATTGCAAGAGAAAGAGACTCCTATTACACTATGTGGTTGTTATTCCTATATTAATTAGCATGCTAGGGCATGGACCCAAAGAGTCCATGATAACAATATCACAAGAATTATACATTATAACCAAAGTTACTCTTCGATAAACACTAAACACCTATTGCCATTCAGAGCAACTACACATGATTAAACTCTTTGTTTTCATAAATCATCATATGTGCTCTATTCTTCATTTGGAAATTCTTCAATGCTAACAATATTCCTAACCTACTAACCTATTGCAACTAGAAATACAACAATCTAGACGTTCACCATTTGTATCGAAAAAAAGAAAAGGGTGAGATGAAGCATGGTGCAATGTACCAAAACTCACATGCGCAAGTGGACAAACACAAATTCATATGCATTTACATGTTATACATGCAGCAACTGTCATTTAATTATCTAACTAATTTAGTCTAGCAACTAACAAAGGATAGCTTAGTACTCCGGCATACATATAGGACTATGTACATATATATTAGATATTGTGTACTCTCCAATAACCATGATACTAGTTTTACTTAAATCTACCCATACCCGTTATAAGTGCATTTCCACTTAGGACAATGCTATATAAGGATCTTAGGGTTCCCACAATAATAGCTTGAGTAGTCCCTATTTAATACTAACAGCGCATACAAGCAACAAGCACTTCTTATAGTTGGATAGTCAATTAATCAGTTCATGATTCTATTCTAAGAAAGCATAAACAACAAAGAGTGTATGCACATAACTGGGATGTGGACTTTTCCTAAACTTAAATATCTATAACTCTCTAAATATCAGTTACAATATACATAAAGTATTTAGAATTATTTACACTTCTAAACTTACCTATAGGTTACAATTTCATTAATTTTCGCTCTCACACCACCATGGGTGTATAAAAGTAAATTTTTAATTCAAGATGAGAATTTGGTAATAATTTACTAATATATAAGTTTTAGGGTTCTAGATTAACATTGCATCTTAAAGAAAGGGGTTGCACAAGTTTTAAGTACTTTTGAGAAGGAAAACATGAGTTTGAAAATTTTATAATGAACTTGATCCTAAACATGGCCATGTTAGGAGGTCATGTTAGTCACCATGGCCATGCTTAGATCCCAAAACTCATCCATAAATAGCAATAAACACTTCATTGACACTCCTATCACAAGAACTATATTTGAACATAACTTATGATTTTTACTTGTTCCTTTGCAACAAGTATTGGTCCACCCTAATGCCTAAAATTCACAATTAGAAAAACCAAGAAATCACTATCCTTGTGTATTACACACTTTTAGGGTTCTAAAAATAGCAAACCAATTCTTTTTTAGGACATAATAAAGAAACATTCACACGTGGAGAAATTATCTTATCCTCACTTTCTTGATCAATTATTACACTGAAGAAGGATGTTTATTTTATCATGAGAGAAGAAGTTGTTGTAAAGATGAAGGAAGAGAAAGTTACATTTATTGGTTTTATATTACGTGCGATATAAATGATAGTAAAACGATCATTTTACCCTAATTTAATTTTATCTTGTTATTCTTTTTATTTTGCACATATCTTCGTTATTCCATAATCCACATTATATATAAAAGGAAATCCTAAATTCGTTAAAAGACACATTTGTGAACTTTTTAATTTAAAAATTTTGAGCATGAATACAATATATTGTTTTATCAGATTTAGCACTTATAGGTAAGGTAGGCATGATGCCAGATGCCTATTGGTACAACTCATGTATCTTACATGTCAATTTTGATCTGTAACTATGAATATTTAATGAAAAATAATACAATGCAAACATTTATGAAAGAATAAATGTCCAACTTACTACATCAAGTTTTTTTCTGGTTTTGTTGATATACTACCTCAACTTTTAATGCCTTCCCATTATCTAATTAAACTTATCTAATATAAGTTTTATTAAGCTAAATAAGCATCCACATAGCCTTTCTTTTCAAATTTATTTAAAATACATTGTCATTTCTCCTCTCCCTCTCTCTCTCTCTCTCTTATCTCTCTCACACCTCTCTATCTCAACTCAATTTCTTTCTTTCTTTTATTTTTCCCTTTTCCTTTTCCCTTAACATACGCCTCCCCCTCTCCTCTCTTTTGCTTCTTTTTGTTTTGTTTTTTTTTTTTTTTTTGCCTCTTATTCCATCCCCTATTTTATCATTTTTTGGTTCTAGTCCATTCTCTCTCTCTCTCTCTCTCTCATCTCTAACTAATTATCGCCTAAGCTCTGAGCTATTGTCTACTCACTCTTTAGTCTTCCTCAAGCTTCAGATTTTCCTAATATAATGAAATGCACTAGATAATATTTCAAAGTCAAGGGCATTTATGTAATTATCTTGTATAAGTAACCCTTAAATTAGATAATGCTAAGAAACCTAAAGTAAGAGAAGGGAATTGTTTCCTTAATTCTCTCACTTTTCTCTATATATGGTGAAAAACACCTTATTCTATGTTGATTTAGGAGAAGTAGTAGAGATTGAGCTTTTCATGGAATCCTTCAGTATTTGTGGAATCCTTAGAAAATTACCATTATTGGATCCATCATGTTGCTAAAGACTAGTAATAGTCCTATTTGGCTTTGTAAGTGCATTTCAACAAATAAATATTCGATTCTAGTCAAAGCTAACATAATTTTTGTAAAGTAGGATCCTTAGATTAATCTCAAGATGTATAAGGATAAAAGATTGCTTAGTTTATAATGTTTTCATAATTGAATAGCATATCAAATTCAGAGTATTGATTGTTATTGGTAATGATGTTAATAAATGGCATGAGATAGATTAAAAGAACTATTTATTTATTTTTATAAGTTCATTAAGGGATATAAGATTTGTAAGTAATCTATAATATTACAAAATTTGAAAGTGTTAGTTTCATGAATTTCGATGTCATTGTAAATTCATAATGTATTAAGTTACTTTATAAAGGAAAATTTGATAAAGAAGAAAGAGTTTGTTCTTTAATGGTAGTGAATTGTTCATATAATGAGATTAACACATTGATAAGTGTTGTTGATGAACCTTATTAAAGATGTTTTTGAAAAATTTCAACGATCCCACCTAAAGTTCTTTTTAAAGCCTAATAACACGAATTGATTATAGAGTATTTATTAAGTTAACCATACGACGATTTAGGAGAAGATATTTTTAGATTTTAGAATAGATTCACCCTTAAATTTGAATATAAGGCATTCCCTAGTTATATCAATATAATATTTTATGGGACATTTGATGATAGATAAGGATAAAGTTGTAAATAAAAAATGTATACGTTTTTACAGCTAACATATAAAATGTTTATAATTAGCTTATTCTATCAAAATTTTAAGGCAAAATGTATTTTACTAAAATGTTAGATTAAATTAAGATGTTGTAACAAATTTTGATCCCACATTAATCCACTTATAGAATCTTGATAAAAACAATTTAGTAAGTAAATGGGATAGTAGAGGAGATACAAAAATCAACAATAAAATTTGTACAAGTATATTTTAAATATGTTAAAGGAATGTTAGATCACAATAATGTTTATGTTAACACAATAGTGACAATTGAACATAAATGATTTAATAAATAAAGTGACAATTTAACTATAAACACAATAATAATAAGCAAACTAATAACTCAACTGTAAATATTGTGAAAACAAATGAAATATCAAAGGAATTATAATATTTACTCTATATATGCATGTTCATAAATGGCCACCAATGAATTTAGACAAGGTAGAGATAAAAGTCACAAATAGTTTTATTAAATATTTATAAATTGATACATTAAAAATTTAGGTAGTATATTATAAAATTGGAAAATTACGAGGTACTAAATTCCACAGTAACTCTTTATGATATGATAAAACAAGTTAATATATTATAAAAATATAAAAAACACAAGTTGTCTTTTTATATGTTGAGAATATATACTATATGCAATGATGACAAAATTAATCTTTTGTTGTACTCCATCAAAGATCTCATATAGTTTAGGAAATATGAAATTAGATTCACAAACTCAGTTAAAAATCAGTTTTAGCCCAGTTATTAAATAGGTTAGCACAAAACAAAAGAAGTAATAATAAATTACCTACATAACAAGGGATTTTCTTCTAACCAACTAACCAAAATGTCTCATTCATATTCACTGCCAAAAGCAATAAAATTGAATTATAAAGTTTACATCTTATAGAAGTAGTTTGGTAACTTAGTTTAAGAACTGCATTTTCCATGATTAAATTTTGATTTTTTTTTCCTTTTAACTTAATTTTTTGATAATATTTCCACATTCCTAAACTATATCATACTCATGTTGCTAATCACATGCTAATTGTAATATAATGATAAATGATTTATAATGAAGGGTAAAAGTATCATTTGTTTAAAAAAAAAGAGGATTTTATGGTCCATCCAAATATATATGTATATATTATGTCAAATGGCATACACATGATTGAAGACAGGGAGACAAAGTCGTAAGCTACCTTGGAAAGCCGCCAGCCTTCATGGCTACATTGCCAGCCTCAAGTGCCTATGCTACTGGTGTTGTAGGCAGCCATCTTGGCTACAGAATCATCTTCGAATGTTTAGGCCACCAGCCTTTCCGACAAAGAAATTGAAAGGTTTTTATAAGTTTTCTTTATAACCTAACCATCCTTCTTCTCCAAAATCATTCCTAAGCTATAGAAATCTCTTAAAACCTCTCTATCTATGATCTTTGCATCAAGGGAGATCAAGATTTAAGATCTACGTAAGATTTATTCTTTTTAATTCACTAAAGATTTAAAGGAAATGACCTCTCCCTGAAGTTTTCTTTTGGTTTCGAAGGGAGTTTTGTAGAAAAACCCTTAGTCTTGTTGGAGATTTAGTGCTCTGCAATCAAGGAGAAAGAAGAACCAAAGAAATAGGTAAGTGATCCTTCTCAATTCTTTTAGTGATTTAAAGTGCATTCTTTTCCTAAATTTGTTAGTGGATTTTGAAAGGGAATCAAGTTCTTGGAGAAATTTACAGAAAAACTTTAAATTGTGGTGTTTGGGGACTTTGTGGCTCTACAATCAAAGAAGTGAAGGTGTGCAAAAACCTATAGTTTGTTATTCTTTTCAATTTAGGGTTTTAAATGATGATGGGATTAGGTTTACCTTACAAAAACATGTTTTGAAATAGTTTTTCTTATGTAATCAAGAGTTTTGGTGAAATTAAGGTTTCTATTCCTAAAGGTGTTTTAGGTACAACTTACCTTATTTTTTGCTTATGATTGTAGGTTTAGAATCTACAAATGAATCTAATGTTATATGGCTTTTAAATTGATTTGCTTCTTGTTTTTGGCTATGTCTAGCAGATTGAGAGTACTATTGCTACTAGAATGACATCCTGATGATCTGTGTGTACCATTGTCTTGAATGGAGTCGTGCACAAGGATGATTCCAATAGTCTAGGTGTAGTATGAGTATGGTACACAGAATGTGTGGGGAGTACCTAACACCAATATATCTTTATCAACGTATTTTCTATATATAACTTGTTTTTATGGAGTCATGAGTTACTTCAGGTTTAGGACTAGTTGCAAATGGTTCTAAACTATGTTGTTTGTTAGCTAATCAAAGATAATAATCTACGTATATTGCATTAGTTATTAAGTTGTATGTGAAATTGTATAATGCTTGTTCGTGGATGTGTTTGTGGTATGGTGTACTAGGCTTTTGTGCTCATTCCTTTCTATTTTTTAAGAACAGGTGATGATCCAGTAGTTTTTGCTATGTTGAACTATGATGTCTATGTGGATTATGAGGGGACGATAATGGACCTGACTTTCCTAGTAATGTTTAGATATTATGGTTTAAAGATAGATAAAGTTGAAAATCTTAAGAAGTTTCATATGTTTTAATAAATCTAAATTTTTATGAGGCTTTTTACAATATTATAGGTTTGATTTATGTTGGCTTTGGTTTATGCCAAGTAAGTTATCTAAAAGTTCTATTATTATGATTTGTTTTTAAGCAAATACTCTTATATGTGAGATATTGAAGTTATATCGTTTGTATTTGTGGATTAGTGAAATATTAGTCTTAGTGGGTCTTTATCTAGTGAGGACATATGGCAGGTTATAATGCCTTTAAATGGAGGGCATTATAGCTTAAGTGATTTCAGAGCTTAGGTTATGAATCTTATTAGATCTAAGTTATGAACTCCTTAGGACGGTAAGCAATGATGAGAGGGGTAACAATTAGCTGGGATTGTTTATTGAGTTAGTAATGTTATTATCTTGTAGTTTCTATAGTGTTTTGATCTTTTAGTCTGTTTTGTCTATTTATCATGTGATATATGTTTAGTATTTTAGAATGCCACCTAGAATTAGAGCCTCAGATGATGGTTCCTCAGGACTGGTAAGAGGAGGTTAATGGTGGACAGCTACCTTTAAACCAGCCATCTCTAAATGAGTTACCTTAAGAATTACCACCACCACCGCCCCCACTTGCAGGATAATAGGTGCCAATTGATGTTGCTCAACTGATGTAAGTAGTGAATGCTCTTCTGAGGGTAGCTGCATAGCAACATCAAACCATGCATTAGGATGTACAAGTGATATAAGCTAATGCTAAATCCTAAAGACAAGAGACACAAAGACAGAATGGGAATGGAGGTAATGGTGCCAAACATATTAATGTGCTAAGCCTTAATAAATTTGTGGATTTGGTATATGAGTTTGAGCTAAATCCTAGGAGACCATTGGATGCTTAGTTATGGATGGAAGAGGTAGAGAAGACTTTTGCTGCCTTGGACATACCTAAGAATAAGAAAGTGGAATGTGCTTCCTATTTGCTCACTAGCAGAGCAAATAATTGGTGGTTGAGCACCTAGAGACACATTGATGAAGTGATCACATGGGATAGATTCCAGTGGGCTTTTTATAGGGAATTCTTCCCTGAAAAATGTTAAATAACAAATGCTACAAGAGTACTACACTCTACAGTAGGACAAGATGACTATTGAAGAGTATAAGCTGAACTAAATAGGTTGATGAGTTTTTACTAGATGTTTTGAAAGAGAGTGAAGATGCTTCCTATTTGCTCACTAGCAGAGCAAATAATTGGTGGTTGAGCACCTAGAGACACATTGATGGAGTGATCACATGTGATAGATTCCAGTAGGCTTTTTATAGGGAATTCTTCCCTGAAAAATGTTAAATAACAAATGCTACAAGAGTACTACACTCTACAGTAGGACAAGATGACTATTGAAGAGTCTAAGCTGAACTAAACATGTTGATGAGATTTTTACTAGATGTTTTGAAAGAGAGTGAAGATGTTAAAGTAAGCAGGTTTATTATAGGACTGGAGCACGAGATACAACACTAGGTGAACTTAATGAAAATTAAATGATTTGAAGGAATGAAGAAATTGAAATAATCGGAGGAAAAAAATTTGAAGAGTGATCGAAAAGAAAAAATTGAATGGGGTGATTATGAGAAAATGAGGATGAAAAGTGAAGCGGATGGGCAAATATACAATGGTAGGTTGAGGGGAAATTTGTGTCATGAAAACTATAAAGTGAAATTTACCTCACTATCCCAGTCATGAGGCAAATTTCACCTCATTATCCTAGTCAGCAAGGCTAATTTCACCTCATTACTATGATTGTGAGTGAATTTCTCCTCTGATTAAAATAACTCATATTTTTTGCACCCACCAAATGAAATTTTTTATCTCGCACAAATTTTGCAAGCAAAATTTCAGCTGACCATTTACTTTTTAGATTTTTTTATTTATTGAAGATAAAACTAGATAATATTTATTTAGTTTGATTATTAAAATTTAAATCATATATATAAATATTGTTAATGGAAATTAATTGATATATGATGTGTAAATTATATATTGAGAGTATTTTTTTTTTGTAAAATTGAACATACTAAAGTAAATTTTGCACAATTTACAAAAATCTTATTAAAATTAAACTCAAAAGTCAAAGCAAAATTGGTAGAGAAAATGATTCACTAGTACTCAACAAACAATTCACAAGAAAAGCAATTATGATCTATCAACAAACAAGATGAATATATCAAACTAAACATAATTGCATGCTTATACAATGACTTTCATCCCTTAAGTTGAAAATTAAGTAATGTGGGAGCTACGAAAATATTTGATACAAATGATTTGTTACTTGAAAATTAAGTAATATCAGATAACTCATTCCCTAACCAATCCCATGATTTTGATGAGCCAACCATTTGCATAATAGAAACTCCACCTTATACAAGTCCAACAAATGTATCAGTCCTTACTTCTCAAAAGGATTCTTGAAATTCAATGAAGGCTGAAGGGGAAAAACAAAAAGCTATTGAACTAGATATGAATGAAAAAGAAGTTGAGAAGGTTCATCTTGCTATGAAGGAAATGGCTAAAGCTATAAGGTTAGAAAGTGAGGTATTTAAGTGCGTTAGTCCTCGTGTCTTGACGCAGTGTAAAGCATAGATAGAACAAAAATTGCAAGAAAGTTGCAATCTTCTAGAGAAAACTTCTCTAATATTAGGGTTTTCAAAATAACAAGATAAGAGTTGTGTTACATAAACCTTAAAACTATATTTATAGTCTCAAAGAGAACAAGGAAAAGCTATATAAACTAAATAAATTCGCAAGGATCTAAGCTGATAGTAAGCTACCAGCCTTCATAAATAAAGGTTGGCGGCCTTTAAATTAAAACCCATAGCATTGGGTCTACGCTGACCAAAGGTCGGTAGCTTTAGTAGCTAAGGCCAGTGGCATTGAAGATCAAGGTCGGTAGCTCAGAGCCAGCCTACACTGGTTTAATGAAGCTTCTTTCTATCCTTCTTGGTTGCTTCCTTCTTGCTCAAATAGGCATCCGCTAAGTCATCCACATTAGTCTCCTCCACTTGGGAAAAAATCGCCTTTGAGTTTTAGTGATGGTCCAGATAAAGAGCAACATCTGGATCATAAAACTTGGATAAGTCTGCCACATTAAATGTTTTGGAAATATTCGAGCTATCTGGCAAATCCACTACATACGTATTACCATTGATGTGTTGTAACACTACATAAGGACCATACTTCTTCGGAGGTTGATAGACACAATTTATCATCATTTTAATTGGCAAATTGGGTCTATTTTATAGTATATTGATGGGATTCTTAATAGATTAGGTACTTAATTAGTATATATATATATTTCAGGTCAATTTTGAACACATTTGTAACATAAGGAAGAAATATGTGGAGAATCCAATCAAATTCAAGCAAAGGAGCAAGGAGCACAAAAGGAGTCCAGATGTACGGCCGTACAATTATCAAAATGGAGAAAATACGAAGGCGGTGGCTAGTACGGGGTCTTGTACGCCCGTACACGAAGTGATGAGGAAGCAAAATGAAGGGGATTCAATTTGTACGCCCATACACACTTGAAGAATGATTCCAGTACTTAGTACTCCTTTTGTACGCCCGTACAAGATGCAAATTGTCAAAGAAAATGTGCACTGTACGGTCGTGACTTTTAGAAATGGGTCATTAATATTTTCTTACGTGTTCTTGAAACAGTATGACTGTTGAACACTAGAAAAAAAAGTCGTTTGTTTTAGTAAAAAGTTGTGTTTTTAGACACCACACCCATTGAATATAAAGGAGAGGGGAGTCATTCTGATAGGATATCATATACATTAGAAGAAGAAAATCTGGGAGTGAGTGGAAGTATAGTTGGGATTCTAAGAAGAACTCGAGAGAAAGACTTGGATCCAAGTGTTCGTATGTGTACAAACATCTACGTTATCATAATTCAAAGGGGTTTTCATTTTCTTTTTTGATATTATTCTTATTGTATGTGCATTCCATTATCGTTAAGTTTGTTCCATATTGGTGTTCGTATCCCAGCATGCATGAATAGTGATTAGGGTGTTACGAAGTCATATTAACATGAATTGTATATGTAATTATTATTAATCTTTTTAATTACGAATTTCTAGTGATGGGTCTTCAATAAAGTTAGGAAATTGTAGTGCACGACATGATCCTACATCAGATCTCGATGGAAAATGTTGAGAAACAATTCCATCGAGTAGATCTAAATCACTAGATCAAATTATTCCTGGTAATAGAGATATTATTAGGAAATTTGCTGCATGTTTAAGGAGATTTTAGGATAATTAAAATAATCTAAATGCATTCTACTTTGTCCATCTATTTAAGAGAGATTTTAATAGACGCAAACGGAATTAGAATTGGTTTATTATGAGAATAAGAACCATGAATTGAGAATCTCTGCAGATAAGTACTTAAAAGATGATTTGTATTGAAGTTCATGTTGATATGATGGAGTAACCCTGCTTTATTGTGAATTAAATTATATTAAAGTTGTGTTTTGCATAGTAATTTAGTAAACCTGTGTAATTAATATCGTTTAGTTGTTAATCATAGATTAAATTTAGATAATCCAATCATACTCGATTACTAGATAATAATAAGAGGGCGAGTAGTAGTACTTGTCAGGGCCCCGAGGAATACGACCCATAAGCCATTCCTATACTACAATTGATAAGTGCACTTGCCTATTGTTGATCTGTTATTAGGAAAGGATTATTGGATATTAATTATTAAACTCAGATTGGAACACATCAGAGGTACCCACTAGGAATCGTTCCCTATGAAGAAAAAACCATAACTTGATCACTTACCTAAAACACCTCATGTCATTTATATTTATCAGTAGCTTGCTTATAGCGTTAATTTGCTTCTTTTAGCTTTTGCTTCACCTCTTTCTACACATCAACCAACTGCTCCACCATATGCTTGGCTAAAACATTAACAATATCTCTCTTAGGCAATTTAAGCAAATCAAGAGTGTGATGTGGTACCTTGGTGTAAATGACTGAAAAAGGAGACCATCTAGCTGCATTATGAATAACACAATTATAAGCAAATTCAATCTATGGAAGGATAATGTCCCATTGCTTCGGTTTGTCACCACATAGACTGCAAATTAGATTTCGCAAAGTTTAGTTGATCGCTTCCGTTTAGCCATCAGTTTGTGGATGGGCTATGCTGTTGGACTACAAAGAAGAATCAAACAGCTTACACAATGTTCACCAAAAGTAGCTTAGAAATTTACTATCACGATTTGAAGTAATTGTTTTGGGAACTCCATGTAGACGAACAACTTCCTTGAAAAATAACCTAGCAACACCAACTGCATATGATGTTTTCTTGCAAGGAATAAAATGGGACATTTTGGAAAATCTGTCAACCACCACAAAAACAGAATGAACTCCTCTCTGCGTTTAAGGCAATCACAACACAAAATCCATTGACAGATCTTTCCAAATATTATCTGGAATTGGTAAGAGTATGCATAATCCAGTATTCTTGGATTGGCCCTTTTATCTCTAGCAAATAAAACACTTCTCAACAAACCTATACAAATCATGCCTTAACTGAGGCTAATAAAATCGCTCTCTACTGCTAGAATCTTATCACACCCCAAATGACTAGCTAATCTACCTCCATGCAGATCATTAATCACTTGCTCTCTCAATGAAGTTCTTGGTAGGTAGCATTGATTATCATGCATCAAATTACCATCAAATAAGTAAAACCCAAAAATAGATTGATTATTTGATGCCTCATTCCATATCTTCACAAAATCCTCATCATGCACATACTCCTTTTTAAGGAGCTCAAAGCCTAGAATTTTTTATCTTAAAGTTAGCAACAAAGAAGTGCACCTGCTTAAAGCATTTGCTACCTTATTTTGCACTCTTAATTTGTGCCATAACCTGAAGGGAAATTTTTGCAAATATTGGTACCATCTTGCATGCATCTCACTACTGATACTCTTCTAGCTATTCAGATACTTCAAAGCCTCATGGTCTGAATAGAGCACAAATTTCTTTCCAATTAAATAATGCTCCCAGGTTTCAAGAGCACGCATTACTGAATAAAATTCCTTATCATAGATGCTCCACTTTTCATTTGGCATCACTAAGCTTCTCACTGAAAAATGCAACTAGCATCTTTTCCTATGAAAGAACAGCCCCTATACCCACCCCATTGGCATCATAATCCACTTCAAATAATTTCTCAAATTTTGGAAAGGCAAGTACTGGTTATGTACTCAATTTCTCATTCAAGATTGCAAAACTAGTGGCTGCTTCATCTATCCATATGATTTTTCCTTTCTTTAAACACTCTATAATGGGTGCAGCAATGATGCTAAAATTCTTGATGAACCTGTGATAAAAAGTCACCGATTCATGAAAACTTCACAACTTAGAGACATTCTTTTGAGTAGCCCAATCTCTAATTGCATGAACCTTCACCTCATCAACTCGTATATCATCTGTCAAAATGATATGCCTCAGGAAAAGTAGCTTGTTGGTAAGGAAACTGCACTTCTTAAGGTTTATGTACAACTTATTTTCCTATAGGGCAGTTAATACTCTCCTCAATGCAACAAATGTTCCTCCTCACAAGGGCTGTAAATCAGGATATCATAAAAATATACTACTAAAAATTTACTAATCAATGACTTCAACACTTGGCACATCAGCCTCAGAACATGCTGGGGGCATTTGATAACCCAAGTAGCATGACCAACCACTAATATAACCTTTCCTTCATCTTAAATGCAACCTTCGACTCATCACGAAGCCTAATTCAAATTTGATGATACCCAATCTTCAAACCAATTTTCAAGAACCATTGAGCTCCATGTAACCTATCAAGCATATGATCCAACCATGGTATAGGAAATTTATAACCTATAATGATTCGATTAATAGCTCTACTATTGATGCACATCCTCTAGCTCCCTTTCTTCTTGGGTGTTAATAATGGTGGAACTGCACATGGACTCAATTTCTTTAATCAATCCCTTCCTCAATAGCTCATCCACCTTCTCCTTCAAAATCTCACTCAAAATTCATTCTATAATGAAGTTGATTAGGAAGGCTAGCCCCAGGAATAAGATCGATATGGTGCTAGATATCTTTGATCGGTGGTAATCCATCTAGAATTCCCAGGCATCAATTCTTTAAATTCCTGCAATAAAGGATGAACCAACTCTGGTTGCTCCTCCACTTGCAACTTGGCATCATTCATCAATACCTACTTAATAATCAGGGCATGCACTTGCCTGGTCTCTTTAATTTTTGCTCCAAAATCATTCACCACAAACAAAAACATACTCTTATCTGGTAAGGTACCCTTATCTTTCAAAGGCAACAACATATACTTCACCCCTTCATTTTCCAACGTATAAAGATTACTCTTACCTGAGTGTTATGCATTTGTATCATATTGCCATGGTCTACCAAACAAGAGGTGAAACAGATCCATATCAACAATATTGCAATACGTAACATCATGATACTTACCTATGGAGAAAGGAACCTTGCAACCGTCACTTCAATTTTTCCCACAGCAAATTTGATCCACCCTAAGGTATAGCGATTTAGATGTTTCTCCATAGGTAACTTCAGTTTATGCACTGTCGTGTTTCCTATTATGTTTTCACAACTACTACAATCAACTATAACGCTAAACACCCTTCCATCAATAGTGCATCTAGTTTTGAATAATTGGTAGCACTAGGTCTGATCCTCACCTTTCGGGGTCAACATTAACCTCTGAACAACATAAACCCCTTTATCTTCCTCTTCATAACCTTCCTCCACTTTTCCATTAGCTTCACAAGGAATTCCATCATCATCCTTCTCTCTTTCCACTATAATAATGGTCTTCCTCATAGGATACTCATTTGATCGATGCCCCGGTTGTCCACATCGGAAACAATTTCCAATAATCGGTTTAGCGTAAGGATTATCTAATTTATTAACCTCTTTGTCTCTTCCCTCATTCGCAGGATGTTACCATGTAGTTTTATCTTATAGGGGTCGACTTTTGACACCATAACCATGGGTAGGTTTTTCTTCCATCTCCTTAGTTTTCTCCTCTGATCATGCAGTGGATCTATAACCCCTAAAATTTATTTTCCCATGTTCTTACTGCATCATCTCGGCTTTTAAGGCTAGATTTTTTGTTTCACCCAAAAATCGAATAACTTGTACCCCAATTCTAGCCAATCTCAACCCTTACAAATATCGGGATACCTACTACCCCTTAGATTCTATGAGGTTATTCCGTTTCGTTAATCTCATAAATTCCGTAATGAAATCATGAACTGATTTGTTTCCCCACTGGCATCGTTGGTATTGCTGGAATAAAATCCATTCATAATTTGGTGATAAAAATTCTATCTTCATCAAATACTTCATCCTATACCAAGTGAAAACAAGACCCTTTCCTTCCCTCTCTCTCCTGTATTGGATCCCTCTGTCTCCTATATTGGATCCGTTCCCACCTTGCTAAAGCCATCCCCTTCAAGCGACAAGCCACCATCCTAACTCGCCTTTTAGGAGGAGCCTCCACATAATCGAAGAATCTATCAACATTTGCAATCCAATCCAAGAATTCCTCAATCCTAAGGCTCCCATTAAAATACAGGATATCAACCTTCAACTGAAAATCTCCGGCATCCCTACATCATATCCATCTCTTCTATGATCGCTATATTACTGATAGCGAAAATTCCCAGCATCTCTATCTTCAAAATTATTCCTTCTCTAACTACCATACGGTGGATTAAGAGCGAACCGAGGTGGTTCCACATCGCTCTCTTTTGAGTCTTCTTTGTAAACTGGTTATCGACAAGCAAGGATTAATCTGTCAATAGGGTCACTATGAGCTACGTTAACCCCTAGCCTTCTATTGTCATTCTATTTCCTGTTTGCATTGATTCTACAAGCATTCAAACGATCCATAGTCTCCTCAAAACATTCCTCGAAACGTTGAAACATATGATCCATCCAATGCTCTAAACGTCGCTCCAATCATTGCAATGCTTCGTCCCCTTAAAGGGGCTCCACCCCCTTAAACACCATAATGGAGAGCATCGCTATTTTCGTCAGTTGCCATCCTGCTCTGATACCACCTAACGTAGTGTAAAGCATAAATAGAACAAGAATTGCAAGAAAGTAGCAATCTTTTAGAAAAAAACTTCTCTAATATTAGGGTTTTCAAAACAACAAGATAAGAATTGTGTTACACAAACCCTAAAACTATATTTATAGTCTAAGAAATAATAAGGAAAAGCTAAATAAACTAAATAAATTTACAAGGATCTAAGCTGGTATAAGCTACCATCCTTCACAAATAAATGCCGACGACCTTTATAGCATTGGGTTTATGTCGGCCAAAGGCTAGTGGCTTTGGTAGCCAAGGCCTGCGGCATTGAAGATCAAGGCTGGCGGCTCAAGCCAGCTTATGCTGGTTCGATGATGCTTCTTTTCATCCTTGTTAGTTGCTTCCTTCTTGCTTAAATAGGCATCCGTTAACTTATCCGCATCATGTCTACTCTAAAGAAGAGGTCTTTGAGGAGCTAATAAAGATTGAGTTGAGGAGTAATTATGCTTTCTTACATATGAATATCTAATAGAAGATCCTAAGAGAGTAACTTTTTATCTTTTTTTTTTTCTTTTTTGCTGCCCTTCGATGAGACACAAAAATACAAAACATAAAAGTTATCTTCTTCGTAAAATGAAGAATAAATTAGGAAAATGTAATTGAAGACTAGCATGTCTTTTAGTTCAACTAAAGGAAAAATCAGCATGCATTTTGTTATTCATGGCTGATTAGGCTTATACTAATCATTCTCATGTTGTGTTGCTTCTTTAATGTTGTGATTTTGTGGATGTTGACCAATGATGTGGAGTTTGTTTTTCTAATTAATTGGGTTGTTATATTCCTTCTTTGTCCTTATCCAATCTACTTGTATTAATCTTACAAGATTTGTGATGACTAGTGTATTAAAGATATCGGTAGGTGGTTGAAAATAGAATCAAGCAGTTTCAATCGATTTGGTGATGAAGTACTTGCTACAAGTTTCATTTGCTCATAAATAAGTGAAATAGGTGAATCTTTAGTAAATATTTCTATGTAGTTATTATGTCAAGCAGAGCACCTTTGAACTATTTGTCAAAAAAAATTTTATGTCCCTTTGCTTGATCTTTGATTTTCTCTTAGTATGTATTTTATAAGAGAAGCACATTGAGCTATGAAGGGATTGCATGATGCTTCAATATCGGTGATAGTTTTGTTGCTCTACATTGCATAATCAAAACTCCAGGGGAATAGTTTTATTGTTATTGCCATCAATTTTCAATATATGATGGATGATTTGTAGAAATTGTAGATAAGCCCGATTCATTTATAGCAATCTAATTTGTGTAACAGGATTATGATGGATGATTATCTCATTTCTTGCTGTAAATCTTAATAGCCCACATTTTCTTCCACTTGGGAACAGACTTTGGAAGGGTTGCCTTCTTCAGATCAGTTCGGTAATATTTTCTATCACATGTAGAAAGTAATACGACAAAATCAATAAGAATGCCAAGCCAATCATCCAATAGTTGCACTTGTGGTGCATTATGAGTGCAATTGTTGCAATCTCTACTTTAGAACATGGCAAGAGTGCGTAGAGGAAAAAAAAAAAAAAAAAGAAGAAAAATGCTCATAAGGAAATCGTGAACGAGAATATTTTAAAGAAGCAAAAAATAAAAAAAAACAGACAGACTAAGAAAAGTGTACTAAAAGGCCACTAATAGGGCCAATATGAGTATATGACTTGCTAATTCATACTTTTAATTTAAATTTGGCTGGTTAGCAAATAATTACAATATTCATAAGCAGAGTATTAAATTCCAACGTAGAAATTGAGATATAGAAACACCCCATTTATATTATTATTATTATTATTATTATTATTGAGTTTCTCATAAAAGCAAATAAACATAATTCCACTTTAATAGAGATGCTAAGAAGCGAGTGTAACAGGTATATTCATCAGGCCACCAAAACATTTAATGGCTCATCAAGGCAAGAAGGGTTAAAAATAAATAAATGAACAAATTAAAAAAAAAAAAAAAAAAAGAGAAAACGAAACTCAAAACTCAAAGCAAAAACTGGTGGAGAAAATGGTTCACTAGCTCTCAACAAACAGTTCACAAAAAACCAACTATGATTCATCAACAAACAAGCTGAGTATATCAAACCTAACATAATTGCACACTTATACGATGACTTTCCTGCCTTAAGTTGAACCAGTACAAATCAACACACACATTTGTAATACAATATTAGATATATATATATGTATATATATAAATAAATAATCGTAGTAAACACTATTGCTATTTATATTATATCCATATCCTTTAAAATGGTTTTATATGCCATTATTGTCTTAGGAATTTATGTTTTTCCATATGATGCTTTTTCATTTTTGAAATTGTTACAATCATAATGCAAATAAAATTGTGGAACAAATTATATATATATATATAATATATATATAGTTATATGATATTGATTCAAAAGTTTAATACAAAAATCGTCACTCTCGTGTTTGTTTTTGCTTTAGTTTCCTTAAAACATTTTGCTGAGTTTAGTTGCCAAGTTTTCGAGGATACAAAGAGTTTGTAAAATTTCTAGCAATGCAAAGTTATAGAAAGGTTATGATCTCTTGACCATCGAAGTCTTAAAACTTCATGGAGAGACCCAAAACCTTACTGGGTGGAGGATATGACAGCTAAAGAAGCTGAAGAATCTTACAGTTGTAATATCAATGTTGATGTGGTGATTATTTTTCTATTAGATTTTATCAGTTAGAAGGAATGGGTTATAAATTGTTGAGGGATGGAGATGGGATTTCATTCTAGATGTCATCTACTATTTCATCATTGTTAGTTCTTCCTTGTGGTTCGTGTTCGTTGAGAATTTGCATTTTTTAGTAACAAGATGCTATTTTGTTAGTTATGATCTAAAAAAATTACACTTATGTGTATATTAGTCTATTTGCTATTATGTTTTCTCTCTTTTTATTTCATTTGTGTTTACCAAAAATAGGATTTCCACTTGTTTATCTCCAATGTCACCTTTCATATTCAAACATGTGATAAAAGTTCATTTTCTTTAATTTCCTTTCTTTTCATTTCATTTCTACAACTTTCTATTTTTAAAAATTTTGCCAAGCATAGTGAAATTGAAAAAAAAAAAAAAAAGAAAGAAAGAAAGAAAGAAAGAAAGCGAAACCAACATGACTATTCTCTTAGTGTCCCTACTCCTCCACTTAGCCACAATCTTCTAGAAAGAAAAATCCAAAATTTAAGCTCAAAAACATATCTTCTTCTAAGAGGATTTTGATTTAGCCGACACTATCAATGAGCACGAGTTTACAAAGGATTTCACTCATAAACCCAAATTATCTAAAGCTCTAGCATTAGCACCTTTAGAAAAAGAAAAATAACTAATGTTTAGCCTTCAAAGATTAAGTCATCTTACAAGGATAAATTATGTTACACAATTGTAGATGCTTATAAGCATTTTTTTTAAAGATGCATGGAAAGAAATGGAAGATGATAGTTATGCTTCACATCAACCAACAACTCAACATGTAATGCCCTCTTTGGATCAATAGGTTTGTAAAGTGATTGGTTTTACTAAATTTGAGAAGCTACAATTATATCACCCTTGGAAGGAAGCATTTATAATTAAAATTTATGGCTTTTGTTAGGCTATAAAGTCTTATATGCTCGACTAAACAAGGTTTGAGCTTCTACAAGGGATTTCACTATGATTAGCCTCAAATGGGAGCTACCGTACATTACCTTTCATTCTTTAGAGGATGTAAAATATATTATTTGGGATGGTCCTTGGTTTATAAATTTCCATCTTTTAACCATTCATCATTGGGAGGTTAATTTCAAGCCTTTAACCACACAATTTGATCCAATTGTTGTAAAGGTAAAATCAGGGAATGACCATTAGAATGCTATGCTCCTTTATAACTTTACAATGTATAGAAGAAGCTATTGGTCCTTTATTTAGACATTGAGAGGGCTAAATTTGCAAGAATTTAATCAATTCAACATGCATGCCCCTTTAACTCATGCTCTTGAAATTGATGGTGAAAATATAGAGTGATATATGAAGGCTTAAGTTCTTTATGCTATAATTGTGGCTATATTGGACATACAAATTACCATGTGTCTAAATTTTCACGACCTTAAAAGGCGCTTAGTAGGATTAACATAAAATTTTCATATCACTTGTTCACCGTAATATGAGAACCATTTTGCAAGTAGGAGTTTTGAAAAACTCGACTTAATATTTGCTATACAAATTTTAATTGTATAAAAACATTTTGATGACTAAGAAAATCCAAATTCTCATGATCCACTATAACATCAGAGAATTGATATCTCTCACCAAATAGTAAAATAGGATAAATAACCTATAAGACACAAGGCTTCAAACTATTATACAATCACTCTAATTCATATTCTAAGTCTATCTTCACAGTTACAAAATTTCAAAATTATACATTATGCATATGATTTACACTCTAAGTTTATCTTCTTGTCTTAAAGAACTTTACTAAAGAATATCTCTTCACACATTCCTAACCCATTCCCGATATGAGTTATTCCTACAAAAAAACTATATGGGCGTGAGCTAATCCATAGCTTAGTGAATAATAAGACTAGATCACATATTAAATAAATGTCAAGCGAGTATATCTAGCAAACATATGCAATAGAACACTCAACCATATGATGTGCATAGTTTGGATGACCATAATCCAAACTAATGAAGATTTACGCCCTCTCTTGAGGGTTAAAGGACTAACTTAAGTCATTCATGCCTAGGAAAGTCAAAGAACTAAGGGGAAAGAGAAGTCCTTCTTTAACTTATTTCTTGTCTCTATATATATCCACATAAGGACTATAATTTCGACTTCACTTTAGATTTAAGACCCACCACTAGGTATTAACCACCTCATGTCAACTCTCATTAGGTGATGTGTTTTAGTGCCTGCTTAGTTCTTGTAGGGCTGACGCTAAACAATAATCCACTGGAGGAACAAATCCACTAAAATATCTTGGCATTACCATAGAGCTAAGGAGTTAATACATGACATGAATACTATGCAAATGCAATTTATGTTGTTATGCAATGCATGTCCATTTACTTAAGGGTCAATTAAGATTTATACCACATTACTTAGTGATCATATCAATTAACAAACATCCATCAACAATAGTAACTCAATTATTATAAGCGATGAGTGATCAGTTTTATTTTAATGATTTATCAAACAATGTAGTCATCAAATAACAAACGAATGTCCAATCCAACACATATTCAATTATGTTTATTTTAATATAGGTACAACAACATTACAAGATCAAACAAGATGATAAGGTTGATGTTACCTACCTGTCATCTCGGTCAAGTCATAATAATCTCCTAGAATATCCAATGATTGATCCAGCTCTCCTATGAAAAGAAATAATAAACACTCAATACGTTTCTTAGTATATGTTCTATCAAATTTTAGTATTTAAACCCATTTTTAGTTCATTATTCTACACTTGATTGGAATATAGATTTATATTAAAACCTATTTGCTCATACACTAAGTAGGAATCTTGCAATGGCTATTAAAATTACCCTGCCAAGATGCCAATAGTTCTCCATTGTCTATCAAAATTATTTCTTTTCATTTATTTATAAATCATTCACTTTCAAGTTTTAATTAAATGATTAACCTTTAAGAAAATACTCATTTATGTTAGTAAATAATATTTGAAACAACATATTCCTTATATTGTTTAAATTCTAACATTCTACAACTATATCTAAGTCATATACAAGTTAAGTCTATATCAATTTAACTTAACTAAGTTGAATAGACTTAATCAACTACTTCATTTTAGATTGTTAAAGTTCGCTAAACCAAGTTGAGCTTAAGTTTATTAAATAAGTTTATTTTATACTTAACATCCATATTAAATCTAATTAGGTGTTAAGTCTATTATATTTCAAGTTATATTTAATATAAATGTAACTTAACTTAGTCAAGTTGCATAGAATTAATCATTTAATCTAATTACTAAGTTAACATTATATATTAATTAGGTTCTTAATTAGTCTAGTTTATTTTAATTCATTTAGATTCATTAAGCCAAATTGGACTTAAGTTGATTAACTAAGTTCATTTTATACTTAGAAATTATGCTAACCCAAATTAATTACTAAACCTATTAATTCACTTAACTCATTTTTTAATTATACAAATATTAACATATCTATCTATTATTTTTCATTCATCTATTTAATTTCATCTTTCTTTCTTTTCTTTTTTTTATATGAATAGTACTAGGGGATGGATCACGCCCATGATGGGGGTCGTGTTCCTCATCACCAGCCTTATCACACCTATGATGGAGATCGTGGTGGTCATCACGAGCCTTGTCATGCCCGTGACAAGGGTAAAAATGTGATAAGAGGATTTTACTATCCTCAACACGCCCATGATCTCCCTTTAATTTTAGTCCAGTGTGTTTCACAAGCTATATCATGCCCGTAATGCATAAGGGATTAAGGTTACGTTTTTCTTTTGTCTTTTTACCCTAATTTTGTCAACTTATAAATATTATACTTCAAACAAAAACATCATATAATCAACATTCTCATCCATAAACATAACTTACAATACTCCTAAACATATTTCCACTTCATATTTCCTTCATAGCATTTCATCAAACGCTTATGTCATGTTTGGTACACAAGAATTATTTGGAATGGAATTAGTTGGATTGGAATAGAATGAGTTTGGGAATGACAGATCAATTCTCATGTTTGAGAGATTACATGGAATGGAATGGCTAAAAGTGTAATTATTGGGAATGCTATTAATTATAAATGCAAAATATTAATACATGATAGGATAAAAAAATAATTACACTCATATAATTAATAAGAGCGGACTAAAATTGTGATTCCGCCTTTTGAATTCTCTTCAAAGCCGGAATCGTCGAGTTCAAGGAATCACGATTTCGGCTATTAAAAATGCTTTTAAACATTGGGAAAAGGGAAAGAAGCCGGAATCACGATTCCATTCCATTCCATTCCAGCCTATTCATGCTTACCAAACGTGCCATTAGTCTACTCAAATATGTACATTTTTAGGTTTTGACATACATGTGTATATATTACTAATCCACCAATTTTATCATAAAACCTATGTACATTTAGCTCTTATTCAACATCTCCATGTATAAACAACAATCAAAATAAAGAAAGCAAGAATACTTACATGTTTGGCAAACTTAACTAGCTTGTTCTTCACTACTACTACTATTTCCTACTTGATGTAGTTGCTTCATACTTAAGTTTCATCTTTCATTTTGTTTTCTATCTTCTACCTCTCTTATGATCTTCTTAAGATTGGGATTTGAGAGAAAAAAAGAAGAAGAAAATGAAAGAAGGAAACATAAAGGAAAAGAAAGAAGATAAAAAGGGAAATTGGAAAAGGGAAAGGAGGAAAACATATTAAATATTAAAAGATTTTAAATATATTTAAGGGTAAGGTTTTGATTTAAGTTTTTTAGATCATTATCTTAAGTATTAAAAACAATTAGGAGAAAATTTTAGAATATATACAAGTAAAATCGATAACTCAAATTGGAAATCTATTTTAGAATTTAAAATTAGTGAAAAGTTGATATTTATTATGCGTTTGAGCTTAAGAACTAATATTTTTAAACAAGTGGATGAATTAAAATTTTATGAGGATTAAAGGAATAGAATTTAGGTTAAAATGACTAAATTAGGGCATTTTATAAATTTAAGTAATTGAATTTGAGAAATATGGATCATTTTTAAATTGAAAGAAAAAGGGTTTCAAATTGATGATTACAATTAATTTGATAATTCAATTCATCAAATAAGCTAAAACCTAGGGTTTACAAAATTATTAAATATTTAACTTGAATTTTCAAAAGTTTAGATATTTGAAATTGGAAGAAAAGGAGTTTAGTTTGAGAATCACAAAAGATGATAAATTTGATTTGTTGAAAAAGATAGTTAAAGCAAACGGTTCCAATTAAATCCATTTATTAATTTAATTATATTAATATATCTAATTATATTCTATAGTTTAATTTATTTAATTTAATTAAACTATCTAAGCTTAATTTTTAAATTACATTCTACTCAAAATTCAAAATTAACCATCTATTATACTAGTTAATTACGTTATTTCTAACTTAGATAAACAAATATTGATCATCTATTGGTAGATAACCTTTATACTAACTTTAAACTTCATAATTCAAAAGTTTTTAATTGTTTTAAGGTGGATTCTTTCACATATGCTTTCATTGCATTATTCTAATTATTTTAAATTAAATTTTGATATAATATTTCACTTCTATTGCAATTTTGAATTATTTGATAATTTATTGTCGGGAAAATGAAAAAAATAGTACCTGAACTTTTGCAAAAAGAATAATTAGGTACCTAAAGTTTAATTTTGAACAAATTGGTATTTGAATAAAGTTTTCATTGATTTTTTTCATACCTGAAGTTTGATTTTAACATTTTTGGTACCTGAATAAACTTTTTGTGGTCTTTTTTCATATATCGTTTTCACTTATCTCATCTATGAAAAAAATCAACAAAAACTTTGTTCAGGTATCAAAATTGTCAAAACCAAACTTCAGGTATGAAAAAATCAACGAAAACTTTATTCATGTACCAAATTATTTAAAACCAAACTTTAGGCACCTAATTGTTTTTTTTTTTTTTTTGTGAAAGTTTAGGTACCATTTTCATCATTAACTCTTTATTATATGTATAGAGTTTATTTATTGCATATATATTTATTATTATGTTTGCTTAATGTTTCTTGTTGTTTTTCGTTATTATAATGCGTATTGAAACTTGATATTATGTTGTTATTGTTTTAATGTTTCAGGTTTGGTTTATTGCATGTATTATATGATTACATATTTTTATTCTTTTATTGTATCAAGTTAGTGTTTCCTATCATTTAGCTTTTCTGAAACATCATGAGATTTTAGTTATTTAAGTTTAGAATCATTTCTGTGTAATTAGTTATGTACTCATCATTTATTTATTTAATTATCAAGAATATTATATTTTATAGCTTTTACAAATATCATCATCTAGTTAAAGTTGAAATTAAGATATCTAATTTTTTAATTTAGTTATGTGTATAATATATATATATTTAATTTTAATTCTTTTATATTTATGGGTATTACTAAGAAGTTGTAGAAAATTGTATCTTGAAATTTTGTTTATAACAATCCAAATTCTTAAACAACAATTAAATTGTTTATATTTTAATATTATTAAATCACAAAAAAAAAAAAAACAGAAATGATTCTTGTGATTTTTCTCAAAACATTTTCAAAAATTTTACATTATTTACTTAATGATTATTATCTTCGAGTTATATAAATTTAGATAATTACACAAATAGAGCTAACATGCTTGAAGGTGATCTAATAGAAAAAGGGAATGCTAATCATTGTGATACCGTCGCATCAAGTATGCTTACCAATTTAGCAATGGACTAGCCTATATCCTCCCCGCACGTGCAATCTGTTAATGAATTGCAACATATTAATGCTTATACATGCTAACAAAGTCTAACTGATGATGACCCCACAATTGCTCGTGGTCCAACAAACTAAAGTTAATGACCTTGAAACAATATCCAAAGAAGAATGTGGTAGTTAGACCTTGGTTCAATTGAGAAGAAAAGCCATGTAACGCAAAATTCCTCCTAAGCAAGTTGAGTTGGCTTCTCTTAAACACCCTAAAATAAATGCTCAACCACTAACAAATAACGGGATAAGACATACATAATCCCCATAACTTTAAATTTGCCTCAAAAGAACTTGCTTCAGTTGAGAGGTTAATTGCTGGAAGTCAAAATGAATAAAGTTCGACAGTTTCTTCTAATCATTATTTTACATTGGGAATGAACTTTTCACAATCCAAAGATGGATTTAATCTTTCAAACCCAAATGTGGGGTAATGCAGCAATTTAATGGTATTTAACTCTCATCTTCCAGCTCTTGAAAAAACCTTCACTAAAAAAATTAGCTAGGATTAAGGTCCAAAATAAATTAGGAAATTTCTCTGACCTTCAAAGTCAGATTCTATCAACTAGAAGCAGAACATTCAAAATGACCGATGAGCACTAGTTCTTCAAGATTTTCTTCAAAGAAATGTGATTTTGCACAATTTTATAACTATAACAAACCAAGTACATACAAAAGTTCACTCAACCTACATCACCCACACACATCCACACACTAAAATCATATGCACGCACAAAAATTTTTATAGCCTTGTAAGAGGCCTATGTCAAAGCCTAATCAAGCCATTTTCATTCTTTACTAGTGGACTTTCACATAATATGATATGTAGAGATCAAGACACTCAACAAGAGTATCTAAAGAACCCAAGTATTTAGGTGATTATGTCAGATAGTTATTCTGACTACAACAAGGAATAACTAAAACAATAGTTAATATCAAATGTCTTGGGGATTACATCAGATAGCATTTTGGGGATTACTTATAAATAGCAAAGGAGAGAAAAGAGAGGGGACACCCTGGTTCTTGTGATCTCTTTTTTGATATTAGAGTCTATTGGAACTCAAATCCAGTAAGCTCTTTGTCCTTCATGTCCTCATAGAAATACAATCAAAACACATACAAATTCTAGATTAGTGCTCTTACTCATAATCTTGTTTTACAGAAAAAAGAGTACAAGATTTTGAGATTTTCATTGAGAATCATACATGAGCTTTTGATCATTCGGATCTATCTCATGGAAATCACATGTAAGCAATAAGAGCCTATATGAGTACAATTGGGGATCAACTCACCTTTTCTCTTACATGTTAAGTTTTGATACTTTTCGCCTTTTCTAGAGGTTTTTTTTTTTTCCTGTAAAAGTGAGAGTGTGTAGATAAGCATTAGAAAATCTTAACCACAATATATTTACAAGAATTCATATGCTTAATTTTGCTTCATATTTTTCTTGAATTTGTTTGATTTTTTTTAGCAATTATGTTAGATCATGGGCTTAGTTCATTCTTATTGAATTTGGGCCTTTTTAATATTCGGCTTCCTATTAATTTGGTGCCCTCGTCAATTCTTTGACTATGGATGATAACACACGTGGTGTTGTTCGTTTGAATGAGGAGGTTTCTCTTCATAGTAAACAAATTGATGTTTTAACAACGCAAATTTGTTCTTTTGAAGTTTACATAAATTGTATGGATGATAATTTGAAGTTTTTGGTGAAATATGTGCATAAATCGATGAAAAAAGAAGCTCATGAGAGTCAGTCTGTTTCTGTTAATTCATCATGTTTTCATGATCATAAGGAGTCTCATTTTTCAAAAAGGATGAAATTGGAATTACCTAAATTTACTAACGGTGATCCGACTAGTTAGATTTTTATGGTGAATAACTTTTTTTATTTCCACCATGTCTTTGCTCATGATCGTATGTGCCGAGCATCATTATCCATGGAAGGTGATGCTTTGGAGTAGTTTCAGTGGTTATCCAAGAATGATTTGATTTCAACTTAGTAATCATTTACTATTACAATTGAAATTCGTTTTGGCCCTTCTTTGATTGATGATTTTCCAGGACAATTGGTAAATTGACTCAAACTGGTTCGGTTTCTAAGTATCATATGGCATTTGAGAAAATTTCAAATCGAGTTTCTAGTTTATTTGAGAGTTTTCTTATTAGTTGCTTTATTTCTTGTTTTAAACCGATATTACAATAGGAAGTTTTATCCTTCAAACCTACTTCTTTGTTGGAAGCTATCAGTTTAGCTAAGTTGTAGGAACATAAGTTAAACTATCTTATTCAATTTTCTACTACACCTTCTACTTAAGTCGACAGTTCAGGGGATTTTAAGTCATTTTCTTTGAAACCTCATGTTATTTCTTCTTATGGAGCTCAATTGAAGAATACTAAAGAGTCTCCAGGATCCAATAAGAAATCTTTGCCTATCAGGACCATGTCACAAGCATATTTAGCTTTACGACAAGAAAAAGGCTTATGTTATAATTATGATGAGAAGTATCAAAAGGGACATACATGTAAGTCTAAGTCTTTTTTTTTATGATTCATCCTGATGAGGAAGATGATGAGCTTTTGTGGACTGTTTTTCTTTTGAGCATCTAGTTGAAGAGGTCTCTACTGATCAGAAAGAGGCTGAAATTAGCTATCATGCTATGTTTGGCCACCATATTCTTAGAACTTTATGTTTACAAGGCAAAGATAAAGGAACATTGCTCAATGTTCTAGTTGATTTAGGTAGTACACATAATTTCATTCAAGCTAATATGGCAAAATGATTGAATTTTTTTGTTGAACTTATTCCTTAGTTCTTAGTTTTAATTGGAAATGGTGGTAGTTTGGTTTGTTCCACTGTATGTTGTCAAGTTCCTTTGGTTCTAGAAGGTGTTGGTTTTACTATGGATTTCTTTGTTTTACCTATTCAAGAAGCTGAGGTTGTTTTAGGCATTCAATGGTTGGCAATGTTGGGTCCACTTACAGTCAATTACTCTAAGTTTACCATGCAATTTGTGTGGCAAAATAAGCATGTTTTTTTACATGGCTTGTCTTATATGAATTGTAAAGAATTATCTTAGAGATAATTGTTGAAGTTGGTCAATGACAGTTCAATGGCTTGTTTTTTCAATTGTGTGGCTCAAGACCAGTTTTCACCATTTGTATCACTCATAATAGTGCTTTAAATTCACTATTAGGTAGATTTAATGATGTTTTTGAGACTTCTTCATCATTGCCACCATTGAGAGAAGTGTAACATCACATTCATTTGAATAATGAAACCGATCTGATTAATGCTCGACCATATCGTTATCCCTATTTTAAGAAATCAAAAATTGAAATATTGGTTCATGAGATGTTGCAACAAGGAGTCATTAGGTCAAGTATCAGTCCTTTTTCTTCTCCCGTGCTACTGGTTAAAAAGAAAGACAGCTCTTGGCGATTTTGTGTGGATTATAGAGCTCTAAATTAAGCCACTATACAAGACAAGTATTCCCACTATTGATGAGCTTTTGTATGAATTGGGGGAAGCAATATTTTTTTCCTAAAATAGATTTGAGAGTAGGGTATCATCAAATCGGTATGTTTCTTGAGGATATTCATACAACTGCCCTTTCGGACACATGATGGACATTATGAGTACATTGTCATGCCTTTTGGACTATCCAATGCTTCTTCCACATTTCAATCTGTTATGAACACTATTTTCCATCCTTAGTTGTGTAAATTCATTGTAGTGTTCTTTGATGATATTTTGATTTATAGCAAGACTATGAAAGATCACTTATGTCATCTTTAGCAAGCCTTATTTTGCTTATGACAACATAGTTATTTTTTTTTTTTTTGAAGCACTCCAAGTGTGCTTTCAGCCAAAATAAAATTGATTATTTAGGCCATGGTGTCGGCTAGCCATGTTTACCTGGATCCAAATAAAATCTGTGCTATTCAAGATTGGCCGCATCTTATTACTCTTAATCAGTTACGTTGTTTTCTTGGCATCATTGGTAATTATGGAAAATTTGTTCGCAATTATGACAAGATAGCTTTTCTGCTAACTAATTTACTAAAGAAGGGTAGTTTTCATTAGGATGAACAGTCTATTGAGGCATTCCTTCTTCTTAAGAAAGCTTTGATGACAACACCAGCATTGACTTTGCTTGATTGTTCAAAAGAATTTATTGTAGAAACTGATGCTTCTAGGTTAGGTTTAGGGGTGATTTTGCATCAAGATTCTCATCCTATTGCCTATTTCAGTAGGAAATTTCCTATTAGATTACAAAAATCAAGTACATATATCAGGGAATTGCTTGCCATTGTTGAAACTGTTAGAAAATGGTGTCCGTACTTGGTGAGAAGACATTTTATTATTCGAGTAGATCACTGAAGTTTGAAGGAGATTTTAAACCAAGTCATTCAAACTCCAGACCAACAACAATTGCTGGTCAAGTTGTTAGGTTATGATTGTGAGATCCAATATAAACTAAGAGTAGAGAATAGAGGGGCTGATGCTCTGTCTCTAGTCTTTTCTTATGAACCCACATTTTTTGCCATATCTCTGCCTTCTTTTGACTTTATTACAAGGTTAAAGCATGATTTTCAATCAGATGCCTCTTTTTTGGAATGGCAACAAAAGCTAGCACAAGGTATAAACTTACCTTAGCCACTTTATTTTAAGGATGGCCTTCTTTATTTTGGAACTAGAATTTTGTTCCCCTACATTCTCCCATTATTTCCTTGCTTATTTTAGAGTTTTATGCCACTTTAATTGGAGGTCATTTAGGCATTCTTAAAACCTTTCTTTTGGCCTCACATGCGCAAGGACATTGAGGAATTTGTTTGGAAATGTCACGTGTGTCAGCAGATTAAATGCATGATTACCTATCCTACTAGACTTCTCTAGCCTTTACCCCTATCCTAAAGAGTGTTTGAGGACATTTCAATGGACTTTGCGGCTGGGTTACCTCCCTCTCGTGGTTTTTTGGTCATTATGGTTGTTGTAGATAGATTGACAAAATATTGTCATTTTAGAACTTTAGTTGCTTCTTATACAGCTGTTTTAGTAGCTCATTTGTTTATGGAGATAGTTGTGAAACATCATGGTATCCTTCGATGTATTGTATGTGATAGGGATCAAGTCTTTATTAGTAAGTTTTTAACTGAGTTGTTCAAGTTGAGTTAAACAAAGTTGCGAATGAGTTCAGCCTACCACCCTTAGACGGATAGCTAAACCGAGGTTCTCAATCGCTATTTAGAACATTATCTTCAAGCTTTTGTGATGGACAATCCTAATGATTGGCCAAAGTTTTTAGTTTAACTAGAATTCTCTTTTAATACAAGTTATCATTCTAGCTCTAGGTTCACTCCATTTTAAGCCTTGTATAGCTATGAACCCCTTACTATTCTTGACTATGTTAGAGGGTTAAGTGCAATAGAGGCTGTTGATAGTGAATTAGCCTCTAGAAAATGAAATATTACGTGTTCTCAAGAGTGATTTAAAGATTGCCCAACAACGCATGAAGGATTATGTGGATTAGAAACATTCTGTTAAACAATTTGAGGTAAGGGATTTTATGTATGTTAAGTTACAAACCTACTGACAATCCTTTGTCACAAGTTAGACTACTCACAAGTTGTCTAGAAGATATTTTAGACCTTTTAAAGTTCTTCAACGCATTGGAGCCGTGGCTTACTGTTTTGCTTTACTAAAGTATTCTAAAATTCATCCGATTTTTCATGTTTCTTTTCTCAAAAAGGCCGAAGGTTTTAGTAAGGATTCTATCAGTTTGCCTTTTGATTCTTTTGGAAGTAACCATATTGTTAAACCCCTGGCTATATTGGATCAACGACAAATTTTAAGAGCCGGCTCTTAGGTTGACCAAGTTTTGGTTCAGTGAGAGTCCTATCTTCCTAAAGATGCTATTTTGATGGATTTGTCCGGTTTCAAGACTAACTATCCCATCTTTGACCTTGGGTTGTTCAAGCTAATACGTACAGATCAAGACGCTCAACAAGAGTATCTAAAGAACCTAAGTATTTGGGTGATTTTGTTAGATAGTTATTCTGACTACAACAAGGAATAACTAAAACAACAGTTGATATCAAATGTTTGGGGGATTACATCAGATACTATTGTGGGTTTTGTCAAAGAATAACTAAACAAACAACATGTAAATAGTTAATTAGTTAGCAAGCACAATGAAAACTTATAAATTGTAGAGGAGAGCAAAGAGAGGGGACACCTTAGTTCTTGTGATCTCTTTTTTGAGATTAGAATATGATGAAACTCAAATCCAGTAAGCTCTTTGGCCTTCATGTCCTCATAGAAATACAATCAAAACACATAAAACCTAGATCAATGTTCTTACTCATAATCTTGTTTTGTAGACAAAAGAGCACAAGACTTTGAGATTTTCGTTGAGAATCATACCTGAGCTTTTGATCATTCGGATCTATCTCGTGGAAATCACATGCAAGTATTAGGAGCCTCCATGAGTACAACTATGGATCGACTCAACTTTTCTCTCGCATGTTAAGGTTTGATATTGTTCTCCTTTTCTAGAGAGTTTTTTTTGTAAAAGTTCTAGTGAGTAGATAAACATTAGAAAACCCTAACCATGATATTTTTACAAGAATTCAGTTATCAATTGTGTTGGAACTTGGGCCTTAGTTCATTTCTTATTGAGTTTGGGCCTTTTTAATATCTGGCTTCCTATTATAATATTCACAACAATAGTGTACAATAAGGATTTTCATCCAAACGTGTCGATGGTGATGGATAAATGGACCTTCACCTACTTGATGGTGGCCCAATTGATTCTAATCAAGATGCAAATTGCAAAACTTTATCATGCCAACAAGTCAAATAAGGCACTGAATGTGTCAAAGAGTCGTCTTCCCGCAAATAATAGAGAAGAGACTATGGCTTATTTACTCACAGAAAGAACTCCTAACTCTTATCTCTTTTGAAAACTGAGAGGATTTTAACTTGAGCAATATCATTAAGTATTACAAGGTCACGACGATAGCTAAAACGCCCTATTATCATCCATCTTTGAGGCATCTAATCAAAATCTTGATTTGGAATGCAAAAGGAGCTAATGTGCAGAGGAGTAACATTCGATTCATGCAATAGTGCATGCCATGCGACTGGATATTGTAGGTTTCTCGAAGACCAAAATGTTTATAGAAACACTTTACCATCATACCCAGCACTTTGCTACGCTACCTAAATACTCTAGTCAACCAACTTAAAGAACAAAGTGAAGGGGTTTTGCTATTCTAAAAGGTATATCTTACGTCGATGCAAGTGGGAGGCCAATCACCATAAGATTTACATATCTTTGTCCAAGTCGATCCTAATGAAATCCCTTAGTACTTTAGCTTGGTTTATGGTAGTCGAAATTATCATGGAGATTCAAATTCTAGAGCAAACTAAAATCTTATGGGGAAAGAATACTGGCATCCCCTTGTTATATAACAAAGGACTTGAATGAAATTACGAATCCAAATGAAAAATGGTGGAGCTCTTTTTTAATAATGTTCATATGTTCAATTATAAGTAGTGTATATCAAATTGTGGAATGATAGACCTGGGCTTTATTAGTCCTCATTTCATATGGTCTAACAAGAGAAATTTTTCATCTTTAATTCAGCCTCAAATGGATAGAGCCTGGGCAAATTATGCTTGGTGTTTTATATGTCCAGATACGGTGGTTAGACATGTAAAAAAAATAACCTTTTGATCACTGCTAATTTTAACATCTAGTAGTCCCCGAGAGCAGGATTGAGTGGGCCATTTAAATTTCTGCCAATGTGGTTAATACATCCTGAGTTTAAAAATCTAGTTAAATTTGTTTGGGATAGTGCATGCTTTTGAGCTAGTGATTTGTTTCAAGTTAAAGTAAGAAAATGGTATAAAGAAATATTTGGTAATTTAAATGACTAAAAACTGAGTATCTTTAAGGAAATAGCTGTTATTGAAATAATTTTATGTAATATGCCTTTGCAATAATTACTTGATAAGGAGAGGTTACGGAGGGATCGATCTATTGGGATATTAGATAGGGAGGAAATTCTTTGGAAAGCTAAGTCGTGTGCCAACTGGACCTTTTTTGGTGAAAGAAACACCACATATTATCATGGTCTTGTATTGTCTAGGAAATTTAATAATAAGATCGCTTTTTAAATGGATCCCACTGGTCATTAGATAAATAATTCGAGCCTCGTTCAATAGCTTGTAAGGAATTATTATATGAAAATATTCTCTTCTTTAGAAATAGATGTTGTTGTGCCTAATCATATCCTAGAGGAACTGAGAGGAGGGCTCAGTAATAAAACTTTCGTTAGTCTCTGAAATAAAGTTACTCAGGATGAGATTTTTATAGCTTTGCATGGTATAGATTCCTAAAAGATCATCACCCATGGCATCATCAACGTAACCCACAACTCAACCCAACCGCTCCTTACACCACCACGCAACTCCGTGATACAAGTGGTTAGTTCTAACAAGTGGGTTGGTGATTGTTGATGTACAGAAAGTAGTGGCTGAGGGACATAGCATACAAGCGTGAAATCAAGCAGACAGAGTGGAATATGAAAAGATTTATCACAAACCATTGATTCACTCATGAACACCAGCTTGAGATCTTTAAAAGTCTATTGATTCTGAGAATACCTAAATGATTGGTATCAAATATCGAAATCTTACACAAGAATTCAAAAATTTGGAATAAAGAGAGAAAAACACACTCAAAAAAATTTCATTCAATATGTAAAAGTTATCTTTCATATAACCTAGGGCTTACATATATATAAAGAAACATACAAAAAATACTTACAATATTTCTAAAATTACAAAATTAGAAAAATTTGAATGACAAGCAAAAGAAGGTCAGCGACCTATAATGCAAAGCCGGTGGCGTAAGTGGTAAGGCTGCCGATGTAGCGGTTAGTGTAGAATTTTCAACAGTTGTTCCTCCTCTCCATCCTATGCCACTTCTCTAATTTATCAATTGCAATCTCTTTCACTGTATCACTAAGTATCTTGTAGTTGGAAAACAAAGAACAAACAAAGGTGATGAAGGATTAAGGTTTTCGTAGGATAAATTTATTTTCATTTAATTTGTTAATTATTTTATGTTAATAAATTCATTTATGTTAAGCCTATAAATATAGCCATAGCAAACCCATCTTAACTCCAAATGTATTAAATGACTCTAAATCAATATATATATGGCAAAATGTAAACTTTTCAACATATGATTGGTTAAAAAAATAATAAATAAAAAACTAAGTTAACAGCAACCAACGAACTTAACAAATATGGTAATGTCGACATCAAAATTTTCAATTGGGCATTAAAATTAACACTTATAATAGTTGGATTAGAAAGGAATCATCTTATGCATGTTGTATGCGTATTATGATACATGACATGAGAAGAATGACAAGAATGACATAAAAAGAAAAGGAAATGAAAGAAGTGTAGGGTGGTTTCAATTGGCGCAAACAAACTAGTGACAAATAGAGCAGTTTTCAAACATTAAACTCTACAATGATGATAAAATTTAGTAATATTCTTGAGTACAGATGAGTATTTGATCTTTTGAATTTCCATATCATCTAAATAAAAGGGAATCTTTGATATTATATAGTAATCGATATCATCTATTAAATCATATTGAAATTGATATTTGCTATGAGTCCTCTTATAAATGTATGTCGTAATGGGATCCTTATGGGGTCCAGGCCCATTAAAAGCATTCTTAATGCTTGTTCATATTTGAGAAAGGTAGCAATTCCACATAATAGTTCCAACAAACGCGATGATAAGCCCACTATATTAATTCTTCCTTGATATCCCATATAAATATACTTAATTTTCTGAGTCCTATCACCGTAATTCAGGGAGTCAAGCAGCTCAAAGAGTCGAATTTATGTGAATATTTAGACTTAGAGCCGAAGATTGGATTTAGCCTTGTAACTTACTTAAAAGTTTGTAGCTAATTGAAGAGTAGACCAAAATTGAAATACCATATGCAACATTATCCCTGTAAAAACTATGTTTGATAGGAGAAATCACATTGCAATTTTTTTTTTTTTTTTTGAGTAAGTTTACTTAAAAAGTTTGACAACCAATTGAAAAATGAACCAAAATTCGTATACCAAATGTAACATTATCTGAAATAAAAACTGAGTTTGTGGGAAAATTACACCATAGATGATTAATGTTTATAAGTAAGTTCAAATAGGAAATCCATGCAAGTATAATTCGAATTATTTAATGGTAGTACAGAATCTCTTGTTTGTATTGTTTTGAATACCGTTGATTTAAATTAATTAAAATGTCGTTTTTCCTACTTGAATTTATCCATTAATAATGTTGATTGCCGTCTTTATAATTTTTTGTGTTTCATATATAGACATGTGGAATTAAAGCTGTACACCTTCTATGCAAGCAGAATGGAGTCTATAGCTACTTTGTTTTTAACTTTTTATAATTGTAAATTATATCGAAAGATCATAATATTTGAAAGTAAATTCATTTAAGGTCACAACGTTCAAGGATAAGTTCATTTGAAATTACAAAATTTTAAATGGTTAAAAAAAGATCACAACGTTTAAAGAAATAGATCAATTAATGCCACTATTGACACGTGTTGATAAGAGAAATATTTAAAATTAAAATTTAGAAAATTTGGCACAGTATAATATATATCAATGGTGACCTCAATTGACCCACTTCTCTAAATGTTGCAATATTTTTTTAACCACTTGAAATATTGTGACTCAAAATGAACTTACTTTCTAAATATTATGATATCTTTTTAATCACTTAAAACGTTGTGATATTTCAGTGTGATTTATTCTTTTTATAACTTTCTCTATATGTGCATGTATATCACTTCTTAGTTTTGCATTTTCAAAGCCTGATTGTCTAATATATTATTATTATTATGGAACTTTTATACACACGTTTCTTTGTATTGCATATTTTAAGTGTGCCAAGTGAAACTCATGCAATTGCACTAAATTTTGATTAAAACAACTAGAAGTGTCAAACTAGGACTTTGAAAAAAGTTTTGTTTTTGCATTTTTCTGAAGCTCCCTGGGAACTTTATGCGGAGGAGGAAAAAGATATGAAATTCAGTTACATATTCATTTATTTTGCAAGCGACTTGACATTTTTGCAGCGTCTAGAGACATGGAATTCGTCAAAGGGAGGATTTGTCAATCATATTCGATGAACGTGGCGGAAACGAAAATCGTGTTTAAATGATGGAGAAACTACAATTACGCGTGGAACCAAATCGGCGGGGGGGAATTTCCAATTTCTAGAACTTTTTTCAATCTTTTTGTCGCGATCACTGGTTAAAATTTGCAATCATGGAAAAAATAACGAATTTTGATCGAGTCTTATCTTGATCTTTTTTATTATTTTAAATTGAAGTATAAATGAATTAAATTTATTCAGAGCAATTTGTTTGGAAAAAATTTCCAATCTCAAGCTTGTTTTGTTTTTCTTGTATCCTTAAAAATAAATATCTTATATATGTTAAGAAGTGCTTTTTTTATTTTATGAAAGTTTATATTTTTTTTAATTTATTAGACATGTGTCAGATATTTATTCACAGAAACATAAAAAAGACAGCATGTTCAACAAACACATTTTCAAATTGTTTGTTATTTACTAGAATTCTAGAATTCTCAATCCATCATAATTTAGACGGCTTTAAACCCGAGTTCTTTTTAATAATTTATCAAATCAACTTTGAATTTTATAATACTACTTCATTTAATTAACTTGTGAATCTAACTTTAATTGACCCGGCAATCTAATTAGAATTGAATCAACCTTAAATATCACTAAAGGTGATGAAAATAATTAGTTAATCTTAACGTAAACGAACAAAATCTATTTTAGCTCAAATTTCTTGACTATTGATTCAGGTCAAGCTAACCTTAAGCATGAATATAAAATGGATTTATTTTTGATTGACCCATCGAAGCCTTGGAATCGGCCTAATAGTCTATAAAATGCACAACATTTATTTCATCTTCATCTGTTTTTAATTTTTCCAGTAAGAACAAGAAAAGCCATACTACCCTATAACGAGGAGAACTCATCTTTCACACCTAAAAATTTCAAATGCTAGAAAGATGCTCGCTCTAGCCACAGCCATGGTAGCAATGGCAGCTTTTATTCCGTCCTCGGCAGCACAAACAACGTACATCGTCGGCGACAGCTTGGGATGGTTGGTTCCTCCTGGTGGATCTATTGCTTATGAAACTTGGGCTGAATTGTACACTTTCAAAGTTCGCGACGTCTTGAGTAAGCAAATCTAAAATGCGGTTTGCTAGATTTTGTATATACGTGCATACTAGGCTGAATTTTGGGAGGCATAATTAGATCAAATTAATTTGAGTTTGGCTCAAGCTCACATTCATTTAGTCACAAATTTAAAAAATGGGTTAGCAATTGATTTAAACTAGAAATATAACTCAAATTCGGTTATTTTTTCATTTTGGGATGATTATAAAGGGAGAGGGAGAGGGGACCAAACTTAGTCCATCCTACTAAAGATCAAAACTTATATTACTAGCACTTGTTAATTATGTTTGTAATGAAGCCATTGAATTTGAGTTTTGTACTTTAGTTATGTTTGCTCGAAAAGCCTCCTTAAGTGCATGAATTTAATATTCTGAATCGAGCTTTTCGAACACGAGTAAATTGCAAACCAATTTAACTTGCTGGTAAGTTTTACAATTCAACTAATTTTGGCACTTTTTAATAATATTCATGAATTGGTGCAGTGTTCAACTTCACCACTGGAGAACAGGATGTGGCACGAGTTACCAAGGAGGCTTTTGATAATTGCAATTCAACGAGCCCCATATGGCTACAAAAAAACGGTCCATATAATTTCACCCTGGATTCAGCTGGTTCATACTATTTCATAGGCACCATGGACGGGCACTGTGCCTTAGGTCAAAAGCTAGCCATTAATGTCACTTCCTCTGCTCCAACTCCTAGATCTTCTCCTTCATCGCCACCACAAGCACCTGCACCAACACCGCCAAGAGCCGCCGTGACTTACATCGTCGGAGATGACTTAGGCTGGATTGTCCCTCCGGGTGGTGCAATTGCATATGAAATTTGGGCATATGGCAAATCATTCGTGGTTGGAGACACATTGGGTATGTATGGATACAATCATAAAAAATTGTAAGGAAAAATGTAAATAACCCAGCAATTCTGCTTTTGAAATTTACTAATAACTCACATTAATTTCCTTAAATTGTTAAAATAACCTTGAACTATCACAATCCTAAATATAACTATGACAAACTAAACCAAACAAGTTTGTAAAGGCTTGGGCTCCACTTGTTTGAAAACAATATCAAGCTCGAAATCAAGCAGAATTTTTTATCGAGTTTGACACATTAGTAGGAGCTTGTCTTTGATAAACAAATTCTATTTCAAATTCAAACTAGACTTGTTTACTAATTAAACTTTGATTGAGTCCAATTTTTTATTGAGCCTAAAAAGAAGAATTGCAGATGTATACATACATATCCATTGAATATAAATTAGTTTTTAATTTTACTTATATATTTATATGTAATATATCATATCTATATCTATGTAACTCACAAGTTTGCTACCAAGTCTATATATAAGATTACTCGTAAGTCTGTTTATAAGCCTACTCATAAGTTAAGCTCTACTTATTTTGTTAAACAAGTTTGTTTTGAGCTCAAACTCAACTTGTTTCTATGCCTAATCTTAAGCTTTTACTGGATATATTTTTTTCAACTAAAAACGTAAACATCTTTGGATTGTTAATTTGTAGAAGTTTACGGAGATTTTTGGAACATTTAAAAATTTAGGGTACTCACACAAAGGTCATAATTTATGACTTATTTGCAATTTTCTCAAAAGAATATCTAAAGACTGTGGAATTGGATCCTCTCCATTCATTTTTTCACTCAAATTTCCTCAATTTATCCCCTTAAGATAATGTCATGTGTAACTAATGATTGAGATTATCCAAAAGAATATGATGTCATAATAATATCATAGGATATCTTAAGAATTTGAACACTTTTAATTATTGATTTGTAATTTTAGTAAGATTGGGAAAAAAAAAAAAAAAAAGCAAATGGAAAGGATCCAAATCCAAAAAAATTACCATGCACGAATACATTACAATTTTAAAGCACAATATGCAGGAAAATGTAAATCGATTTGATTTTTGTATTACTCACAAAGTTTTCTCAACCGGTACCAATTTTTTAGTTTTCAACTTCACAACTGGACAGCAAGATGTAGCCGGAGTGACTAAAGAAGCTTTTGAAAATTGCAACGCGACAAACCCTATTTTCCGAGAGACAACCGGTCCATTCAACTACACCTTGAGAACTCCTGGGGAGTACTTTTTCATTAGTACCATGGACGGGCACTGCACCTTGGGACAAAAATTAGCAATCAATGTTACTTCCTCTGCTAGCCAGTCTCCATCATCAACACCGAAAGCACAGGCACCTACGGCTTCAAGAGCGCCGCTGACCTACATCGTCGGTGATGATCTGGGGTGGATTGTCCCTCCCGCTGGTCCAATTGCATATAAAGCATGGGCATATGACAAAACCTTCTTGGTTGGTGACATACTAGGTATGTATTATTTTACAAGCAAATAGAAGAGGAAAAAGATCCGCTACACGTGTGCATACAATATTTTTGGTTTGGGTAAATTACGGAAACAACAGGTTAAAAATATTGGTTAATTTTAAAAAAACTCAACTCTTCCATCATCCAACGCATTCCTAGGTTCTACTACTTTTGCTAGGTTGGCAAATATCTAGACTCTAACACATATATATTATAGAAAAGTTGTTGAGTGAAAAAGTACCTTAAGCACTCTTTGTTATGTAGCATGTTTTCTAGCGTTTAGCTAATTTTATGATTGTAAATACTTGGATAATGAGAATACCCAGATAATTCATAATAAAATATATTCTATAAGAGAAATAAATCTATCTAAATAAAAAAATATTAAAATATTGATAATAAATATTATTGAAAGTCAATGATTGGTAGGTAGAGCTGGTAAATTGATATAAAAATCACTTACAATATTAGAATTTATAAGTTATTTTTCTAATAATAAACTATGAAAAAGTCTCTATTTTTCAAAATAAGGAAAAAAGTTTTCCAATAATTATCCAACTTTTCTTTAAGAACTCCAAGAAAAATGAAAAGAAATTTTTTCTCAAAAACATTTCCATCAAAACAAACATGTTGCTCCTAAATTAGACCAAATAAATGCTAATAATCTTCTAATTAAGTAAAAGTAGCGGGGGTGCAAGTACTAAGTATTTGTAATATCTATGGTATCATTGTAATTAACCCTTTTTTAGTTTCGAATGCTAATGCAAAACTCAATTTGCAGTTTTCATCTTTAAAAATGGAACACAAGACGTGGCTAGGGTGACAAAGGAAGCTTATGATAGTTGTAACACCACGACTACTATCTTTATCTCCACTACCAACCCTACCAATATCACATTCACCTCGCCCGGTGAATACTTCTTTACCAGCACCTACTCTCGCCACTGTTTCTTGGGTCAAAAGCTAGCCATTAATGTTACCTCAACTGCCTCTGGCAGCACTCCCTCTGCCCCATCCCCAACAGCTAGTGAACCAGCAACCGCACCACCTCCAGAAAGCGCAGCTCCATCTAGAGTGATCTTTGGCTTTTCTTCCATATTGGTGGCTTTGGCCATCAGTTTGTTATTTTAATTCATCTTGTCACTTATCTTTTAAACATTGATTGTTGATTTCAGTTTGCTTTCAGTGTAAATTTATACTTACAGCAGGTAATAAGAGAATGTTGATTTCTCATTTTATGGTTCTATTTTCATGGACCTCAATTTAGAGTATGATATGGAGAATAACAACATGTTGTAGTTTTTTCTTTTGTATTTGTCGTAAAATAAGATTATATATTATTTAGATCAATTTTATTCAATTTCATCCGGTTCCATTTTGTTTTTAAATGCAATATGCTAATATTGTTAAAAGACAGGAGTTTATTAAATCAGTTTTGCAAAGTTGGAGAACTTAATTGAATGCATGAAAAGTCAATTGCATATTTTTCCAAGGTTTTGAAAGGCATGATTAGTCTAAAGGACTTCTAATGAAATTGCAATTGAGCAATAAAGAACAATTTTTTCAATATACTACCTACAAGGAACAAGAGAAAGGGGAAAAAATATAGTAATTTACTTATGCGAAGGAAGTAATACCAACATGTCGAAGTGAGGCCACAAGTAAGTTTGAGAAGAGAAGAATCAAAGATTGCAAGTTCCGAGAAAGAGCAATGGTAAAAATATACTCTTAAGAGGCGACATTGTTTATCTCAGTAGGTCTATTTTTTGCCTTAGTTGAAATATTGAGGCAAAAATTTCACCATAGAATGCCGCATGTAGGAGTGGCCGCGTTAGAAAAAGTAAGGCAAATTTCACCTCATAAATTTAATTTAAGGGGAAAATCACCTCATTGTTAAATGAGGTTGAACTCTCCTTACATATGGCATATGAGGCAAATCTTGCCTCATGCATGATTGAGCTACCATGTCATCTGATGAAGCGAAAGTTGCCTCACTGGCTAACGTGACAGCTCAACCATGTGTGAGGCAAAATTCAGCTCATATGCCATACATGAGATGAGTTTCGCCTCATGTTATTAATAAAATAAAATAAATTGCAAGTACTGCATGTTTTAAAAATGTCATCAAATGAAATTTTCGCAAATTAATGATTTCCATAATATTTTAAATTTTGTAATTTATGATAATTTATATTATGATTTTTTAAATGTTAATTATAAATGTTAATATTTTATTAGTAATATTATAGTAATAATCACAATTAATTACATTTTTTACTTAAATTTTATAAATAGTAAAAATATTATATTGTCACAAATATATTTATATTTGTACAAATGTTACACATTTCTAACCATCATGTACTTGAAACATTAAATAAAATTTATAAATTACATAAGAAATATTATGGAAATATAAATTAGAAAGAAAAAACCATACTCTAAATAAGATATTACCTTGATTTTGATGTTGGTGAATTTGTAATAACAAATTGATATAAGATGATTTAAACCTATAAAATTAATACAAAAAGATAGTAGTTTAGAATAATCAAATATGAAAATTAAATGATTTGTAGGAAAGAAAACAATTGATATGATTGGAGAAAGGAAATTCGACTGAATGATTGAAGAGAAAAAATTTGATTAAGTCTTCCGAAAGAAGAAATTGAAGAGAGTGATCCAGGAGAAAATTTGAAGAGGGTAATAGTTATTTAGTGGTAGGTTAAGGGGAGAGTTGCCATGAGTGATATTGAGGCGAAATTTGTCTCAATAGGGCAAGTGAGGTGAAATTTGCCTCAAGATCCTAGTCATTAGGAAAATTTTGCCTTATTGTCTTAGTTAATGAGGCAAATTTTGCCTCATGACCAAGATTGTCTTCGTTTAATTTCCTGCACCCGTGAAATCTTATCCCATGCAAATTTTGGTATGAATTTTGGTGGGCAATTTGCTTTGTAGCTTATTTTTCAAAATTTATTGAAGATAAAAAGTAGATATTAGATAATATTTATTTAGGTTGATTGGTAAAATTTAATCTATATAAATATTACTAATGGAAATTAATTGATATATGATGTGTAAATTATATATTAATAGTTGTTTTTTTCTAAATTGAACACATTGATGTATATTTTGCACGTCAAAGGACACTATGACGAACTTGGACCTAGACCTAGAGCCGTGCCTAGGAATGTGTACGATCGAAAGGGCCCACCTGCGATGAAATCTAACCAAAACCTCCCCTCCCCAACCATAAGGCAAACTCAGTGGAGGAGGCTGGCTCTCTACTATTTGGAGCACTAGTTGACCCGTGAGATGAATCATACGGTACATGCATGAACATAGATAGTTGGCTCATCCCAAAAAAAAACCTGGTAGGGAAACAAATGAGGTGTCGCCTGTGTGAATGATGTAAAGCTAGGCTGGCTAGGATCTAAGCTGCTACCAGGTATACCCATATGCAGTGCAGCACGTTGATATGGAGGGTACTTCTTGATGGAAGGGATCGAAGGAGGACAGACATAGTTCATCAACATATTAATTTTCTCTTGCATCTTATCCATTTGACGCTATTGAATGGTCCTATTATACTCAGAGTACACTAAATCCTCATCTCGTAGCTACTCATAGTAGTCAATACTATGCTGATACATTGGCATACTGCATCCAAAGCCATGGCAGTAGCCATTTCTATGCCCCAAAACCTCAGCTATAATCGCATGTTCTATCATAGGTTGTTGAACTATCGCAACAACACTATCATCCTCCTTCCTCCTATGCTCCATATGTGCCTGGTTGAAACAAAGTAAAGACAATGTTAATATAATGATACAAAATGATGGAAATGGTGAAATTACTGTGGAATATGAAAATCAAATATGCTTACAAAATTTTGCATGAACACCTTCGATTCCCAACAATCAGTCAATTGTCCATTCTCCCTCCTCAAATGCATGTGCTTGTAGTTCTCTATTAGCGTGAAATTATATAATACATGATAGATGAAATTACCAAAAAATAAAGAACATAAACTCATGTACCATGTGGATATTGTGACATGCAACAAAAATTTTAATTATAATATTTACATTCATAAGTGCATGGTGAAGCATAGAATTTGTACCACCCGTATGCACCAATTTTTGCTTCTTTCTATTGGTTGTATTCACCATGGATTAATGCTACACTATTGAAAAAAGTGAACAAATGGAATGTATAACTAGTTGTGTACTCTACCACATGTAGAATCATACCTTGTAATCTGAATTAGTCTCTACGAAGTGGACGAACCCCCTCCACTTATCTACCTGGTGCTGAAACCCTGTAGTGGCCTACTAGAAACTTCTTCACCTCCACCTTTAGATATGATGTATACCTTCAGTGTAGCGAAGCTAACTGTAGGGTTTACTAGCTAAATAGTTCAACATTATCTGTTACTTGTGCACCTTCCACTAACTCTCTAGTAGTTCAAACTTTTGCTGCACATCAAAGACAAGTTGCATGTGTTAGAGAATGGTTGAAGCTAATTTGATAGTCACAAGTATGTTTTTAACTAGAAATAAACTTATCATAACTCTCTAGATAATGCTATGCCAATAGGCCTTTGTAAACACTAACCATGCTACCTTTGGCTCTCGGAATGAATAACTTAGTCAACACTCCCAACTTAACCATCCTAAGAAATGAGCATATGAGAATGATGTATCTATCTAGCATGGTGACGATCGACCTACGGCCGATCCTTCCAAACCCCTCCTCCGCCTTGGTCCCCTTATACTTACCCTGACACCTCTTAGGCACCATGATATTGGCCTTCTCATGCTTGACTGCCATAGCGGCCTCATCATGCTCCACTACTATAGCCCCTAGGTCTTCAGGGTCTATCTCAACAAGTAGATCATCGGAAGGTCGTATGTGACATCTTCCCTTATTCCTAACTCATTCACTCATCTCGGCTGAGTCTGAGCAGTGTGACCCAACTAGTTGTCGATCCCTTTATCTTGCCAATCGGTGACCAATATAGTAAACGATCCTCCTATATAATCAAATAAGAATATTAATGCATCATTCTAATGTGGATGTAGAAGACAAAAGATTAAATATTCAAGGTGAAAACTCCATTAGCACATTGCTTAGGACGTGCCTCAACGTCCTCTATAAGTTGATCGAAGAAATCCAGGTGCTGCATCCTGCACAAACAAAAAATATCTATTAATTAGTGTTTCATTACTTTAAGGTCATTAGAAACAAACATATGTGACAAATAAAAACAAATGAAAATAGACATACTTTCTATTCATCTTACTCATCGTCCCTTACGCCACTACAACCCTCACATGGGTCGAGTAGGCGTGCAAGGTTTCCTAGGTCAACCAATATGCGATCGATTGAAATATAAGACCTTTCAACAATCTATTGCGTTGGCTCCTTAGTTAGAGGTGTTTCATCCCACTCATAATCTTTTTTTGGATTTAGATTGGAAGAGACTAAGAGGAAATATATGCCAATGTAGACTTTTTTATGCAATCCTCTAGTTGTCAAATCACTTGCTTGGGTCCTTTAGGTAAAATACTTGCTATGCTTAGTCCACAAGAATGTACGGGTCATTATCATACCATGACCTTGCTATGTTGATTAAGATGAGGTCTCTATCGTTGCTTTCCAGTTTGTCCTAGTCTGTGTCAAACCACCTATACTTAAATAAAAATACTCGCTTGAACCCCACATAATTTAACTGAATAACTTCAGTGAGAATGCCATAAAAGATTATCCGTTGTCTGTCATCTGCGCCAATGATGTATACAATGCTGTTTTGTGATCTTAATCCTGCCTCCTTTGATTCTATGTTGTATTAGTCCTTGTTCACAACACAAGCATTATAGCTATATCAGTGAATATTTGGACCCCACCCCAGGGGTTCTTGATAGTCTAATGCCTGCTACCCATGGATAGATCTAGGTTTCGTAGTCTGCAAAGGATGAGAATGATGAAGTTAATCTTTAGCCATATTAATGAATATATGTTTCAGATGTTATGGGTGTGTCGCAACCTTGTCTCTAAACCGCTCTGCAAAATGTTTACATGCTATTCCTCTTACATTCTATACTCCTTGCGCATTTAGTTCTTCCTCAAACTCCCTGGAAGTAATTTCATTAAAAGTTCACATTAAGAAATGGTGAAATTATCGTGTTATTAGGTCATAAATGAATGCAAATGACACCATATACATTATAAGTGGTTACACCTCTTATAAATTATTTATCACTATCCAATGCATTTTGTGAAGTTCGATGTTCGAGCTTGATGTCGTGCATGTACCTATTGGACATACAGGCTATGCAAATACTCAAAACAACGAGGATGAAACTTCCTCTAGCGGATCGTCCCATTGTTGATAAGGACTATTTATTCTTGAGTCCATATTCTCGAAATATAGTGAGCAAAATTGAATACTCTCTCTGACAACATATGCCGCAGTAATGGAACCCTTCGATCTTATCCTGTTCAACAAATCTCCCTTGAGAACTCCCATGTGTCTTTTAATAGGATACATTCAACAATACTAAACAAGGCCACACATGTGTGCTTCCTTTGGAAGATGCACTGCTAAATAGATCATGATGTCAAACAAAGTAGGAGGTAATATCATCTTTAACCTGCATGAAGTTCTTTAGCTGTCAATTCCCTGAAGAAATGAGAAACCTCACATACAACGTCATAAATTTTTTTTATTGAGAAGCCAATGAATGACTACCGGGAGGAGTCATTGTAGTAGGACATGACAATTATGGCTTTCCAGATCCCTTAAACTTACTTCATCAACACCTAGACAGGATGATGTATTGGAAGCATATCCATTTGGTATCTTCACATCCTTAATTAAGTTACAAACCTCTCTCATTTACCAAGTTGACAATGTATATGCAGCCGATGGTTTGAATGTACAACTGCCATGTTCTTGCTGCTAGTGATGTGCCCGAGGCCATATGGATTTTATGTCATTTGCATATTTATTATTTTATAATGTAAGTCATTTTCTTTATCAAAGTTGTTATTGGTTTTTTTTTTCTTTGATAAAAAGTATTCCTTGAATAAATTCGTTATTCTTTATGTTATTAAAGTATGTGACTTTAATAGTAAAACCATAAGGTAAGAAATAACTTTATTCTAAATCATCCCTAGTTGTTCATTATATGAAATACTAATGAATTTAGACTAGTATGTTGGCTTAATGATGATCATATTTTACTGATCATGGATATGAGATATCGATTCAGCATATGGATACCTGTAAGAGTATATTGTATTAGAATGACCAAATATAAGAATGCTATATGGATGAATGCAATAAGTATTTATCATTGTAGTGTTATTTTAGTCCTTTCACTTGATGACACATGGATTCCTATATAGCACGTTTCATGTTTTGATTATGTTCTTCATTATCTTTAATCGGATAATTATAATATGTAATAAGGTGTGGAATAAGCCATGTACAGGAACGTGAGTGTTCGTAAAGGAATTTATTCCTCTCATTAATTTGAGATAGATATCTTTTGGGCCTCTTGATGAGTAAGATTGAGAAATGCATGATCGTGCTTGCATGAATTGATAAGAAGTTATCAATATCATTCATTTAAGTCAGTCATACTCTAGATTCAAGAAATATATGAACAAATAATATAAGAGTGTATTGATCCACGCCTTATGTTAAATTATAAGATATCATGTAACAAAAGGACTAAATAACTTACTGTTAATAGGTAAAGTCGGATCACCAATCTTTACTTAATTTGGGTAGGCATAATGCCTTACTAGACACCAATTATGTCTTATAGGCCTAAAAGGTGTTTTAGGGCTACTGCCAACATTAAGTGAACCTACATGGTCCCACACAAAGAATGAATCAATCGGATCATGAGTTATTTTAGATAACCATATAGGGAATTATATAATTATATATTATTCTTAATCATATTAGGAATAATAAATAATTATTAAATAAATTTGTTATTTTATAAGACACGTGTCATTTTAATTGAGAAAACCCAAATAAAATTAGGGTAGATAACCAACAGACACATCTTCGTATAAATAGAAGGTGATGGTCACCTCTAGGGTTATCAAACTCTTGTCGTCACATTAGAATTACAGAGAAACTCTGTAACTCAAAATATGAGAGATCCTATTGAGAGAGATTCTGAAAAAATTTGGAATCGTTCAAACGTGTTAGCACACGTACAGAAATCTGGTTGGAAATTCATTCATGTGGATACAGTAGAGGGTGTTTACGTTTGCAGCATCTCATATTCGAATTTCCAAATTCTAAAGCATCAAAAAGGTAATTCTATCCGCTGTAATGTGATTGAATTGCATGGATCCGTAATTGAGGATTTAAGGTTCATTTCATTTAAATAAAAAATATATATATATTTTCGCTGCTCTTAATCCTTAAATTCCCAACACTTGCGGATGCAACTCAAAATGAATACCCATTTCTTGAAGAGTGACTCTCGCCTTATTTGTGTCCTTTGACTTTCCCTTGAGACAAAAAATAGTCCCAACCAAGTTGTCACATATATTCCTTTTAATATGCATCACATCAAGGTTATGTCGTATGTATAATTCATTCCAATATGGCAATTAAAAGAGCAAACTCTTCTTACACTAATTTGTTCTGTCTTCATTCATTCGACATCCGAGTCGTTCTTGCATTTTTCCCAGTATGACATGCTCATACCAACTCAATTGATCCACAATGTCTTCTTTAGTGAAATACCTTAGCTGGGGTCTTGTTTCCATAATGCCATTAAAACTTGCACTATTATGGCTATTTATGCCTTTGAGGCAAAAATCGCTAATGGCCCATATAGTGAAACTTAATATTTGAATGCTCGCTTGTACAGTCGGCATTACATATGTAGATGTACAAATTGATTACAAAGGCCTTGATCCTAATTCTTATTTGGATCTAACTCTTTAGGCTAATGTGACAGGGCTTAAAGAGTTAGGCCCAATCCAATTGGGATGATCATGGGAGTTTTGGCATGGTAGGCTTGGAGTAGGGCTCGTTAGAATTGGCCTGCCCAATTCTAACATTTCTCAAATTGGCTCACATAAATTGCAAATGAAGGGCTTGTGCCTGGGGCCACAAGGGAGCCCATATCCATATCCACTTTGAGAAGGACTCATCTTAGCCGTTGGTTGTTTATCTCATCTGACGGACGACATCGACGGCCAGATTCTCTATAAATACTCTTAGTCCTTACCTCATTTGGACAAGTGAAATCTTAGATGAACACCGTCGTGCTGGGATTTCCATCTTTATGAATCAATTACTTGACTCACTCAAGAACGCATACGATATTCGTGGTACTTAGTGAGGTTGGTGCTTTCTAGCTCCCTCACTGTCACACGTGTGTTAGAGTCTATTGAGATTGCCTATTATTCCCTACACGATTCTTTGATCTCTTTGCACGTGTTGTTTCTCTAGATTGATTGTAGGCGATAGTCATGCGGCACGCATGTGATCGTTGCACTGGATTCATACCACACATTTTTGGGACTCCATTGGGGAAAGGGAAATTAAACTCGCATGATGGCACCTCAAGAAGAGACCACCGATCCTACTGAGAGTACAACTCAAGAAACTATGTTAATCTCGAAGCTGCTGACATAACATGCCAGCACTTGAGATGTGAACAACCTACTGGTGCTCAAATCGACAATGCTGCGATCTTGTGTGTTGTGCAAGAAAATACAAGCAAGTCAATGAATCAATGCAAGAGTCTACAAAACAATTCCAATAATTCATGAAATATTTGCGCAGTACCTGCCTGGAATAGTGCTATTGCTGCACGTAACAAGGTGCGACTTCGTCGACCCCTGTTGTTGTTGCGCAACAACGCGCTTCTCAGGCACCTCAAGTTGCTCCACCTGCTAATCTTACTCCTATCCTGATCAAGATCCTACCAGAGTTGGAGAGCAAATCTCATTAGAGCTGTAATCACACAACGCTTGCACTCGGTTAATGAATACTGGAATTCAACTTGGAACACCATCATATTCCCAGCCTACATTAAATGCTCAACTTGGAGGATCTTCATCCTCACAGGCTACACCATCAATTGTCATTGGTGGACCCATATTCAACCAATGCAACTTTACTCCAAACGGCCACTCCAGCTACACAGTTGAAGTTACTACTTCAACTCCTAAGATACTTTCATCACGAAGGAAGATCTGGACATGTACCTAAGGGAAATACAAGCTAAGTCTGATGTGGGGTATTGGATCTCAAGCTATCATACAATCAACGTATTGCTGCTAAGCCATACCCTTAGGACTATGTGAGTCCCAAATTCATGCTATTCATGGTAAAAAGGGAAGCGCCAAGGAACATTTGTTGAAGTTTATTGAAACATAGAGGTTTATGGATTTGATGACAATTTAAAGTTGAAAGAATTTTCTAAGTCCTCATAGAGAAAGCGTACACTTGGTACATCAATCTTTGGATCTGTAGATTCATGGGCAACCATGTGCAAATATTCCTAGAGAAATTCTTCTCCACACAAGAACGAGTGACCTTGACTGATATGGGGCGAATCCGTCAAAGCCCAAGGAAGAATTGATGGACTATATTGAGCGCTTTGGGAGCGTTCACTAGATATCCAAGACATATGTGATGAAAGAGAGCTGGTGAAAATTTGTATCCAAGCATGTTTATGAGTACGCGATTGCATCTAGAAAATCTTTCTTTAGCTTCATTCTCCACTCTGGTTGAGAATGCGTGTGAAGGACTAACAATTCTGTCGCACGACAGAGAGGAGGAAATATGAAGTTTAACAAGAGAGAACCATCGGTGAATTTGGCTCAAAGTGAAGATTTCAAAGAAGGGAATAAACCAAGAGTTAAGAAGCCCAAGGGTGAGAGGGCAAAAGAAGCACTGACATATCCTTGCTCAATGGGAAAGGTGTACGCTGTGCTAGATCAATGGTTAAGAGATGGAAATCTCAAACTCCCAAGAGTAGAACGTTTGCCAACTTAGGAAGAAAAAAATAATCCTAAATTTTGTAGATTTCACAGGATTGTGGGGCATCCTACTAAGGATTGTTTTACTTTGAAGAGGATCTTTAATGAAAGAGTTGAAAATGGTGAACTTATCATCGAGAATAATGATGTCAGGAATAACCCACTTCCAGCTCATGGCAATCAACGTGGTGCTATGAATGCCATTACCTACGATCCTACTATAATGGAGTCAACAGATACACAGCTAGTGGGGGGACATGAAGAAAATGACAATACACTCAAAATTAAAACTCATGGGGATGATAATGTCATCTTTACTTTACTAAAGACTTCAAATTTTAAGAATTTCTTTGATCTCCTTGGATTTGATGATCATGCACGATTTGTAGCAACGACTGTACTTAACCAAATTGCGCAAGGTCATTATAGTGGATGCGACATAGTTCAACCTAAGAAAGGAGTGGTCTCTACAAGGGATTATGCAATTACATTTACTAGAACTGATGCATACTTGAAGAACTTCAATCACAATCGTCCTTTGTATGTAGAGAGTATGCTCAATGGTTACGCCATCAAGAGGACATTTATCGATAATGGATCCTCACTCAATATCATGCCCATGTCTACTTTCAAAGCTGCAAGAATAGATATCCGATACTTGATGAAGCATCCCATCGCAGTGAATAGTTTTATCAAATCTTCCACAATGACAATGGGTTATGTCAAAGCAAGTTTTAAAGTTGGGCCAATTCATGGCCTTGCTACATTTCATGTAATTGATGCACCGGTGTCCTATCACCTTCTCATAGGAAGGACATAGTTGCACGAGTACAACATGATACCCTTAACACAACATCAGTGCATGAAAGGTCATTGGAATGGAAGTGATATCCTAATCCATGCGACAAAGAATCCATTCAATCGTAATGAACTCCACTTTGCTGAAGCTACCTTTTTCTATGAACATGAACAAGAAAATGAAGCAGATATGACTTTAGCGGAATCCCACGCGGAATCACTACCCACAGGAGAAGAAATTAAGACTCGAGAATTTAACAAAAGAAAGAAGCATGGTTGTCATGGAGGTGTAAAGAAACACAAGAAGGCTTATGATAGGATGGAAATGTAAAGTAGTGCATGAATTGAAGAAAGAGTTGTTTATGACCAAGAGTGTTATTATCATATCTCACTCATTTCCCTTTTGTTTCTGTGTAAACAAAGCATTAGATGTTTTTACCTAATGAATGAACTGTATTACTCAATCAGTCAGTATTGTTTGTGAAAATGTGATGGTGTGATCACTTATTTTCCTTTTCATTGCTATTGTCGCTGCAAAGCAATAAACTAATCTTCTTAGCGCGCAAAGCTAGTTAAAAAAAAAAAAAGGGATCAACATCAAATTGAGTAAGATTACCCTTTAGTAATGAAAGAAAAACAATAACAAATATAACATTTGATTTAGACATCGTTGCTGACGGGTCAGAGCTTAGCTCCCAGGCGCACGATGTTGATAGCTCATCACCGCTTTCTTCTTCGATTTCTAGTTGTCAAGTAGTGGAGATAATCCCCTTGACAACCCCTATTGAGCCAAGTAATCCTTGGCATATGGTATTCTACACAAGTACTATATCGTTGAGTAGTGGGAAATATCCCCTTGACTAATAAAAATTTATCAATAACAAATACTATAGCAGCATGAGCGCGATTGATAACAAATGTCACTATCACTGCATGAGCGCGATTGATAACAAATGCTACCGTCACTGCATGAGCACGATTGATAACAAATGCTACCGTCGCTGCATGAGCACGATTCATAGCAAATGCTATCGTCACTGCATGAGCACGATTGATAATGAATGCTACTATCGCTGCATAAGCGTGAATGTTCATGTTCCTTAAATGGATTGTCTAAACATCATTGCGAGGAATTAGCAGTGCCACTTCAATGCACATGATAATTCCACTCATCTTTTATATTAGATAATATTGCTGCTTGGTTGAAGCTTTGCTCCTAAGCGCGTATGATCACAAAAAAAAAAAAAGCATGTTTTAAAACTAAGTGTTGTGTTTCAATGACAATCCTTGTTATCTAGACATGCTCTTTGTCTATGATGCCTATAATAACTCTACAAGTGTCAAAGGGATTGAAGTGATCCTACTACTACGTCTTTTCATGTGTTGCAATCATATGAGAGCTACTACTCCAAAGCGCATGATGACTAGATATATCACTAAGGCGAAAATGAGTATCAAGAATATAAATGGATATAGAGATGATGAGTTAATTTTATTGTCCTAGTCAATTTCACATATTCGCTACAACTCATATTGAAAGGAAGAAGGGAAACAATATTGCATGACCAAGAAGATTACAGTGAAGAAAGACACGAGTAGATGCCTATCACAAATCAATAATGTCCAATGCACATTTGTGATGCTTGAAGCGTAAAATGTTTGTTTGAACGTGATCCTCACTTATGCAACGATGCATGAAGTTCATTTGTGCAATATGCTCAAAACATGTACGTGCATGTGACACTAGCTTCCATGAAAATAATGCTTGTCTTCAAACAAAGTCAATATGTTCCTTCAAGGTATGGCAATGATGGCTCGAGCGAATTCAAAGGAGCGTAGGACACGACATCCAAACTTGAGTTAAAAAAAAAAAAAGTATTGCATGCACTATGAGCTGTGACAAGCATAGGTGCTAGATTTATATAAAGCAAGTGGGGTAATGATATGTTACAAAGTCTGAAGGAATGCTGGTATAGGATTCATACTTTGAATGAAACCATCAATCATTATCCATATTATCAAAGTAAAGGTCAATGATACATACCAGACAATTGTCTACTTTGGAGTATTTACTTATTATGATATTGTTCATCCACAAGATGGTAAAGAAAGCAAGTTTGATACTAACATAATGAAAGAAAAAAAAGGGAGAAAGAGTCTTGGTACAATGAAAATAGTAGATGAAGTTGTTTATGCAAAACCTTGATTTAGAGGACAATATGTACTACTTATGAACTCAAATTCACAACATGAGACATACACAACAAGTGTATTAGCTACCAAAGTATTGCATTCATTCACCAAACGACTAAGCGCACAAGATGAGAAAGAGTCCCCTCTTATAGTGGTGCGGTTCCAAGATCATCGCATGGGCGAGTGAGGCACAGACAACTGAGGAGAGCCTCTCTCATAGTGGTGTGGTGCCAAAATCATCACGTCAAGAATGGAACACAGACGTAATGTGCGGTTCTAAGATTGTCACCTAAAGTTTGGGACACGGATGACTAAGAGTGTCATCGTACAGTGCATGGTCTCAAGATTGCCGCTTATGCGGTCGAAACACGGACAACAAAGAGCTTTGTCTTAAATATCATGAGACACCATAGTCATTTGGTGAATGAATAAAATACATGATAGACATGAATGTTTGAAGTTGAGCATTCTTCTTGAACACAATAATCATTAATAGTTGATAACATTAATATGAGTTCATAAAACAAGAAGATCATACTTACAAAAACGAAGTCAAGAGGACACGCGATGAAGATTCAACACTTCAATCTAGAGCCCTGCATTGCAAGAAAATGAGATGAGTTAGTTTTACAAATAAGGAAGGTATCACTCATGCTGACAATATATAATAAAAGGTACACACATTCTTTGATAAGTACTAAGCCCACTTATAATGGCTTCACAAGACATGGCATTAAATGGACAGAAAGACATGAAGCATATATACAATTTCCTGATGCAATGGCCTAATGCCTAGAAATAGCCTTTCATATTATTTTGGTATGCATAAGCCAAATTCAACACAATGGAATTTATTCTTCAAGTGCTTATAAAGATCAAAGGAGTAATCATGCTTCATGAGTGTCTCAAAGAAATGAATTCAGGAAATTGTTGCGAAATATTTTTTTTTAGTCGTGATGAAGACGGAAACCTGAAAATGTACATTGATGTCATAATTGAGGTAGTTACAACACAAAATGTGAAAATATGTGGTGTAATTGGACCTCGTGTTTCCCTACATAAAGCAAATAGCTTAATGAGCAAAAATGTCATTGATGATGGTGGTACTATATATATATATATATGTGGAAGGTGGGTAATATTAGCAAATGCTTGTGAACATCTGGCCATCTCTTTTTCAAGCAGTTTGATGCCATCGAACCACTAGGCTGCATCACCTACTCTTGCTCCACATCAGCAAAGAAAACATCACCATCCACATAACAATGCACCGGTGACGAGAAATAACATATAAACTTATCAATATTCAAGTGGTTCTTCTTGTTTTCAACAAACTCCTGAAAGGGCATAACAACCTTCCTCCCTACACATTTGAGCTGGTGGTGCTTCAAACTGATATTTTGCTACTGGAGGAATTTGACGATTTTGTGCAAAAAATTGTTTATGTCGGGGCACCATAGACCGCGAAGTGCCCTTTTAATTTCGTGGAGGAAATAGACGCTGGCGTTCGCTTTTCTTCCTCAAATGCTCACAAGATCTAAATCTACTGTCCTGCCACTTGTCTAACTTGTTCATCCTATGCCAACTACAACCACTATTAGGCTCTTGATGCCTCGAGATCGATTGTTTGGATATATGACTTCCACTGCTGACCCTGGAAGGATTTACACGGTGCCTTTGTACTCTTGCAAAATCGTAAGCTTGATCCCGCTTCTGGCTATATGTACCTCCATCTCCAGGAATTAAATGCATATCTTCAGGCAAGCTTTCACTTAGCATGCTAGTATCTCTAACATTACCTTCTAGCAAGCTTCCACTAGCCATAGGTAGCTCTTCATGACATTCAGACTCATGAGATGTACTTGGTGTTGAACTCAAAGCTGCGACAACAGATTCAGCTTCATCAAAAGCCTCTGAAAGTGAACCATTGAGTTCATAAGACCTTATTCTGGGTTGCTCCAAATCTCTAAAAGATGCCATCTGACCCAGGTCTTCAGAAGTGGTTCCGATCAATACTGATTTAAGCTAGCTGATTGACCCATCTCGCCATGCAGCATAGCAAATTTTACCAGTTCCTCACAAAGCAATGTGCAATTAGGTACATGTTTGATGCCTTTTATCAGTACATCAATGCCTGCATTGGCACTTTGAGTTGTCATGAACAAATGCTGACAGTAATGGGAACACAGAGTGGGAAGAGAATCGAACTTCTTTTTTGATATGGCCATATTTATTGCTTCTTCGTAAATATCGGAAGCTGTTGTGAAATTTTCCCAACGTTTCCTACCCATGTATTACAAATGTGACCTGCGTGAATTTGAGCTCTCTCCAGAGTTCTTTGGAACTAAGTTTGATGTCATTCTCATAGATCTTCCTTGGGAAGAGTATGTACATCGAGCTCCTGGAGTTGTTGATCACATGAAGTATTGGAACAAGGCTGTCAATGTTTGAAAAAGTGGGGTTTTAGGATATGTGAAGACATTTGCTGGGTGAAGGCTAACGAAACCAATATCATCCCCCGAATCACCACCACCATTACCACTAACCGAAGAATTCCCCCATCTATGCGGTGACAACAGCACATCCTGAATATCCTTATTTAACAAAATCTGCCTAAGTACAGCAGACTTCAAATCTTCGATAAACACGACATCATCTTTACCTGGATTTTTTCGAACTAACATTAGGGTTTTTGATTAAACTATCCGAATCTAAAATTGTACGATTCCAAAGATTAAAAAGCGAACTCCTTTGCTGTCTTAACAGATATAAGACTTTTAATTCTGATTCACGCATCTTATCCTCGACCGAATCGAACTTAATCAAAGACAGCTTCAACGAGAACATCGTCCTTACATCAGTAGTGAAATATACAATGACGATAAACAGAGGAAGAAAGACAGCGAAAATGTACCTCTTGTTGAGAAGATTTTGGAGCTTGGATTGATGGAGATTGGTAAAAAAGGTAGTGGAATTAAGGTTAGGGTTTATTTGGGAATCAAAGTCTTTGAAGTCGAAGGTGGATCTGTGATTATTGAGGGGACTGGTGTCATATTGGTGGATGAGGTTTTCGTGATCGTCGTCTTCGTCAGAAGAGCTGTCTCTATCCATTTGAGTAATGGGAGTGTAATGAGCAAGAAGGATGAAGAGGAGGAGGAAGAAAAAGTAGTGACAGAGAAGTGTGTTATGTGCCTGTAATGGAAATCTCCTCTTCTGTTCTATTCTGTTTGATGTCAGTACAGAGGTACGCAGCCTGTAAAATGCTGCGTGACAATTTGGGAAAAGGGATGAGGCGCGTGCGTCAGGCATCTGCAGGCCTCCAACATGCACTAAAGTTCTAAAATATATATATATATATATATAAAGAAATAATGTGAAGTAAGTTTGAAAATAAGCTCGGAACGAGCTTGTCGACGAGCTCTGAAACTTCTTTATCATGGATGGCAGCACAGCATGTCTAAGCATCCAAATGATTATCTAACACGTTATAGAACCGGCAAATTCTTGACATACACCCAACAATAGCCCCCTTTTCCATCAGGATGGTAACAAGTAATTGTGACTATTTCTCTAATGTCTATCCAATCAAAAACTTGGCATCTTGAAATTGCCCATACCCACACATTTTAGGATGTTGTTTCCTAAAATTAACACATCAAACAGCAATGCAGCTAAGTTATAGTACACATGCGCTGGCTGAGACTTTTGTCATTCGAAAGGGCTTGAAATAATGCCTAAACCCCTTCGATGAAACTCGAAGGACTTTGGTCAGGGGGCAAAATGTAGATGTATAAATTTGATTACAAAGGCCTTGAGCCTAATTCTTATTTGGATCTAACTCTTTAGGCTAATGTGACAAGGCTTAAAGAGTTAGGCCCAACCCAATTGGGATAATCATGGGAATTTTGGCATGGTAGGCTTGAAGTAGGGCCCGTTAGAATTGGCCTGCCCAATTCTAACCTTTCTCAAATTAGCTCACACACATTGCAAATGAAGGCCTTGGGCCTGGGTCCACAAGGGAGCCCATATCCATATCCATATCCATATCCACTTTGAGAAGGACTCATCTTAATCGTTGGTCGTCTATCTCATCTGATGGACGACATCGACGGCCAGATTCTCTATAAATACTCTTGGTCCTTACCTCATTTGGACAAGTGAAATCTTAGACGAACACCGTCGTGCTGTCGGATTTCCATCTTTGTGAATCAATTACTTGACTCACTCAAGAATGCATACGATATTCCTAGTACTTAGTAAGGTTGATGCTTTATAGCTCCCTCACCTGTCACACGTGTGTTAGAGCCTATTGAGATTGCCTACTCCTCCTCCCTACACGATTCTCTCTTGATCATCCTTGCACGTGTTGTTTCTCCAGGTCACGTGTAGCGCGATAGTCACACGGCACGCACGTGATCGTTGCACCCGGATTCATACCCACATAACATATAAGGCATGCCTTATAACCCTTAGTCAACCAACATGATATGTCACCATATGCCAGAAAATCGTTGATAGTCCAAAACAATGCAACATGCATTCGAAATGTCCATCATTCTACCACATCCAGTGTTTTCACACCACTTACCCATAGTTCTTCCAATTCTTCTATAATTGGCTATCAGTACACATCAATGTCTTTACCTAGAAATCTCAACCTTGGTATTAAAAGGGACATCATCATATATGGCTCCTTCATGTATCTCCATGGTGGAATATTATGTACAAATATAAGAATCGACTACTCATTGTATGTTGTGCCCATGTTTGCATAGGGATTGAACCCATTAGTGGCAAGTCTTAGTCGCATACTTCAAAGGTTCAATGTGAACCAAAGTTATTTACCATCCAATCCTTTCCACTATTCATAACTCATGAGATGTCTCAACACTCCCTCCACCGATATGTAATTTTCTGTGTGCCATCTCATCTTTGGAGTCGTTTTTCAGTACTTGATAACCATTGTATTCTTAGAATTAGTGGAAAATGCTACAAAACCTTAACCGTATTTTTTCTACTTCCTTGAATGAAGATTCCACCTTCCTTCACCACACACTAGGTAGTTATCAAGAGTTTGGAATTCTTTCTAGAACAGCACACAATCATTTTCGCAAACATAGATCATGTTTGCATCTATGCCTAACTACTTCAACAACTTTTGTGATTCATAGTATGAGGAAGGTAACAAATTGTTGACCAATAACAAACTTTTTATTAAAGCAAGCCAATAGTTGAATGACATCACTAACTATTTACCGTCAACCCTTAAATTCATCATCTGAAGTATTGCTAATAATACAAAGAACTTTGTACAACCTAGGTACACTGAACTTATTGCTTTTTCAAATATTTTAGTCCATCGCTCCTCTTTAAATGCACTACTTTCATCTTCGCTATCGACATCATCCTCCTACGGACACTCATATTAGCATCAAGGTCATCTAAATGTTCTTGATCTACTTCATTTTCAAAGTGTGAATATTCAGCTGGAATTCTCTCTTCACCCATGACAACATCATCATTTATCTCGTCTTCATCTAAATCCTTGCAGTGGTAAATCCAAGGTGAATAGGTCCAAGCCATTCCTTTTGTGAGGACATAATACTCAATAATCTAAATAGGCCACCATGAACTATTGAGACAATATCTACAAGAGCATCTAATCAATCCATCTTCCCTCCTATGATTTTACAACAACTTATAAAAATTCTCTAACTCCATTTCTATATTGCATAGTTGTCAAATCACACATCATATACCAAATTCATGCAGACATCCTAAATTGGCATTTAATCAATTACCACATCATATTCATATAAGATATTTCTATATAACTATCTATGCATCTAATATCAAAATACTATCTTTTAAATTAACATATTATTAAGCTCTCAATGTGTCACGCAGTTAAACACAATAAACATGTATTAAATAATAAAATACAATTGCTAAATCCTAGGTGTATATGATTTTTTGAATTACTAATAAGAAATACATAACTATAAATTAAATATACATTAATTAATAAATATATAAATCTAGCATTTAAATAATTGTATTTAATCTATGTTTCATGCAATTAAACACAATAAACATGTATTAAATTATAATATATAATCGCTAAATCATAAATCTATATAATTTTTTTAAATTATTAGCAAGAATTATATAACTATAAATTAAATATACATTAATTAATAAATATATAAATACTAGAATTTAAATAATTGTATTTAATCTACGTGTCATAGTTAAACACAATAAACATGTATTAAATAATAATGTATAATTGCTAAATCCTAAATATATATATAATAATTTTTTGAATTACTAACAAGATATAAATAACTATAAACTAAATATATATTAATTAATAAATATATAAATATTAGCATTTAAATAATTGTATTTAAATTGTCATAAAAATTGAACTAACCTTTTGGTGATTGCAATACTCTAAATACCTAATTTGAGCTAAACAATTTATCATATGCATGTATAAAAATAAAAATATAATTAAAAAATTCATTTCATTTTAATAGTGTATATATTCATATATAATGCCGATAAAATTTATTGGCGTAAAAAACTAAAATTGATGGAAGGAAAATATTGACCAATGGAGCGAGAGAGCAAAGAAAATTATCATGCACTTTGTGAATGCATGTGTATATGTATGAATGGCAGTGTGTGAGTGTTAGCATGAGGAAAAGCTAGAAGGGGTAAGCAAGGTAGCGTGTGTGTAAATGACCATGAATGTGTGTGTATGTGTGTGTGAATGAGGGGCTTTATATATAGAGTGGAGAAGGAGGCAAAAATTGCCTCATCCTAGTTAGCATAGGAGGAAAAATTCGTCATTAACTAAGATTATGAGACGATTTTCGCCTCACCATCCTAGCTAGTAAGCAGTGAAAGTCACCTCACATGCTAACCAGGATGAGCCAATTTTTGCCTCATGCAGCAAGTAATAATTGCCTCATATTAGTCGAAAATCTACTTCTAGCTAGTGAGAAGCAATCTTTGCCTCAGAAATTCGCATCCCTATCCATTTTTCCTACTAGTAAAGGCTGAAAAAAGAGATTTTATGATGTTATAAAGATGAGAAAAAAAAAACTTATGAGCACAAGTAAATTAAGTTGTTGAGTAGCCAAGCCAAGAGAAATTCATTCCCTCAACTGTTAAAAGTAAGATATGTCGTAAATTATGAGCTATACAGGGAATGAGGTGAGAGCCTAATATACTTGTGGAGAGAAAGTTCACTTCAATAAGGATTGCAAGTATCGAATAATACCTATACTCTTTTGTTATATATGTAAGTAAAGAGAACACAAGCAATTTGACTATATGTAACCTATTAGCAAAGATGACAACAAATGACATGGAAGCCAAACCATAGCCTACAAGTAGAACATTCCTAAAGAAAACCTTAGATCAAATGTTCTTGTCCCTAGGTCAACACCCCGTTTTTGTCCCCTCAAAAAATAAATAAATAACAGAAAAATATCAAAATTAAAAAAAAAATATATATATATATATAAAGTAGAAAAAAATTAAAATTAAAAATAAAAAAAGTTGAGAAAACCCCATCTTTAATAAAAACGTTTACATAAAATTCATAAATAAAAACCAAGTTAGAAAAATAAAAAAATCAAATATATGTAATATAATATAATATTTCGTTTTGGACTTTTAATAAGGATGTTAGTCAATTTATAATTTTTTGGCTTATTTTGAAAGCCAAATTGGACTTGGAACCTAAATCTATTTTGGTTCATTTCATTCAAATCCTCATGGTGTTAGGGTATTTAGTTTAAAGACAACTTGAGTGGGTGAATTAACCAAAAACAAAGTGGCTCAATTGGTTAAGGAATGGGAAAGAAAAGGAGAATGCTGGGGTACGATTCAATGCAGGGACACAAGGGGTGGTTTGGCCAAGGTATGCCACTGAAGCTCCATTTTAGAGCTTTTTTCCACCATTGAAGCTTCATTTCGGAGCTTTTGTACACCATTTTCATGGCTGGCCCGTCACTTTATCTCCGCATTTTAACTTAAAAGTCCACATTCTTCTTCTAATATCGTACCACTTCATTTTCTGACCATTTTACGTTTTGAAGAAGCTTATTATTGTGAGATTAAAAATCTTTAAAAGCTAGATTAAAATTAAAAAAAAAATAAAAATTGAAAGGTTTAGTAACTAAAGAATTTGGAAAGTTAGACTTCGGTTATTTTCAAAAGAGCTCTCACTCTAACATCTATGAAAGAAAAACACGGCCGATCTCTCCATCCGAGTCCCTCTCTAGACCCTCAACCTGACCTCTCATTCTCTCTCTAGCCTTGAGCTCTCTCCCTCTATCATTGACTAGCAGAAACCACCGCTAGTCGTTAACCAATGCGAACCCTCACTAAAACCAACACCACCCCACCTTCTAACTAGTGGAAACTCGACAAGTAACCACCTAAACCTCCCTCCAAAATCGTGTGAAACCGCCATGGTCACCATCAACCATTACCTTCACCTGCCCATCGCAAAACCACCACGACTTGAGACCTACAACCAAAATCACCATCCACGCACCTCCATTAACAATCACCACCATCTCTGATTTTAGAATCAAACCCTCATCTAAACGCGCAATCACCACTTCAGCGACCATCGCCGACCACCTGCCTAGAGTTATCAACCAAACCTAGCAAATCTACCTTTGACACTAACTCTAATAGAACCAAACACCCACTGCCAACCATTCTAGCCCCAAATCTGAACTCATGTTGAATAGAAAGAGAGAGAGACAATGACTTTTGTTTCATTTTGTAGGTACTGAAGGTTCGAACCAACATTACCTACATTTGCACCCCAACTCATGAAAATAAAGGCACGAGGACCATGTCAATCCAACCTGAAGTCATGCGCCATTGGATTCAATCTGATAGTAGGTCCAACTCGTATAATTTGAAAACCTTGACCATATTTTACTTATGGTTTCATTGTGGTTCTTGTTTACTTTTTAGTTAGTCTTTTAGGTTGATTTTTGTTAGTTTTTTATTCTTATCATACTATGTAAGTACTTTGTAAATGTAAGCTCAAAAAATAGTGAAAACCTGAAAAAAAAAGAAAAAAAAAAGGATGTATTATAATAATATATCATATAATACATGGTTTTACATGAACCATACAATATACATATTATAATAATATATTCATGGACATATATGATTAATAACACGTGATGTGCGTGTTATAAAAATTATATAGGTTTGTGATAAAAAAAAAATAAAGAAAAAAAAACATGTGTATATTTGTGATAATTAATCGTTAGACCTTACGATCGTTTTGGATGTTTTGAATCATGTTTTGATATTATGCCATGCTTCATTAGGTAAAATTCTATGCATACAAATATTATCATCATATAGTTTCTTCTACTAAAGGAGATATAGCCTATAGTTTATAATAAAAAAAAAGAAACAAAAAATTAGGAAAATAGGAAAAGATTAAAAAATTGTTTTATTTAAGATGTTGATATGAGTCATGGATATGTGTGTTTGATAGTGAAAAATGGTCAAATTTTTCCTTCCTTTTAGGTCGTTATAAATCGAATTTCTTTTATCAAAAACATAAAAAAGATATTAAAATTACAAAATCAACAAAAGTTTTCTACCTTTTTTATTCGTAGGTACGGGATATATATAAATAAAAAAATAAAAACATTTTGTTGGCTTATATATAATATTATTGTTTAGTTATTTTCTAAAAATATTCAAAAAAACATAACAAATGAGGTTTTCTAAAAAGTTAATATTTTTTAGGAGTTTTCAAAAAACAAATACTAAAATTGGGTCTTTCTACGACCTTTTAGGATAAAAATCAAATTGGTTAGTCACTTAAACTTAGCAGATCTTCGAGATTAAAAAGAATAAACACATTAAAAATTTTACAAAAGTCAAAACAAATTATAGAGATCTGATTCCAACTAGCGAATACGTAGACACCTAATGGATAATCACAATAATAAAAAACCTTTAGGATTTTTTTTTTCAAAAAATATAAACCCTTTTCTAAAAAAGACTAAAAAAAATAAAGAATCGAAAGAATCAAATTTTTTCCTTAGATCTTTAGTCCATATAAATCAAAATATCTAAAGCCAATCAAAGGCCTAGATATCCGTTTTAGGTTTTAAAATAGTAGTCACTAGATCACTAATTTTTGGTTTTTCACGCGGACCAGTAGCCGAACCAGAAACCAAACCACCATTTGGTTTCTGGTTCACTGTTTTTCTGGCTTTAGTCGATGGCAACTCTAATCAAACTAATTTTGCAAAAATCAAGCTTATTACAAAACCTTACTAGTTCCTCGTCGAGTGTTCTATGTCAAATGGGTCAAGTTTAACATGGATTGGGACCTTTAGGAAAATATAAGCAAAATTCGGGCTCGACACCCTATAATGTAAATCTTTATACTTCTTTGACATTTGACGCAATAATAAAGTAGGTGTGGACCATGTATATATCAATGCCTAATTGTTAGAAATCCTTGAATTAAAAAACTAAATGGAGGTATTTTGTCAGTTAGAACATAGTGCCAAAAGTGATGGTAGAATTAATGGACCATCTTATGAATAGATGATAGGATGATGATAGGCATAAAGTTAAATATATGGGATTACAAAATAGTTATGATGGAAACGAGTCCCATAAAAATAAAAGAAATGCCACATTGTTTAGAGACAATAGTTTAATTTACTTTGAAGCCTATATAAATTTAACTAGATATGTTTGCAAGTATATTTCTAACTTGTATTGTTAATAACAACAAAACATTAAATTGTCTTGACTGGGAAATAAATTTTCACTATTCTCATTAAAATAGTTAATATTTGTTTCTAATTTACATTTATTTTTTTCTTCTCATTTTCTCATTTTTTTTTTCCTTTTTCCTTTTTTTTTTTCAATTAAGGGCTAACACCGTCACCTACCTAGTCACCGATATTTAAGGCAAAAATTGATTGTATTCACTAAAACCCAGTGGGTCCATTCACAATTTGAAATTGCTAACACCAATTTAGTCCCCGATTTGGGAACCACCAATGATGGTTTAAGTTGTTTCTCGAGTTGGAATCAGTTTGTGATGATGTATAAACTCAAGGATGAAGTAATTAAGGGTCTTATGTAGATTAGGGAAAGTTAAATAAAGTATGTGTCACGCCCCGAAGGGTACCCTAAACGTGGCAGTCCGCCGTACACAATATTAAAGCCTAAGAATGACCACCTCAGTCACGCGAAGGCTTCCATACTATGTACAAGGCGTCTAACACATAAATGAGACAAATCGGAATGATACATTTTAAGTTGATACAATTGAGTAACAATGTAAAGGAAATACAATCCACTATACTCCAAAATACAGTTCATCAAACTTCAATTACATTCATCCCAAGACTTCACTACATAAAACTATTACAAAGCGAATCATAAAGCTTAGCCAAAACTTCAAGCATTCTCATATCTTGCCGGAATCCCGAAGTCGTTATCGACTTCAACCATCTTGGTCCCCACTTAGCATTCTTGGAATAACTGCTCATTTAAACAACTATTGGGGTATAAGCTACACTAGCTTAGTGAGAATTCCCTTAATTCCGTACCATAACAAACAAGTTATTAATCAATCATATGCTATGCATGAACAAACACGTGAGCAAGCAATTATGCATGGGTAACCGGAACCCACACACGAACGGATTTACGCCCTCCGTATCTTGGGTTAGGAATGGTATTGAGTCTACACGACCGCTGCTAGTCCCCAAGCCCTGGCTCTTAGCACTCGACTCGGCTAGGCTCATACAAGGATGCATCCACATGCGCCTTAGTACCCGAGAATGAGCTCTGATCGGGTCTCCGTACTTAAACGAGTCCTCGGACCATACCGATCGACCTGCGTAGGAGTAGCACGCTACCAAATGCAATATGTCTGATGCGATGCATGATCAATTTACTTTTTGCTTAGGTCAAAATATTTATACATTCTTTAGAGTGACCAGGCAATATCATACACATAAATAATATGAATCATGCAGTTATCCAATCAAATCGTGGTTTCGATATGCTTTAGTATTCCTTGGCATACATTCATCACAGTCTCATCATATATCCCATCCTCATTCATATCGATTTTTATCTTGTTCCTAAAATTCTAATGCGACTAATTTCAAGCACAATCAAGGTAACAAAACAAGGAGAAAACTCACTCAGCCATAGGATCACCGGTCTTCTAGTAATAATAATCCGGTGGTAGGGAATCGTCGAACTCGGGATAACCTAAAAAGGAAGAAATACTCTAATCAGTATTTCAACTCAAACTAATCCACGACTTCATACGAATTTATCAAATTCGTAATTCGCGTCCTAAGCGGGAATTCCAACTTAAAACGGCCATAACTTGGTCATTTTAACTCGGAATCTCGTAAATTTTATATCGATTTCTATCTACTTCGGAAGAGCTTTCTAAATACGAAGCTTAAATCAAGTTTTGAAAATATCTAAGCCTCGGAAACGAGGGATCAGATCTGTACAGCGGTGACATATCCGAAAATGCGGTTTTCATGAATGCACTTGAGATTCCTAAGTGTAAATGAAACTAAATGCAATGGTAATGATTTTCCCTATCATGAATGTCATGATGTGAACTTAAGGAGTCTATGTTCTTATAACTTTTTAGATTTAAGATTTTGGAAAACAAACTTTCCTTAGAAACCATTTCCTCTCAATGTTTAGTAAGTGAATTTACTACACTTGACCACATCTACATTTTACATGGATTTCCTTTAGAAAAACTCTACTTTATTTAAAGAGATTTTGACCCTTATATTAGTTATATCCTAAGGCCTTTATTTCTTTAATAAAATTCACATTTATAAACTTTTAAGTGGGTCTTTTACTATGGGGTTTCCAAAAATCCGAATTTACAAAAGTCCATTTTCAAGTTGATTCCTTTAGGAAGAATATATTTTATACTTGAAACTTTAAGTATCTATTATACCTATATCCTAAGGACTTCATTTATTTAAGAAAATATCATTTTTGAAGTTGGAAAAATAGTGTTTTCTAACCCTACATCCATTATTACGAATTTCATCTATATGACTTTTAGTTCAAAACTTCTATGGACTTCATTTCTTGTCCACATTTTCTTTAGAAAAACTCATTTAGACTCATGAAAAATACTACCAAACATTATCTATTACCCATAGGCTTCATTTCTCTTGTAAAATACATGTTTAGAAGTTGATAAAAGTGTTTTTGACCTAGGTTTTCAAAGTGATCCGAATTTACACAAGTTCATATTTTGAAAAGTGTTTTCCTTTTTGACTTTATTAACTTATCTAACCATAGATCTACATACTAGGAAGGTGATTTACTAAAGACAAAAGCATTAAAGACTATTAATGCACATAACACAAAATAGTAATGAAACCTTAAATGCCTACATGATCATGAGTAGTAATATGATGGATCTACTTTATCAAATGTTTAAATGAGTTTTGAAAACATAAAAACTATATTTTTATAAAAGATCTTTGTTTAAAAACGCTTTTTGTTGAAGGAACATCAAGCTTTTGGTATGAAAGCTTCTTTAAAAGTTAGATCCACTTTGTAATGGTTCGGGATTTTTGTTTTGATATCTCATTGTTCCTACTAAAAGATCATGGGAACATGGAGTTGAGATATCCAAAAATCACTTAGCCATAACAAAGTTTCATGAGTGGAAGTAATGGAACTTTACTTACTTGAAGTGGAAATGGGAAGATAAGAAGAGAAAAATAGAAGTTGTGTGGATGTGTGAGGGGCTTGGGAAGTTTCGGCCAAGAGGGAAAAGAGGGAGAGGAGAGGAGAGAAAAAGAGAGTTTTTGAGAGCTCTTTCACTTTGTGAAAATGGAAAAGTGAAAGAATGAGGAGAGAGAGAGAAAGATAGCTTATATATGGAGTGGATTTAGGTTAAAAAAAGTAAAAGAAAATTCAAATGGAGCATGGATGGGGGGACAAGTGGCGCCGGTTTGAAAGGCTTAAGGGGGGGGAAAAACTTGATTTGTTCCATTTGCTTTTCCTTTGATTTGATTTGGCATCACTTGTCATAAATGAAATGAAATTGAAGGGACAAAAGTTATGGAAGAATGGGGTTGATTTGAGTGATGGTAAGGGTTAGACTTGTAGGGTAGGCTAATAGGTAGACTAGGTAGTACTTTTTGAATAGTGAGGAATAGTTGACAAGACAATTTGATTTTCCGGTAGTAAGGAAATACGAATAAAAAGGCTATAACTGTATTTTTCATAAGCCGGAAAATTATGAAAAATATATTTTTGAAATCCTTATTTTATTTCGATTCAAATGAGTACTCATAATGAAAGTTTTGAAATTCTAGTTCCGGGGCACGCTTTTCTATAATGGGTCTCGGGATGACCCGGAATTGAATTTTCTTAAAATCTGATCTTTTCTTGGTTTGAAATATAATCAAGAACTATATTCAAAATTATTTTGCTTATAAAAGTTTCTTATTTGGAAACCGAGGAAAAGCCGGAATTAGGGTTCTCGGTCTTTCTCACAAAGCTTGAGCTAAACTGATTTAGGGTTTCATTTTCTGGTTTTCGAAGTTTACTTGATTACTAGGAAACCCAGGGTAATAAAATAATATAATAATAATAAAATTGTGTAATGAAATAAAATGAATAGTGCAAAAGAATAATCAATTACCGGTAGAAATGAAAATACGATAAAAAGGTTATAACTGTAACTTTTATAACCCGAAAAATTATATAACTGATATATTTAGAAATCTCGTGGAATTACGAGTCTAACGGTACTAATGGTATATTTTTGATATCTCGAGTCCCGGGACACGCTTTTCGAAGTCTGTATCCGAACGGGTTCGAGATAGGTCAAAAATTTACCAATCTGATATTTTAACAAACTATTTTACTACGAGCTATTCTACATATTTAAACTACCTTTCGGCCTCTAGAGTTAAGGGCGCTAGATTGCCGGACTTAAGCTATTGTATTCCGGTTAGGGTTTCCGGATGATTTTCCGGTTTAGACCTTTGCCAATTGGAAACTGAGATTTTCTGTTTATACAACGTATTTAGTTTGAAATTTATTTTAAATTTTATTTTTATAAGTACTTAATATCTCTTACTGCTTTCGGAAATCTTGAATTGAATTATTATATCCGGAGTTATATCGGTAATGGTTACCAGATATGATTTTCTTGAGTTTGAGTCAATATCGATTTTTGGAATGATTTTGGGGAAATCTTGATTCTTATAATTTGCTTTGAAAAAGGATCTTCATAGTGTTTTGTTTTCGAATTTATTTTTGCTTCGATTTAAGGTTTTATGAACAATTGGTTAACTTAAGGATTATTAATTTGTTATTTTGTTTCTTGAATTCTTCCTTCTTAAGATTACGAGATTTCAATTTCTAACTCGTTCTATGATTCTTGGGAGTTTGATTTGATCGTTAGGGCTTTATTGTGATTTCCGTCTCTTAGGATTATTAGTCTGGTCGTTTGGGGAATTTCCAAAGTCTATATTTTATTATTGGCAGATAAAGTTTTCTTAATCGTGCCAAAGCCTAATTATGGAATTGGCCTTTGGTGATTTCCTGATCCTTCAAATTGTCATGTTATGGATTAACTTGCTTTTTAGCAAATTATCACTGTGTTTTATTTTTATCCCGATTTTTATGAATTATAGATTAGGTAAGCAGTTTATCTTACGTAATGGTTTTTGGACTTAAGGACTTTTGTAGTCCTTATTTTATTTTAGATTTTCTCAGATTGAGAAATTTTGGATTCGTTCGTGATTTAGGATTTGTCGAAATTCGGTTTTAATTTGGAGTGATTTTTAGGTTTATTTTCGAAGTTCATTTGGAATTATTTACTGAAATTTTCCGGGGCTTACATCCTCCCCACCTTAAAGAAAGTTTTGTCCGCAAAACTTGTTACGTGTACATCGTTTATCGAAAAGATTGTGAATTTTCGAATTTATTTCTAGCACCGGTTTATGCTTTGATTTGTATCATTTCTAAATTTTGTATGAGATATTTTACGAATATAGCACATACAAATTAATAAGATTTGGCTTAGCGATTCCAACCTTCACTTACGACTCTTTTGGAAAACGACACGGACTTGACTCGAGACCACAACGACTCGACTCGACCGACACTAGACGACTCATGACAACACGACCTTTCATGACTCGATTACTTTGACCAACGAAGGTTGTGGATTCGCTTCTCCATTCTTATGTAGCTGTATATACAATATTGTGCTCTGTGATCAATATTCTTTTAAATAATTAAAGTCATCGTTGTTTTAAACTCTTATCATCGTGATCATCTTGATGGGGTTGAAATCAAGAATCTCATTGCTTTATTGTATACTTATTACTTGTGAAGATCTTACGGAGTTTGGTAATTGAGATTTGATTTTTGAAATTTTAACTTTTATGTAACGATCGTCGTAGATTTCGATCTTTCAAAGTTCTTTATTTACAAGAAGTTGTATGTGGAGTGTCTTGGAATTCATTAAATTAATCGAGTTTTTGTTTTAGTTTCCATATTGGCTATTCTAACTTTTAATGGTCTCGGGCTTTCCTATTTTTAGTCTAGCCATGTAATCCGAAGGTATTTCTAACAACCTATCTCTTTGATTCTATTGGCAGGGAATATGCGGTATTCTAAGGGTATAGCGCTAACCTGGTATCGAGTTGCATCTTTGATCCTCGCTTCCTTCCATGGCAAAGGACTCCAGCTCTCATCACTATCTTCTTCGTATACTCCATATGTGTGAGGTTGTGGACTGGATTTCCGGATGTAGATGTCCTTGAAGAACCTCGATTCCTTTTTCCTTTGTTGCTTTTATTCCTGTTATATCTCTTCCTCTTCTTCCTAGGTAGATCCAGCGAAGCAACATGCAGATTATCCCGTTCAGGGCATGTTTTAGCTAAATGTCCCGCTTTTGTGCAAAGAGAGCATGCGTTGGTCGTCTTTTGGGACACTTCTCAACCTTGTGACTGGGGTCCCCACAGAGGTAGCACTTGAATTGAAGTTGTGGACACTGAATAGGGTAATGCTCTCTCTTACATCTCCAACATTGTATCTTATCCAATATTATATCTTCTTCCTTGTTTGGGTCATCATCCAAGGGAAGTGTTCTGACATTTTGACTCGGGGTCATTGCAACATAGAACTCCATTTCCTTATTACTTCTTTCTTGCCTCCTCCTTTGAGCATTTTCTATGATCCGTGCTCTTTCTAGCAATCCTTGATAACTCCTGATATCCAATTCTTCCAATCGAGTCCGAAGGTCTTCTTTTAAACCATTCAGAAACACTTCTCTTTTGAGTTCCTCACTTTGCTTATATGATTCTGGAGCATATTGCAGCAATCTACTGAACTCGGTTTCGTACTGTTCCACACTACGATCTCCTTGTGAGATATTTGAGAAAATCTGAACTGTACTGGACTCTTAAGCTCATGGGGAAATATTTTTCAAAAACTCATATTTAAACATCTCCCATGTAACTGGAGGCGTCAACTCTCTTTCCTTAGAGTCCCACCATACTCGGGCATGTAAGCGGAGCATAAAGGTTCCATAATTGACTCTCAGATGGTGTGGTACTTCAAAACATTAAGGGACCTCTCAATGTGTGCCAACCAATCCTCTGCCTCATCTGGTTTTCCAAAAACTCCGTCGAAATACTCGTTACACTTTATGAAGCATGGTAAGAGGCTTTGGTGGTATTGAGGTGATGGGGGTTCATCTTGTCGTTTCTTGCTCATATCTCACAGGTGTAGACGTTGAACTGACTTGAGTCTGTTGCATGTAGCCTCCTGTCTGACTAGTAAGCCGTTCAATCTCTATTGAGGCATTTCCCCCTTGGTTAGGTGGTTCGGGTATCGCTTGGTTCTCGGGTCCTAAAGGAGTCATGACGGGTTCTTGTTGTGGTTGGGTATATCTCCTACAATTTTATTAAGCTCAGGTGAAAATTCTAAATCTTTTATTACGTCTTAAGGCGGTAAAAGAAGCTTAAAGAACTTATCGGAAATACAGAACACGGAAATGCGGAAATAAAAACATATGTAAGAAATATTGAAATTCTACTGAAATCAAAATCGATAAAAAATTTCATAATATTCAAAATGAAATGCATGAAATCAAGAGAAGATGTAAATCTTTCATTACAAAAGTTCAAAGAAAGGATGCAAAAACATGCATTGGAACTAATTCATGAACTAGATGATAAAGCACAAAATCGGTTTACATTTTCAAAACATCTTTGTTCTCTTTACTCAAAAAGTTATTTGCTCCTAACGCTCAACACGAGAGATCTATTGATATTTCTAGGAGACTGACTTCTTCCAAGCAAGGGCAGCTGTCCAGCTGTTAATTCTTGTGGGGGCATCTACTCGCCTGGTGTCCCGGCTGTTTGCAGATGAAGCACTTTAGGGTTTTCTTTCCTGGACAGTCCACAACCTTATGCTCGGGATCTCCACAGAAGTAACACTTGTGCTTCAGTTGTGGACACTGTCTTGGATAATGACTTTCCTTGCACTTCCAACAATTGATCTTACGCCTCTTAAAAGGTTCATTCTTAACTGTTAGGCTAGTTGTCTTATACCTTCTGACTTTGGAGCTTGGACTAGCCATAACAGAAGGAGTCTCAATTCCTTGCATTGTCACTTGGTGGGGTCCTTCCACCTGAACCGGCACATTCCTAATAAGCGCTTGTTGTAAGAGGAGCTTTTGTGTATCCACCAAACACCCTAGAAGGTCTATGACTTGTTGCATTGGATCTTGTGGTGGTGGAGTGTCTCTCACTTGTTGTTCATCGGGAAGGTTAGTCGACGGTTGCACGTTCTCCTCAGGTAGTCTCCTAGAAAAGACGAACGAACGTTAACCTAATTATACTACACGCAAGCTGCTTATTTAGAAAAAGAGTTATAACTTTTTATTTTCTTTAGACTTGTTTATTTAGAAAAACGGTGAAATCGCGCAATTAATCCTACCCACCTAGTTATCTTATAGGTCGAAGGGGTAACTTACGATCTCTATTTGGCTTGAACTAAGAGTCGTGTAAGGTCACTTACTCCTATATTTTGCAGTTGCTAGTATAGATTCGATCATCCCATCAAATATTTTCATTCTTCCTTCTTCCTATGTTTGTTTCTATGTTCTTCAAAAGTCTCCAAGATAGAATTCAAATCCTTAATGATCGAAAGTCATACCTTAAAGGTCATTGAGCTAAATCTAGTTCTTCTTTACCTAAGGGTCATCTAACACTTATCTATTCATTTCTAAGATCATATCTTAATATTCTATCCTCTTAAAGTCTTCCCACCTAATTCCCAAAACCTTGTCGCTCTGATACCAACTAAACTGTCACGCCCCGAAGGGTACCCTAAACGTGGCAGTCCGCCGTACACAATATTAAAGCCTAAGAATGACCACCTCAGTCACGCGAAGGCTTCCATACTATGTACAAGGCGTCTAACACATAAAGGAGACAAATCGGAATGATACATTTTATGTTGATACAATTGAGTAACAATGTAAAGGAAATACAATCCACTATACTCCAAAATACAGTTCATCAAACTTCAATTACATTCATCCCAAGACTTCACTACATAAAACTATTACAAGCAAATCGTAAAGCTTAGCCAAAAACTTCAAGCATTCTTATATCTTGCCGGAATCCCGAAGTCATTCTCGACTTCAACCATCTTGGTCCCCACTTAGCATTCTTGGAATAACCTGCTCATTTAAACAACTATTGGGGTATAAGCTACACTAGCTTAGTGAGAATTCCCTTAATTCCGTACCATAACAAACAAGTTATTAATCAATCATATGCTATGCATGAACAAACACGTGAGCAAGCAATTATGCATGGGTAACCGGAACCCACACACAGAACGGATTTACGCCCTCCGTATCTTGGGTTAGGAATGGTATTGAGTCTACACGACCGCTGCTAGTCCCCAAGCCCTGGCTCTTAGCACTCGACTCGGCTAGGCTCATACAAGGATGCATCCACATGCGCCTTAGTACCCGAGAATGAGCTCTGATACCGGGTCTCGTACTTAAACGAGTCCTCGGACCATACCGATCGACCTGCGTAGGAGTAGCACGCTACCAAATGCAATATGTCTGATGCGATGCATGATCAATTTACTTTTTGCTTAGGTCAAAATATTTATACATTCTTTAGAGTGACCAGGCAATATCATACACATAAATAATATGAACCATGCAGTTATCCAATCAAATCGTGGTTTCGATATGCTTTAGTATTCCTTGGCATACATTCATCACAGTCTCATCATATATCCCATCCCCATTCATACGATTTTTATCTTGTTCCTAAAATTCTAATGCGACTAATTACAAGCACAATCAAGGTAACAAAACAAGGAGAAAACTCACTCAGCCATTGGATCACCGGTCTTCTAGTAATAATAATCCGGTGGTAGGGAATCGTCGAACTCGGGATAACCTAAAAAGGAAGAAATACTCTAATCAGTATTTCAACTCAAACTAATCCAACGACTTCATACGAACTTATCAAATTCGTAATTCGCGTCCTAAGCGGGAATTCCAACTTAAAACGGCCATAACTTGGTCATTTTAACTCGGAATCTCGCAAATTTTATATCGATTTCTATCTACTTCGGAAGAGCTTTCTAAATACGAAGTTTAAATCAAGTTTTGAAAATATCTAAGCCTCGGAAACGAGGGATCAGATCTGTACAGCGGTGACATATTCCGAAAATGCGGTTTTCATGAATGCACTTGAGATTCCTAAGTGTAAAATGAAACTAAATGCAATGGTAATGATTTTCCCTATCATGAATGTCATGATGTGAACTTAATGAGTCTATGTTCTTATAACTTTTTAGATTTAAAGAATTTGAAACAAACTTTTCTTAGAAACCATTTCTACCAATGTTTAGTAAGTGAATTTACACTTGACCACATCTACATTTTACAAGGATTTTCTTTAGAAAAACTCACTTTTTTAAAGAAATTTTGACCCTTATATTAGTTATATCCTAAGGCCTTTATTTCTTTAATAAAATCACATTTATAAACTTTTAAGTGGGTCTTTTACTATGGGGTTTCCAAAAATCCGAATTTACAAAAGTCCATTTTCAAGTTGATTCCTTTAGGAAAATATATTTTATACTTGAAACTTTAAGTATTATTATACCTATATCCTAAGGACTTCATTTATTTAAGAAAATATCATTTTTGAAGTTGGAAAAATAGTGTTTTCTAACCCTACATCCATTATTACGAATTTCATCTATATGACTTTTAGTTCAAAACTTCTATGGACTTCATTTCTTGTTTCCAACATTTTCTTTAGAAAAACTCATTTAGACTCATGAAAAATACTACCAAACATTATCTATTACCCATAGGCTTCATTTCTCTTGTAAAATACATGTTTAGAAGTTGATAAAAGTGTTTTTGACCTAGGTTTTCAAAGTGATCCGAATTTACACAAGTTCATATTTTGAAAAGTGTTTTCCTTTTTGACTTTATTAACTTATCTAACCATAGATCTACATACTAGGAAGGTGATTTACTAAAGACAAAAGCATTAAAGACTATTAATGCACATAAACACAAAATAGTAATGAAACCTTAAATGCCTACATGATCATGAGTAGTAATATGATGGATCTACTTTATCAAATGTTTAAATGAGTTTTGAAAACATAAAAACTATATTTTTATAAAAGATCTTTGTTTAAAAACGCTTTTTGTTGAGGAACATAAAGCTTTTGGTATGAAAGCTTCTTTAAAAGTTAGATCACTTTGTAATGGTTCGGGATTTTTGTTTTGATATCTCATTGTTCCTACTAAAAGATCATGGGAACATGGAGTTGAGATATCCAAAAATCACTTAGCCATAACAAAGTTTCATGAGTGGAAGTAATGGAACTTTACTTACTTGAAGTGGAAATGGAAGATAAGAAGAGAAAAATAGAAGTTGTGTGGATGTGTGAGGGGCTTGGGAAGTTTCGGCCAAGAGGGAAAAGAGGGAGAGGAGAGGAGAGAAAAGAGAGTGTTTTGAGAGCTCTTTCACTTTGTGAAAATGGAAAAGTGAAAGAATGAGGAGAGGAGAGAAAAGATAGCTTATATATGGAGTGGATTTAGGTTAAAAAAAGTAAAAGAAAATTCAAATGGAGCATGGATGGGGGGACAAGTGGCGCCGGTTTGAAAGGCTTAAGGGGGGGGGGGGGGGGGGGGGGGGGGGGGGAAAACTTGATTTGTTCCATTTGCTTTTCCTTTGATTTGATTTGGCATCACTTGTCATAAATGAAATGAAATTGAAGGACAAAAGTTATGGAAGAATGGGGTTGATTTGAGTGATGGTAAGGGTTAGACTTGTAGGGTAGGCTAATAGGTAGACTAGGTAGTACTTTTTGAATAGTGAGGAATAGTTGACAAGACAATTTGATTTTCCGGTAGTAAGGAAATACGAATAAAAAGGCTATAACTGTATTTTTCATAAGCGGAAAATTATGAAAAATATATTTTTGAAATCCTTATTTTATTTCGATTCAAATGAGTACTCATAATGAAAGTTTTGAAATTCTAGTTCCGGGGCACGCTTTTCTATAATGGGTCTCGGGATGACCCGGAACTGAGATTTTCTTAAAATCTGATCTTTTCTTGGTTTGAAATATAATCAAGAACTATATTCAAAATTAGTTTTGCTTATAAAAGTTTCTTATTTGGAAACCAAGGAAAAGCCGGAATTAGGGTATCTCGGTCTTTCTCACAAAGCTTGAGCTAAACTGATTTAGGGTTTCATTTTCTGGTTTTTTGAAGTTTACTTGATTACTAGGAAACCAGGGTATAAAATAATAAATAATAATAATAAAAATTGTGTAATGAAATAAAATGAATAGTGCAAACGAATAATCAATTACGGTAGAAATGAAAATACGATAAAAAGGTTATAACTGTAACTTTTATAACCCGAAAAATTATATAACTGATATATTTAGAAATCTCGTGGAATTACGAGTCTAACGGTACTAATGGTATATTTTTGATATCTCGAGTCCCGGGACGCTTTTCGAAGTCTGTATCCGAACAGGTTCGAGATAGGTCAAAAATTTACCAATATGATATTTTTAAACAAACCTATTTTACTACGAGCTATTCTACATATTTAAACTACCTTTCGGCCTCTAGAGTTAAGGGCGCTAGATTGCCGGACTTAAGCTATTGTATTCCGGTTAGGGTTTCCGGATGATTTTCAGGTTTGGACCTTTGCCAAATTGGAAACTGAGATTTTCTGTTTATACAACGTATTTAGCTTGACAAATTTATTTTAAATTTTATTTTTATAAGTACTTAATATCTCTTACTGCTTTTCAGAAATCCTGAATTGAATTATTATATCCGGAGTTATATCGATAATGGTTACCAGATATGATTTTCTTGAGTTTGAGTCAAATATCGATTTTTGGAATGATTTTGGGGAAATCTTGATTCTTATAATTTGCTTTGAAAAAGGATCTTCGTAGTGTTTTGTTTTCGAATTCATTTTTGCTTCGATTTAAGGTTTTATGGACAATTAGTTAACTTAAGGATTATCTAATTTATTATTTTGTTTCTTGAATTCTTCCTTCTTAAGATTACGAGATTTCAATTTCTAACTCGTTCTATGATTCTTGGGAGTTTGATTTGATCGTTAGGGCTTTATTGTGATTTTCGTCTTAGGATTATTAGTCTGGTCGTTTGGGGAATTTCAAGTCTATATTTTATTATTGGCAGATAAGGTTTTCTTAATGTGCCAAAGCCTAATTATGGAATTGGCTTTGGTGATTTCCTGATCCTTCAAATTGTCATGTTATGGATTAATTTGCTTTTTAGCAAATTATCACTGTGTTTTATTTTTATCCGATTTTTATGAATATAGATTAGATAAGCAGTTTATCTTACGTAATGGTTTTTGGACTTAAGGACTTTTGTAGTCCTTATTTTATTTTAGATTTTCTCATGATTGAGAAATTTTTGGATTCATTCGTTGTGATTTAGGATTTGTCGAAATTCGGTTTTAATTTGGAGTGATTTTTAGGTTTATTTTCAAAGTTCATCTTGGGAATTATTTACTGAAAATTTTCCGAGGCTTACAGTATGAAGATCCAACGAGTATGGATGTGAAAATCAAGCAAACTTACATCATTTGGGATTGAATAAGTCAATAGAACACTGAATCCAGTGATGTAGAAAGATTTTTCAAAATTAGAGTTAAAAAAAGGGAAGTATGAATATATTGTATTGTTCCAAGGAAAGTGGTTTCTTTAGGATAAAAGAAAAAACAATGGGAGAAGTGATATGTTATCTATTGGAGGAATAATGTTAAAGAGATTAGAGAGGAAAAAAAAGGTTTTGACATTAATTATGCTTATTTGGTTCGTTAACATGTCAATTCAAATTGTTTATGAAGAAACTAATACAAGTGAAAAACAAACATTTTTAGTCATAAACAATCAAGCAAATCATATAAAGATGCATATTAGATACCGACACAAATGCAAATGAAAATTAACAAAAAGACTTAAACAATAAAACTTTGTCAAGTTAGAAGCAGCAACTTGAAAAATTATGTAATAACTAGTGAGAACCAAAGGGAGAAATACTCATTGATAAGTGTCAAAAGACCATTATTTCTAGTACTAATTGGATATGATCTTGAATAGATTTTATGTGAATTTACTAAGGAAATGATTACTAGTGCTTAATATTTGATTTCATGTTTTAAGAAGATTTAAAGATTTAGGATGATACAAGCAAAAATGAGCCGGAGATTTGGCAAAGTATAGAAAAAGGTGACTTTTACATATGCACACCTTCACATGGCATGGCCAACTAGTGCTGGAGGAAAAATGACCCAAAACCTATCCTAAAGGGTGCCTCAGCTGCTGCACAAATAGTTGATAGATAGTAGTTTAAAGAAGAAAAATTGACCCGAAAAGGAAAAGAAGACATTCTAGTGTGTGCGACCTCAAACACGACCATGCTGGTGGCCATGTAAAACTTCTACCACCTTATTTCACCTTATTTTATGGTGCATGACCTCGAGCACGCATGCAGACACCAGTGAAGATTACTCCTATTTTATAACTATAAATAGCCGTTGGACCCTTGTACATAGGCATGCTTGGCTAATTTTCTAAACCCTATGATAGAAAAGACGAACTTCAAAGGAGGAATTGCTTGAGCATCATTAAAGATCACAAAACATTAAAGGGTTTTGTTGTTTAATCATGTTTATTGATTACTTCTCTTGATCTTTTGTTTTCATTATAAACTCTATGGAGGAGTAAATCTTTATGCTTTAAGTCTTATGAAACCTTAAACCCCATATGAATTAAATTGTTTTTTATTAATGAAAAGTTCATACCTTTATGTCTATTTATGTGTTTTAGTTGTCTTGCGATTGATTTGTGTACAAAGTCGATTGCTTGTATGATTCTTGTTAGATAGAAAGAGGTTTCATCTAATAGAATAGATTTTCATGAATAGAGAGGTTTCACCTAAAGGTAGATAAACTTTGATTTATTGCAAAAAGATTTAATCTTTGTTTAGAAATCATGATCTTTAATGCAATCTTATATGTCATTAAGGAGGGAGAGGTCTCCACTATCTCATGTGGGATTAGGAATTGATTAACTCGAGGGAGTAATTAGTTTACTTGAGAATTCCAACAGTGTAAAGCATAAATAATTCGTTAATTAATCCATTATCATAAGAAAACTGGGGTTTGTGGTGGATCAAGATTAAGGATGTGTTTCGTGATTGAATACTTTTTGAGAAAGTACTCATATTTAATTCTAGGGTTCACTGAAATAGATTAATTGGTAGTCTACACCTTTAATCTCATATCAAGATTTAGGCTAAATAGCAGAGAAAAAGGTACTACTAGTACTTATACTTTAGATCCCTATGGACAACACTTATTCTTAATCATATACTACTATAGATAGGTATACTTGCATAGCTTGATTGTAGGATTTAACTTGCATTTATAAATTTTATAATTTGATACGATCGATAGTAGCACATCACTCATATTTTAAAGAGATAAGGAAATGTTGGAACAATTCGATAAGATTTGTTTGACCTATAAGGTTTAAACTAGAGTTAAACTAAAACATTAATTACTTGTTCACCTTATCAAATGAATATAATACTATAATGTAATTGGATGAATTGAATAGAGTTGTAATCGGATTTTTATTTATTATTTTTTATGGAAATACTCATATATTAAAGAGATAGGGAACTATTTAGAACAATTCGATAAGATTTGTTTGACCTATAAGGTTTAAACTAGACCTAAGCTAAAACATTAATTATTTGTTCACTATGCCAAATGAAATAATATTATAATATAATCGAAAGAATTGAATAGAGTTGTAATTGGATTGTCATTTATTATTTTTTATGGTATTTTTGAAAAAAAAATTATAGCATTGAATAGGAGGTGAGCATTCGGCCAAAAAGAATAGAGGTGAGTGTAATCCCCAAGATTTTTCATTATAATATAAGGATAGTAGTAGTAAAATTCATAATAGATAGGGTATATAAGCAGTAAAAAAACCCTAAATTAAAACAATGAATAGTTGTGAGCTCATTAATAGCTTAAAACTTGAATAGAAATTTTTCCCAATAATTAAAAATGCCAGAAACAAGATTTCGTGTCTCAAGTCAATAGCTCATCTTGAAATCATAATTGGCCTTAGATTTCAAGTGCCATAGAAAATGATTAATCTATAGGACTTATCACCTATAAAATGATAGTTTAAAGATGGATCACTAGAGTTACTGAATACGCAATAGGACAAAAAACATATCAATATCTAAAAATCTAGACTTCAAATAAACGTTTGGATTTCACAAACATGTTAATTAGAAAATTCTGAGTTTAGTGATGTTAAAACCTTGATTAGACCTTTTAAGCCTAGAAACCATAATCGTATAAGGTAAAACCATAAAAATACTCAATCGTGTAAACCTTAAACTTTAGATTTCAATTCAAGGATAACCTAAGTTTTATGTAGAGGCCTTAAATGAGTTTTTAAAGATGTCTTCTTAAAATAACTAGGTTGATTAGCCACATATGGTCAAGTAAACTATGTTATAGTCTATATAATGGACACTTTGAGGTCATAAGCTTATCAAATGAATTTGAAATCTGATAAATTCTCCAAGAAGGAGCTTGAACCATCTTAGGAAAAGAGAGAGAGAGAGAGAGAGAGGGAGATGGTGCCATCTTGCTTGTTGAAGTGAACAAAAGATCTTCAAATCCAAGTGTTGACTTATAACAATGACCTTTCTTCTAAATCTAAACAAATCCTTGCATTAATGATTAACAAGACCAAAACCAACTTAAAATCTTATTGTTTCCCATCCAAAATCGTGAATCAAGGGGATGAATCAGTTTGCACATCAACATCAAGAAATTCACTTAAATCTCCATAATATTCGAAATAATAATTCAAGATCCATGCATTTAATGTTATTAGGGAGAAAAGGACAAGGGACCCCAAAATTCTAGTATTTGCCATGGGAATTCAATGTTCATCTACATCAACATCAACAAACATCCATACCTAGCTAATCAAAACCTAATATTTTCTAATTAATACCTTAAGATACAATAACACAAATAAGGACATAAATGCCCCCACATTGCTGTGAACTTGATCCCTTCCATTCATACAAAAGCTAACCACATCTATCTATCATTTCAACTAAAACAAAGTGCACTTGAAAAGGAAAACAACATATTCTCTCCAAACTCCAAACCGTAAAGCTCTAGTTCCACATACGCCACCTCTTTTTCAACAAAAATATGCACATTAAACTTAGTCAATAAATTCACTAAGACAATAAAAAGATCTTCATTTTAAGGGACCACAAGTTATGGTAAGATATATGTTAATTAAGTAGATTAATTCTAGAATTCAAACAACTTATTTTCCTATTCATATTCCTAAGTTTTGGTTCACATTAAGGAGAGGAGATAACCATGTCAATCTCTATCCAAACTAAGGTAAATTCTACCTTTACTCAAGCCTTAATTATTTTCGTAAGTAGATTATTAGGAAAGTAAAAAAAAAAAAAAATGGATTGACTTTACTCTTATATGTGTCTCGACCCTATGGAGGAACCATGCAAGACATGAGTTTATAATTATAAAACTTCAACTAACTTTAAGTTATCTCATCGTAGAATTGGACTTAAGTAGTTGAATGATCATAAATTCACCTTATGAACTCATAAATCTTGCCATGTGAACTTCAATCCTATAGGATTAAACATGCTCTGAGATGAGATCTGTAAGCCCTGGAAAATTTCAGTAAATAATTCTAAAGATGAACTTTGAAAATAGAACCCTGAAAGTCACTCCGAATTAAAACTGAATTTTGATAAGTCCTAAATTCCGAACGAATTCGAAAAATTCTTAATCGTGAGAAAAATAAGAAACCCCAGAAATAAAATAGTAACTCAATATACTTCCATTTTAATACCTCCACGTACAACAAATTTTATTTTAACTCCAACTTATAAATTGGGGTAAAATAGAGTCTAAACAAATTGTTAAGAAGTAAATAGTGATTAACTTTCGGGAATAAAACTCAATCCAAAGAATTCTGAGAACGTTGTGAGATATTAAATACTTATGAAAATCGACCTTGAAATAAATCTCACCAATTAGATATGTCATATAAGTGTAAAATATCAGTCTCCAAATTGGCAAAGGTGTAAACCGGAAAGTCAACCGGGAAACCTAAGTCCCTGAAACTCCCAAGAAACTCCGTAGTCTAGATCCGGCAATCCCGTGTTCCTAAACCAAGGAGTCAGAATAAGAGGAAAATGTGTAGTTGGTTCGTATTAAGCTTAGAATGCTCTAAAGGATGAGATCAACGAGTTTTCGACCTATTCCAATCCAGTCAGGTGCCGACTTCGAAAAGCGCACCTTGGGATTCGAAATGTTAAAAATATGTTATTAATGTCGTTAGACTCATATTTCTATAAGGATCTCTAAATTGTTAGTTTTACAAATTTTCAAATAGCTAGAATTACCTGATTTTACAGATTTAATTGTATTTCATTACTACCGGTAATTAGTGAGTCTTCCAGTACGATTTACTATCATTAATTACCTAATTTTTATTTTTATTCTTGTAATGTATACCCTAGTTTTCCTAGTGATCGGATAAACTTCGAAAACCGGAGAACGAAACCTTAATCCAGTTTAGTTTAAGTCTAGTGAGAGAAGTTTAGACACCTTAAATCCGGCTTTCATAATAAAAGAAGTTTTATAAAGTAAATGAATATGAATTATTGTTTTAAAGCGTATTTTAAACCTTAGAAAGTTTTAAGTTCGGGAATTTTTTAATTCCGGGTCTTCCCGAGCTCCATTACGGAAAAACGTGCCCCGGGACCACAAACTCAGAAAAATATTCCGGAATATCCATTAGAACCGAAATTTTATAAGGATTTCAAAAATATCAATTTCATAATTTTCGGGCTATAAAAATTACAGTTATAGCCTTTTCCCGTATTTTCGTTGCAACCGGTAAAGTAGATGTCTTGTCTACTATTCACAAGTACAACCTATACTACACACTACCTATACCTCATTCTTACATCCTTACAACTACTCATTATAATTTTCTTTTCCAAGAAATTTTGTTTCTAAATAATTAATACAATTTTACATTTATTTACATAAAATCAATTTTTATTTCAAATTTCAAATCCTCCTCTCTCTCACACCCCTTGGCCGGTGCCCTCTCCCCATTTCTCCTCATTTTGTTTTTATTTTTCTATCTCATTCAATTAAAACCCTATCCACCTATTATATAAGCTGATGCTCTCTTCTCTCATTTTTTCACTCTTCCAAAATTTTTACAAAGGTTAAACTTCTCCCTCTCCTCCCTACAATGCCGTGACACACATACACACATGCACACTCCACAAGTTTGTTTCATCTTCTTTTCTCCTTCAAATCATCTATTAGATGTTGATTCAAGCTTTCTTAGTCCTAAATCTTGTAATGGCAAGACCATTCTTGTGTGTTTCCCACTTTTAATCCCAATGAGCATGTGCAAGGGACATGAAAACACTAATACAAGAATCTCAAGCCATCGCAAGAAGTGGATCTAGTGTTTAAGAGAGATTTTGTTGGAATATCATCTTGTTCATGCATATAAAGTAGAGATCTAGCATAGGAAGTTATGTTCATGACATGAAACTCATGCTTCATGCACTAAATATGTGGATCTAGTGTTTAGACACTCATGTTTTCCTTGACATTCATGTTCACATGCATATTTTGTGTTTTTCATGCATTGATGTTCATAAGAGCTTGGCCTTGTGTATGTATAAACATGTTAGTTGGTAGATCTTTATGAAATAAGGCAAGGAACTTGAAAGATAAGATTTTTGTTAGAAAAGCTCAAAGGAAAATTCGTATATGATTTTTGAACCATTTTAAAAACCCTTTAAAAACACTTTGAAACTCATATTTTTCATGAAAAATGAAGGGTATATATAATAGATATCTTTAAAGAATGATTTTTACAAGTTTGAATGAGTTTAGGCATGAGTAATATGCAAAACAATAGGGAGTTAGAATGGAAAATCTTGAGATAGTGATTAAATTGTTAAATTCGTAATTTTGGAGTAATGCTACATGAACAGCTAGTATTCAAGCCTAAATTGCATGTTTTATGGGTTAAATGAAGTCCTTAGGCAATAGATATAATAAAGATTCAAATTTTGGTGCATTAAACAAGTTTTCTCTGAGAAAAGTGCAAGAAGTGAAATTTTCCAAAATTCGGATTTTTGTGAAGAGCTTGTTTAAAAACATATTTACAAAGTGAAAAATGTGAATTTTATGCATAAATGGAGGTCTTGGATAGTATAGATGATAAAGACTTATTTTTAGTTAGATAACAAGTAAGTTCTAGGAATAGAATCCTAAAATACTAAGAGATGCAAAAATTGGAAAAGAATGGATTTTAGGAAATGGCTAATGTGAAGTCTTGTAATAATTAGGAGTTCTTAAAGGTTCATTATCAAAAATCATTAAGATCATGCATAGATTGAACTCATTACATGTCATTCATATTAGGAATCCATTCATATTTCATCTATACATAAATCATCAACTAGATATATTTTACTAAATGCAAAACAAATTTTTCGGAACTGGAAACGTTACAGAACAGATCTGATCCCTCTGTTCCGTGACCTTAATACTTTCAAAACTTGAAAAATAATATTAGAAATAGATAGATCTTTCGAAGTAGATAGAAATCGATATAAAATTTGCGAAATTTCGAGTTAAACTGACCAAGTTATGGCCGTTTTAAATTGGAACTTCCTCAAGTAGCGAGAATCACGACTTTGATTAGTTTAGATGCATAGCTTGAATTAGTTGAGTGATGAAATTCTTATTAGGCTATTTTTATTTGGTAGGTGATCCCGAGTACGACGATACCCTATCACCCGACTACCGTTATTAAGAGACCGGCGTACCATGGCCGAGTGAGTATTACTTCCGCTTTCAATTATTGCTTGTGATTGTAATGATAGTGACATTAGTTGTTTAGGCAAAGATAAAAATGATTATGCATGATGGGGTATATGGGAATTATATAGTTGTCTGCTGTTGATATGTGAAGTTGAACTTAAGGAATATCGAAACCGGGTATTAAGCTACTGTTTGTATAGCGAGGAGTTATAATTGATTGTCTACGAATATTGATTGGTCACCTAAAAGAATTGGATTAATCTATTATTGGACCTCAATTGTAATTGAACTCATTCATATCACGATGGGGATGGAGCATTAGCATTTGTTGGTTTTTCGTGATCTATAAAACGAATATATGTTGGTTAATCGTGATCCATAAAACGAATATATGTTAGTTAATCGTGATCCACAAAACTAATTGTTGTTGGTTAATCGTGATCCACAAAACGAATTGTTGTTCGGTTGACCGTGAGCTTAAACGGCGTCGTACCACAGGATTCGTAAATTTGTAACCCGGGATGGAGGGCGCAAGTCCATCCACATATGACTTCCGGCTGGTCATATGTTTATTGAACTCACTCGTTTGATGCATTTCACTTGGTTGATTAATTTCTTGCTTGAATGTTTTGTATTAATTGTGATTCGGAAGTTTTCACTCACTAAGCTAGTGTAGCTTATGCCCCAATAGTTTCCTGTTGCAGTATGAATACCTTTAGCTATCTCCGAGGACCCGTGGACATCAGGTATAGTCCTTAGATGCTAAGGAGCTTTTGATAAGGCCGGGTCCTATAAGTAAAAATGGACTTCTAATCCTGTTTCCCTGAACCAGTGCCTGAAGGATAATACAAGGAATTTTGTGAGCCTGAGAATTCTTAGCATTGTTATCGGGGGTATGCCCCCTAGTTCATGTAATAGAATAAGTCTTTGTAAGACGGTCATGATTTACATTCTTGTTGCTATATATGTCTCCTTAAGCTATTACGAAGCAAAGCATGGTCTATGTATGTTGAGAGTGAGCCTTACACCCAATGTTCAAACTCATGGAAAGACTAAGGTTGTCTTACTTGAGTTTAAATGTTGAGTGTGGCGGACTGTCACTTGTAGGGCATATTTTGGGGCGTGACAAGATCAATTAGCTTTTAAACAAATGCAACACATAATTTTGAGTATAGATGAGATCTAGTAGTATTTGAAGTGAAGGAAACTCTAGGAAACTATACTTAGTAATTTCGACCATAGTAGTAACTATAGATTAAGTTTGGAATATCAAACAAAACTAATCTAAGAACATGGTCACATAAGAAAATAAATATGTAGATGGATTTGATAGATGATTTATTTAAATTTCGGGTTACATATAAAGATAAGGTTAACAAACAAAGGTAAAATTAGTAACAAGATGTTAAAGCTTGAGAACAAGAAAGCACATTGAAATAGAAACCCTATACACCCTAGTATAGATCATGACACCTTTAGGAGAAGTGAAATTATAATGCTAAAGTGATTAAAAGCTCAATAAAACCTAGTTAATATAACCAAGCTAATCAAAGGTATAAACCTAGATTAAAGATCAAGAGAAGCAAAATGAAAATAAAATTTAGTATAGATATCAGTCTAATAGGGACTAATGATATATAAATGAGTTCAATTCTTAAAAACTATTAACAACGATATTAAATAAGGAATTAAGCTTGAAAATAAAGATCATAAACTCAAAATGAGAACCTAGCTACATTAGAATACCTCTTGAATCATAGTGTAATTAGAATAATGATTGCAACTTGAATAAATTAAATAGATCAATAGATAGTACTCGAAAAAAGTTTTCCAATGCCTATCTATATGTAACAATTTGATTTGAAATGAGTAATATAGATTTAGTTGAAGATTAGATAACCAAAAACTGATAATTGAAATCATTAAGACACTTTTCTTAAGAAAATCATATTATTACGAATTTTATGATAACATTAGGAAATACTAAATTTTGTGAGCTCTGAAATGACTATTCATATGATAAAATTGGATTATAAATGAGAAAATAGGATTAAAAGTAATAAAACCAAGTTTAGCACACTTGAGCACCAATAGAATATATTAGATAGCTTCTATGTAATAATAGATGCCTTTTTAATTTTCTTATATAGGTGATATTGATCCAATAGGAGAATTCCTAGAAGATCACTACGATTAAGGCACAATAAGCAGGTGAGTGACTCTGATCTATTACATTATTTGTGTTTGTAACTTAGGTGCATCTGTAATAACTTAATTAATTGAAATTGTTATGATTATGGGGTAGGGAATATTACATGTTGTGCATTGTATGAAGTTATTGCTAAATTATGTTATTAAAAGTGATAACTGAAATGCTTGTGAATAATGATTGAAGCATGTTGATTATTGTTTGTGAATTGCTTGATCACCTGAAAAGTTGAATTAAGACTATGAAGTCTTTAAATTAAAATGATCATGCAAATGCACAATTTGCATATATTGCATATTAAGGCATAACAATCCACTACGTGCTAGTATTTCAATTCTCTAATAAGGCATGGTTTTTATAGATGAAATGCTTCTATTCTATGCAAGGTTACCTTTGTTTCGAACGATTCCATGGTTGGCAAAAGAAGAAACACCACCCTTGGTATCGACATGAAATGACAAACACTTAATGAAGTTTTTAAGTTCTAAAAAAAATTGAGTGATAAAAGTATGTATCAAACAAAGTGATAAGTAATGTGAGATTGGTTGTTATTCTTGGTGTTCTTAGTCTTTCCTAGGCGAGTGGGTCATAAGGATCAATTCCTTAACTTAGTTCCTTTAACCCCGATAAGAGGACGTAAATCTCCATCCTTTGGATTCCGATTTATCTAAGCTTGTACTTGAGCATATGATTGAGTGATGCATTGCATATGTTTACTAATGAATGTGTTGATATCCTTGATGTGTAATATGATCTGGTTATTTCACTAAGCCATGGCTATGCTCACACTCTTATAGATTTTTCAGGGTTCTCCTATGACTTTGGTTAGTGTCTTCCCAAAACTTTGCACTGGTAAGGATCCAAAGCTAGAAGTAAATGGGTTTGGGTAGGAGATTTTCAATGTAGTATAGCAAAAATTTAGATCTTTGAATTATGTTCTTAAGACTTTAAGTTTATTGAATTGTTCAATAATATATGTTATCCAAACTTTGAAGTGCAGTTTTATTGTTCTATTATTATGTGACTTATAAATATACATTATTTCTTATCAAGCAACCAAAAGATCCTATTTTACAAGTTACCTTCCTTAGAGTAACTAGTTGTATTGTACGTTATTCTATCTCAAATTTAGCACAATACGACTAGGATACCCTTTAAGATATGACAATGAGCAAGTAATCTAGTTGTATAGGGTACTCTCAACTAAGGTCCAGGTAAGTATTGATGGTCACAGGGTAGAGTGCGAATAGATTTTTTTCTAGAACTTATTCTCATAGGATAAGGCATAGGCATGGGGTATGAGTATGTGATCTTCATACCTTGTACCTATCATGAGGTTTTCATACCCTCTACTAGCCCTAAAATCTAAACCATATTTTATGAAGAGTACAACTTCCAAGGTAGTACCCTGTAGATACCCTGCAATATGTACCATATTGAGAAATTTGAAATAATATAACTAAATGAAAAATATATAATAATACTTTATTTTTTCATTTTGCAATTGCTATTATCTAAGATTATCATTTGTAAGTCACATTTTAGAAATTTAGAAGAACTTGTGCTATTTCATCATGAAAGTACTTGTAATTTTCATTTTGGAGAAAATTATATCGAAACATATCAACATTTGAAGGTAAGTTCATTTAAGATATCTGAAATGCCCCAAACAAAAATCATAAGAAATTGAAATCAATGAAGTCAATCGAAGTCAAATAAAGTTCGAATGGCTAAAATTTTCAAATTTCTTACTTTGCCCGAAACTAACAAGCCAAATTTTCCAAACTTCAAAAACAATTAAAAGAATATTAAAAATAAATAAATTACAATTTAAAAAATTTTTTAGATGAAAATTTTATAAGAAAGATCAAAATAATACAAGTAGACCCTTCTTTTTGCATAATTGCAATTTTGTCCCTGACTAGAAACTGTGATGAATTAAAATTTCAAATTTATTTAAAATACATAAAATAAATGCATTTAATTAATCAAACCCATAATTTATACTTAAGTTGGATTATAAGCCCTAAACTTGTCAAATGCTAGTACATGTAAAAATGGATGGCCTAGATGGTGCCATTTAACATGATAAGGTTAAAAGAAAAAAAAAAAAAAAAAACCTTGTATCTCCCCCATCCTTTAAAGTTTGTATGGTTTCGCTTACCCCTCTTTGTATCCTTCTTATCTTCTTCTTTTCTTCATTTTTTCTTCACTAAAACCTCCCTAAGACCCATATAAGATAAAATGCCTCCAAAATCCATTCTTTAAACACTTTTAATGCATGTTTAAACAAGTATAATGTGAGATTAAGTTAGTTAGAATTAGTTTTTTTCCTTCTTTTTCTCAAAAAAATGAAGGACACATGAACATCTAAGAAGTGTAAGAGCTGCAAAATTTGTAGGACCCAAAAGTAAGATAAGAAAAGTGTCGTAAACTTGAGTTTTAGCTTATTTTAACACTTAATGAGCTCCTTTGGTGACTATATTGTTTTTGGGTGATAGTTCAATGTTAGAAAATTGAGCAAACGAAGATGAGAAGCCACTCAAGGTTCAACAAAATTCGTGCTAAGAAAAGACCCAAAATTTAAAGGATGATTTTGGGAGTTTTATGAGCATTTAAGTGTAAAAACTAACTTGGGTATATGTTTGGAGTAGCTAAATTTTAGATTTAAGAAGATTTTGAAAGAGTTCATTGGGGGTTATTGCTAAAATAATTAGTGAAGGTGCAAGACAAAACAAGGTAGTTTAAAATTCGATATCGATATAGTTGTTGGTTGTATAAGTGAAGTGTAGAACTTGAAAAATTGATTTTGAGCTACTGAAAATTCCTTATTTGTTAACAAAATTGATGATTAATTATTTACATATATCAATAATTGAAGGAAATATGAATGTAGTATGGATTATGCAATTGGTTGGTGATCGGGAGTTGAAATTGATGAAAACTTTGTTGAGTGTGTATGCATGTTGTGTGACATGAGTTATATGGAGGAAGAACAAAGCATGTCAAATCTAAAATTTTGGTTAATTGTTGGAAATTATACATTTAGGTGATGAATTGCGTGGTTATGAGATAATAGAAGTGGTATCTAGATGAATGGAAATGTAAAAATAGTGTTCATTAAGAAATTGTGTGAAATTATTGGACTAAATTGAAAAACTTGATTCAATTAGGATAATATATGGAAAAAAAATTGATGTTGGAATTAGTGGAATATAATATAAGAAATTAATGAAAAATAGCCATTTAGGAAAGGAATGAAGAAATTATTAATTTGAAGCTATAATTAGCTTAATTAGTAAACCAGGAAGCTTGGACTAAATGATACAATTGTGGAATGTTTTAGATAATATTATATGAGAATTTAATGGTTCGATATAACTCATGTGAAGGAGAAATTAATTGAGGCATATGACCTATCATGTGGAATGATGAGTAATTGGCAAATTTATGAAATTAGAGACTAAATTGTTCATGAGTTATCGTATGAGGGAATTTGATTATCTAATATGGAAAATGAATTTGATAAAATAGGGAGTGAGATGGTTAGTTGTATGATAAGTGATGATGGTATGATGATAAATTATTGTATTGGTGAGATAATAATTTTATATGAAGGTTTGCATATTGTGATGATACTAACTAATGGAATATGGTGTAAATGACTTATGGTTTGCTAGAAATTCTTAAATGATTGATATAATTAGCAATACATTATTTACATGTGTGAATTATTGAAGGAATTAATGGGGTGTAGGTGAATTATAATGATGAATAGAGGTTTGGATTTGAATAATGATGAAAATTTGTTGGATACACGTACTTATGTCTGTGGCATGTTTAGTGTTTAAGGGGATAGGTAGAACTTCCAAATCTAAAAATTTGGTTAAAAATGATACATTTGATGTTTAGATGATAAATTATGAAGTTGCAAGCTAATAGGAACAGGTATATTGATGAGCGGGTATGTGTAGGTAAAATAAATTGTCAATTTGTGTAGAATTGGAATTTTGGTGGAAAAACCTGATTTAATTGGAGTAGATTAAGGCCTAAAATGAAGTTAGAAATGATAGATAATAATGTAAAGTATTGGGGAAAAATATCCCTTTATGAAAGAAATAAAAGGAATATCAATTTTAGACTGTAATTGACTTATTTGGCAAACTGGGAAGCTTGAAATGTGGTAAATAGTTTACGGGTTGCTATAATTTCTATCAAATGAGAAATTAGTACTTTTTTGGTAAAATGGTTGTAGGAACAATTAAATAGGTTTTGGACATGCTTGGTAAGAACACATAATACAAAGACAATTGTGGTAACTATGTGACTTAAAACTAGATGCCAATGAATTATAAAATGGAAGAACCTAGGTAGTTAATAATAGGTATGCAATTAGTAATGTGAGAAAATAGACTTAATAGGTAAAGGGTTAAATTTGCTTAAGTAGTGGTGTATTGACATTTAATTGGACTATGGACATGTGAATAGTTGATTACAAAAATAGGCACCTAGAAGTGGTTATTTAGTTATAAACATGATGAGATGATTATGAAATGTTTGTTGAAAATTTGGAAGGATTGTATGTTCTACATGGTAGAGAAATTTAGAAATACATGTTGGGATCCTAATATTACGTATCATATATATATATATATTATATGAGTCTCTAGTCACACAGTGTTATGACTATAAATTGATGACTTAAGATATGTTTTAGAGATGTGGGATTTAAGAGATACTCAATGGATGAAAAAAAAATAGATTTAGTTATTACTATGAATTTAAGGCTAAGTTACCTAATTTCCTTCTTAATGACTATTGATAAAGGAGCTAAATGCAAGAAATCCTCACGATAAACATTTTAAGGATATCAATATTCGATATGGTAAATTTAGCTAAATGGATGATGCAAAATGAGAAATAAAATTGGTTTAAGGCATAAAGGCTCAATATGCAAATAAAAATCTCAATAGCTAACTCTTAGTCACTAGAGTTGGTTATCCGAAAAATGAGACCATTAATGAGTTGGTAAACCTAAACTCCTAACCAAATTAAACCTAAGTAATTAAATTAGAAAAATCGACAGTTAAAATGAATGGCATAGCAACCTAGGCAATGATAATTATCTATAACCAAATTCAATGTACATAAATGAGGTGGATCCTCAATTAGGATCTATAGCCACATGGACACTAACCTTGTAATTCAAGGAATAAAGATGAATAGGTAATATGATTAGTTTATTTCATCATGGTTCTAACATAAGCATTTAAACAATGGACATTTAAAATTTATCAAGTGTGAAAAGAAGAAAAGGGTATCGAAACAATCATTAGGTACGTAATAAATGTGCATTGCTTGTTAGGATATATTAATAATAGGACTAAAACTTAAACTTAGCTTAAGTAAGTATTGGTCACTGCTTGGCCACTTACTCTAGGAAGTTGAACCTTTATACTGGGTTTCGAGCCTGATCGCAACTTAAGGAAGATGCAGTAGATTAGATGCTTAAGCCCCAATGAAATGCGTGGTTGGGCTCGGTAGGTAGTTGATAGGGGAATTTTCAAGAGTGAACAATAAATTAGAGCAGGGATGAAGTTGTAATGAGTTTTACGGGGGAATGAAACCCTATATAAAGCATCACAATAGACTATACTCATTGACAACAAGACATGAGGAGATTAACCAAACAAGATTACTTCTTTATTTTTCTTTTCCTAATAAGTTTTGGAGGCTTGTCAATCCCTCCTCTTCGATGCGTGATTATGGGAAGGACCCTTTTTATCCCCCATTATTTAGCGGGAGTCATGAGTACTCCTGTGTACGTTGGTGTTTCCAGGATGTTAAAAATACCTTGCTTGTGAACTTTAAATTAATTACTTAACTTGTGGATGTTGCATAGAATAGACATGTGTGACATGCATTCGTGTGCTTGTTTACTGTGTATTAAGCTTTACTGCTCCTTTTTAACATTTCAGGTGCCGAAGATGACATTATGCTGATTTTTGCTATGATTCTTTGGTTTTTTTATAGTTTTTTATTTAGAGGATTGAGTGCTAGATATCGATTCACTAGGCTCTCTTCATGAGATTTGGAAGTATTTTCTTTTATTAACATTTGATGGATGATTATAAGCTTTAAACCTTAAACCACTTTTACTTTTATGGGCCTTAGACTAAAATTTTGTGATTTCGGGTTAAGCTTAACTCCCATTTATGTTATGCCCAAGTGGGTTTTATCCTATTTTATGTCTTCTTGATTTATCAATAGGTCCTCACATAAAAACAAACCATCGAAAAATAGGCAGCACTTTGCCAAAATTTAGATAAAATTAGTAGCAATTTCCTAATTAAAATTTGATTAGTAACCCACCTACTTTGATAGATTCCTTACATGTGTCACTTAAGTGATATACATGGTTAAACTATAATGTCTTGTGCACTTAGGGTGTTACAATATCAACATTAGAGGTTATTAAAAGGAGGGATCAATATTTGATAATAAATTTATTTAAGGTATCAACATTTTAGGTTGTTAAAAGTAGGAATCAATGCTTGGTAAAGTGAGTTAAATAAGTTATTAGTAATTGACCATTAATGCAAATGAAGGAAAATTAATTGAACACTAATCCAAATGTTCATATGTTCAATAAAATTTGCAAAACGTTGATATCACATTTGATTTGATTTGCAAAACATTGACTCATCAATTTAACCACTTGAAACATTGAGGTTAGCCCCAAATATTGATACTTTCTAGTGTAATTTACTCCATTTTATTTTAGAATTTGCTAAATGTTCTACAATTTTGCTAAAAGAACATGATCAAGCACTACAAGTGTTTCTTGCAAATTTTAACCTTTAACATATGAAAAAATTCCACATATTGTGAAACCGGTGATATTAAAATGTTTTTTTTTTTTATTTCTATTGATAGATTATTTATAATGAATAAATAAAAACAAGGTAATTTTATGTATCACATAAAATGTAGAATATAGGTAAGTTTAAACGATGAATGACTATTTAATATATATTTATTTATTTAACAAGGATTTTTATGAAATTTATGATGCCTTGAACTGCAATTAAGTGTTAAACAGATCTTAATCCTAATATAAAAACATATTAGGTCTAGTGATATTGTGTGTCAAACCTATACCATCTCTAAATTAGAAGGAATAAACATTAAGGCGATGAAGTGCCATACCAACACCAACCCCAAAACCGTGTAATTGAAATGGTAATATGATGTCAAACCCTCATAAATCATAGTTAAAACAAAATGATAACAAAACCATGCTAGCAATTGCTAAGTGGACAATCAATGGTCATCCCAAGTTAAGAAATGAATCACTATAATTAGTGATTATCAAATCCTAAATTATTACTCTTAAGGAAAATGAGTAAATAGCTAAGAAATTAACTTGGGAATTTGAAAATAACATTAATAAGAGATCTAATAAGAAAAAAGTTTATAAAAACAAAATATAATTAGGAAGCAAAAAGTAAAAGTAAATAGTAAATAATAATAATAAATTGTAATTAGTTAATAGTATATAGTGACTTGTAAGTTAGTAATAATCGTAAAAGTAGTCAAAATCAAGTGAAAAGTAATATATTTGGCAGAATTTAACAAAAAATACAAATTAATCCAATGAAGTTACCAAAATAGCCCCTTAATTAACATAAAATCCATAAATTAACCTAAAAGCACAAAATATGAGAGACAACAAGCAGCATACTTGTTAGTATTTCTCTTTTGATGTTTTGATGATAACAAAAAGATTAAGTATTACTAATGAATTTATTGAGTATGCAGAAAAATTCTCAAAATTTAATGTAATAAGTGAAGTAAGAATTTTCAAGAGCTAAGCAAGAAGTTATGAAAATTTAAAGATAAATCAGAAAGTAGTTCAGAGACTAAATAGAATTCAGAAGGAAACTCAGAGAGTGAAACGGCTGAGCGACAAGACAAAATTACTCAGAAGGTAACTCAGAAGGTAAACTGGGAACAAGAACAGGATTCACACAAAAAGATCACAGTTCGAATCTTTCAAATTATTTTATTATTTTGAAGACCAGCTCCAAAGTTGAGTGTATTTGGGTAATACATTCAAATGTTCCACAAAGTTGGTTATTATATCCAAGGGGATTCGTTTTTTTTAATCAACGTATAAAAACTCAAAAGCTTATGACAGAAAATTAAATTAATCAAGGATCAGATTATGTTGTTATTTATGGCTTGGGTTTATATTCAATGATGTTATAGAATTCGTTTTGATATCAAGTTTGACAGTAGATCAAGAAGGAAAGATTATATCCTATTCTTTTGGGATTTGGAAGATATTTCACGAGAAAGTATATCTTCAAGATGGTCAAACAATGATATGGATAAACATCAACGTTATCAACAGCAAGATAAGATTTGGATAATCACAGAAGTATATCAAGCACAAAATCAGGAACTACTGGAGATTATCATCTATCCAATTGTTTTCAATTCGAATTCTCTAACCGTTTTCAACCGAAGAAGAAGGAGAATTTTTAAATTTAAATATCTCGAAGACATGAAGACAGAGGTGTAAAAAAAAAAGGACGAGAATAATCAAAAAGTCCTTGAGAATCTCTTGCAAAATTACTGTCATTCGAAATTTTCTTTGAGCTGAAATTTTAGAAACATTTATTCTTTTGTTTCAAAGCATTGTATATTTTGAATGAGATTTGTGTAGAAGTGAGAGTTACATTTAGTCTCTGTAGATCAGTTAATAGCTTGAGTGAAGCTAGATAGGCTGAGCAGAGTGTTTGAAGTTCTTTGTTGAAGAACAAGCTTGTATTCTCATTTCTTTTGGAAATAGTGGAACATACCGGTGTGGAATACCGGTCCCGGCTTGGAGCTGGAAGAGAGGATTGACGCTCGAGGCGGAACCTCTATAAATCGATCTTGCAATCTCTTCTCTACTTTATCTTTTTAATTTGTGCATATTTTATTGTTTATTCTTGCTGCATTATAAACTCAGAAGACCAGTCAGAGAGTAACTGGAAATTTAAGTTCTACTGAACATTGAACTCAGAAGATCAGTCAGAGAGTAACTGGGAGCAAAATAAATTTTTTATTAACATATTTTTTTTTAATTATTTGCAAACTTGATCTTGTCTGATATTATTCGAAATTTATCATATATTTAAAATAGAGTTTTAGAAGCCATTTAATTTGAGTAACTAAGTAGAGTGAATTTGGTTGATTTAAAAAAAAAAGGTTAAATTTTTTAAATAACCAATTCACCCTCCTCTTGGTTATTCTTTTCGGGACCAACAATTGGTATCAGAGCGGTTCTCTTTTGATTAATTGAGTGATCTTTGAAAATGGCTGATAACAACATTGCAATGAACAAGGCTCCTTTCTTTGATGGCACGAATTTTGCATATTGGAAAATGCGGATGTCCACATACATTAAAGCTAACGACTTTGACTCTTGGCAGGTTATCTCACATGGTGATCATACTGTAACGATTTCTGATGATGAAGTGTTGACTCTACCAGAGAAGAGGCTGATTGAGACGAATTCCAAGGCTAAGAATCTCTTACTCATGACTATTGCATCATCTGAATTTTATGTTATATCATGTTGTGAAACTACAAAAGAAATATGGGACACTTTATGCATGACATATGAAGGAACTGAAACTATAAAAGATACTAAGATTAATGCATTACTTCAGAAATATGAGCTTTTTAAGTTCAAATCTAATGAGAAAATAAAGGATGCATTTGATAGATTCACTGCCATATCTAATGAACTGACATCACTTGGTAAGAAAATCCCTGAACCAGATTTGGTGAGGAAAATACTCAGAATTCTTCCTAGAACGTGGGATGCTAAAAAGACTGCTATGAGGAGGCTCAAGACTTGAAGAGATTGACTCTTAGTCAGCTGTAAGAAAAACTCATGGCATATGAATCTCACTTGGACACCAGGAAGAAGCTGAAACAAGCACGAAAGCCATAGCTTTCAAGCTAAGAAAGTCATTGAAGCAGAAACCGAAGATGATGACAGTGATGATGAAGACATTACTTTGCTGGCACGAAGGCTCAATAAAATGCTCAGGAATAAAGAGGTAAAAAGTTCAAATTTACTAAAAGAAAAACTTACAAAGGTGATGCAGGTGAACTATATAGAGAAAAAGAACAAAGAAAAGAGAAGAAGGAAATCATTTGCTATGAATGTAAGAAGCCAGGACATATAAAGTATGAATGTCCATCTCTCATTGAAAAAATGAAGAAGTTCAAAAAGAAGAATAAAGCGATGATGGCAACCTGGAGCGACTTGGATGAGTCAGAAGCTGACTCAGAAGCTGCAAGTGAAGATGAAGAAGAAGCCAACTTGTGTTTAATGGCAGCATCCGAGGTAAACTCTGAATCTGATGCTGATATAACGGGTAGTGAGATGTATGTAGAAATGAACAAATTATTAAAGGCTCTCAAAAAGGCTAATGTCAGAATATCTAAGTTAGACATTGAAAATAAGGCTTTAAAAAATGAGAAAGATGTCTTCAAACAAACAAACAAATTGATTATTGATGAAAATGACATTCTGAAAATTGACAATGAAAAATTGCATGAAAATTCTGGTAATCTAAGAAAAGAAAATGGTGTTTTGAAGGATGAAATTAAAGATCTAAAAGTAAGATTCGAAGATCTGTCAAAAAACCATTACAAGCACCTTCAATAAGTTTGATGAGAGTGATAAAAAATTAAATATGCTACTTTCTAGTCAAAGAATTGGAAACAATAAATATGGACTTGGATATGAAATTGGAAGTAGTTTAACCATATGAAAAAGACTGTATTTGTGAAAGCAAAGGAAGTTGCATGTAATCAACAACCTGTTATAGAAGGGAAACAATGAATAGACCCATAAACAATAATAACAGAAGGTACTCAGAGTGGCCCTGAACAAAGATATCAAGTCAGAGGCAACCTCAGAAGGTCTAGTCAGCGATACACTCCAAGGTATCCTAGACAAAATAGATGGAACCAGGTAAATGCAAGATATAATATAAGACCTACCTATACTTGTTTCTTCTGCAATAAAGTAGGACACATTGAAAAGTATTGTTTTTATAAAAGAACAAGCTCAATTCGAATCAAGTAAATAATAAGAGAAAATGAGCTTATCTTATCAAGGACCCAAGCTTGTCTGGTTCTAAAGGGTTTTGATAGCCTTTTATGATTAATTGCGGGACAAGGAGCAAAAATAAAGGAACTTGGTACCTAGACAGGGGTGCTCAAGTCATATGACAGGTGATGTTCCTTGTTTACAAATTTAGTATGGAAAGAAATGGTTATGTAAGATTTGGAGATAATAATAGAGGTAAGATTATAGCACAGGTACGATTGGTTATCCACCACATGCTATAGAAAATGTTTCAACTTGTAAAGGACTAAAACATAATTTGCTTAGCATAAGTCAATTATGTGACAAAGGATATAAAATGATTTTTGAGAAAAGTTGTTGGTCCCGAAAAGAATAACCAAGAGGGGGGTGAATTGGTTATTTAATAAAATTTAACCTTTTTCAAATTCAACCAATTCATTTCGCTTAGTTACTCAAATTAAATGGCTTCTAAAACTCTATTTTAAATATATTGATAAATTTTGAATAATATCAGACAAGATCAAGTTTGCAAATAATTAAAAAAATTATGTTAATAAAAATTTATTTTGCTCCCAGTTACTCTCTGACTTCTTTCTGAGTTCAATGTTCAGTAGAGCTTAAATTTCCAGTTACTCTCTGACTGGTCTTCTGAGTTTATAATGCAGTAAGAATAAAATAAAATATGCACGAATTAAAAAGATAAGATAGAAAAGAGATTGCAAGATCGATTTATAGAGGTTCCGCCTCGAGCGTCAATCCTCTCTTCCAGCTCCAAGCCGGGGACCCGGTATTTCCACACCGGTATGTTCCATATTTCCAAAAAGAAATGAGAATACAAGCTTGTTCTTCAACAAAGAACTTCAAACACTTGCTCAGCCTATCTAGCTTCACTCAAGCTATTTACTGATCTACAGAGACTAAATGTAACTCTCACTTCTACACAACTCTCATTCAAGATATACAATGTTTGAAACAAAAGATAAACGTTTCTAAATTTCAGCTTAAGGAAAATTTCGAATGACAGTAATTTTGCAAGAGATTCTCAAAGGCTTTTGATTATTCTAGTTTTTCACACCACTGTTTCATGTCTTCGAGATATTTAAATTTAAAATTCTCCTTCTTCTTCGGTTGAAAACGGTTAGAGATTCGAATTCAAAACAATTGGATAGATGATAATCTCCAGTAGTTCCTGATTTTGTGCTTGATATACTTCTGTGATTATCCAAATCTTATCTTGCTGTTGATAACGTTGATGTTTATCCATATCATTGTTTGACCATCTTGAAGATATATTTTCTCGTGAAATAATCTTCTAAATCCCAAAAGAATAGATAGAATCTTTCCTTCTTGATCTGATGTAAACTTGTAACAAAACGAATTCTATAACATCATTGAATATAAACCCAAGCCATAAATAACAGACATAATCTGATCCTTGATTAATTTAATTTTTTGTCATAAGCTTTTGAGTTTTTATAACGTTGATAAAAAAAAATCGAATCCCTTGGATATATAAACCATCTTTGTGGGAACATTTGAATGTATTTACCCAAATACACTCAACTTTGGAGCTGGGGTGGGTCTTCAAAATAATAAAATATTTTGAAAGATTCGAACTGTGATCTTTTGTGCGAATTCTGTTCTTGTTCCCGTTACTTCTGAGTTACTTCTGAGCAGTTTTGTTTAGTCGCTCAGCCGTTTCACTCTCTAAGTTTCTTCTGAATTCTATTTGTCTCTGAACTACTTTTCTGATTATCTTTAAATTTTCATAACTTCTTGCTTAGCTCTGAAAACTCTTTCTTCACTTATCACATTAAATGAGAGATTTCTGCAACTCAAAAATTCATTAGTAATACTTAATCTTTTTGTTATACATCAAACATCAAAAAGAGAAATACTAACATTCTCCCCCTTTTTGATGATAAAACCCATCTATTAAAACAAAAAAATATTTTCAAGATAACTCCATTCATTGCATAATCTGCATAATCTCATGATAATCAGTAATTAAAATACGAATTAATATAACTTGCACTAATCATTATATAACCTGCACAACACTTGTATCGCACATAATTTTATTAACTGCACAAAACTTGTATCGCACATAAATTCATTAATCATCATTTTGCATAATTTTTTCATGATTATCTTTGTTTTAATATCTTCTCCCCCTTTTTTGTTATCAGCAAGAAGAATAAATACATAAAAGAGAATAGCAAATAGTCTGAAAGAAATGCATTAAAAGGATCATAACAACTGAGTTCTTAAAAAAAACAGACTGAAAGAAAAAGAAAAGAAAATTAGCGTCTTTTTGGGCTTGATGACTTCCTAGCTGTGGTCTTCTTTTGTCCAGAATATTTAACAATAGAAGAGTTGAGCTTAAGGAGGTGAGAGAGTTAAACGTCGGATTGAATGATTGCAGATACTCTATCAGAACATCAGAAAGAATGATTTGAGGAGTATGTTGTGGTTCGGATGTTGAAGAGGGTTGAGAGAAAGGAATCAACTGAAAGGATTGAACATCTGGTTCCACTGTCGGTGGTGGTGGTGAAACTTCCTTGTCAGGATGTGAAGCTTCAGACTTCTCAGGAGGATCAACATCCATGTCAGCTTCAAAAACTGGTGGAGAAGGAACAGAATCATGTTGTGGAGGTGGAGATGGAACAGAGCCATGAGTAGGATCTGTAAACATGTCCTCGAACATGTGTTCTACTTCAGCCTTCATTTCTGTAAATCTTTTCTCCATCAGATCAAGAATAGCTTTCTTAAAACTTGATTTTGAAGTTTCTCCTGGACCCTTAACAGAGATGCCCTCTGAGTCACTATCTGAGTCAGTGTCCAGATGTTTTCCTTCTCCTTCCTTAATTTCAAACTTCCCTCCAGTCATGATTTCAGGTTTCCTCCTTTTCTTTTCCTTCATAACCTCTTTTCCTGCTCTTCGCATTGGAGGTTTCTTTTTATCCTTCTTTTGAGTATCACCTTCTGAACCACTGTCTGCACTTAGTAAGTGCTCCCCCTCAACTGCAGACTTAATTTTCTCCCAATCAAAAATTCTTTTGCTGAACTTAGGATGAACATACCAAGCTCCATCCTTAGCAAACCAGAATTTGTGCTTAACATTAATATTCATTCTCATAAGCACTATTTCCCCAATTCTTTTCAGATTCTGAGGAAACTTAGCATTTTCTGGCAGCTTTACTTTCTTAAACCTCAGCAACTTCATCAACATGCTTCCATAAGGCATATTAAACTTAGTTTTCCACAGATGCTTCAGAATCAAAGATGGTAGATCAAGCTTTAAATTTCTTTTTATTGCCAGAATGACAATAGCTTCGGTTTTATTAATCGTAGTAGAACTACCATTCTTTGGAAGCAAACAGTCTACAACTATCTTGTGTAGCACCTTATCACAAGCTAAACTCAGTATTAAACACATCTTTTTCAGAATATGTTCCCACTCCATCATTTATTGCACGAAACAGATCATTTTTCTTAATGGACACAAAGAAGTCATCATCTTTCTCATCTTTCATATCAAAACATGAAATAAGATCTTTCCTAGTTATCTTAACTTTTTGTCCAGCTATTTCAGACTTTAACTTCAGTCCATCCAACAAAGTCAAGTTATCATAAAATTCCTT